>JAMJFZ010001264.1:24357500-24720000 GCA_026225945.1 Cricetomys ansorgei
CTTCCCTTTTCTGCTGTGGCGTAAGTTACAACCTGGAATGGGGAAAGGAGGCTACCTCCCTTCTTTTGGAGGTGAGCTGTTGGGGCTTAAGTGATGAGATGGAGGGACACAGGGGGGTGAGAGAAGTAGAGAAAGGCTACCAGCTCAAAGGAGGCTGGAAGCTGTGCAACTGGGCCTGAGATATTTAGCAGACCTGCGGCCAGAAGGCTGAGCTCTGGCCCAGTCCCCTGAAGATGGGAGAAGTGGGCAGAGGCACCTGCCTCTTGCCTAGGAGACAGAACTCAGGCACTGAGTGAAGAGAGCGCTGCCTCCTCTACCCTCCAATAGTCTCCAATGGCTTGCGTACCACAGAAACCAGTGGCCAGGCAGGCAGGGTCTATTGCTGGGATATGGCGAGTGCCCAGTCCAAGAAAGCCACCGTGACGTCCTGAAGGCAGAGCCAGGTCCCTCGGGCAGCTTCACTCAACTGTGTCTTAATGCAGTCCCAGGTTACTTCTCCTCTGAGAAAAGCAGAACATTTGAGAGGGCTGGGGGTCATATGTAGAACTGTGTCGCCTCACAGGGCTGCAGCTTAACCCATAACCCTCACCCCAGGGTGGCGGTGACAAAATGAATGGCGCAGCCTTGACCCCAGGGACCAGAAGTGGGGCCACCAGGGGACCTGCAGAGCCTGGAGTCAAAGTCTTACCTGCAGGCCTCATGGCAATGCTCCTGGGCTCTGGCCAGGGCTGCAAGAAGCAGGTGCCACATGGGCAGCAGCACGCTATGGTAGAAGAGCAGCAGCAGCTCCTTCATGGTGTGGAAGAGCTGGTGCAGGGCCTCAGGGAACTGAACCTGCAGCAGGACCACAGAGAGTGATTGAGACAAGACGCCCAGGGCAATGTCTCCCAGTCCTAAGGATTCTGTCCATGCAGGGTTGTTCCTTCCCCAGAACTCTGACCCTAGGAGGATGGGCCTTTTTCTGACTCCTGATCTCTAGCTTACCCTCTGCAAAAAGCCAGTGAAGCTGTCACCAAAGCTGGCAAGGTAGGAGGCACAGTGGGCAGAAAGGAAGCTGACTGTGGCATTGGTGTGGGTCCAGGCCAGCTGCAAACTGGGCTGTATCATGGCAAGCATGTATGAGCCACAGGGTGGCAATGTCTCCTGCAGCCAGCTGTAGAGATATTGGAGGGCAGAGGCATACTGAGCTTTCCCGGGCCCACTTGCCCATCAAAGAACAGCCAAAAAGGAAGGACGAGGGACAGGAGTATTATAAGCACTTCCCACTACCCATACCCGCCCTGACCACCAGCACCACCCTGCCCTCCTTGGCAGCAGCTCACTTGTAGCTTTTCAGGCTGCAGGAGTAGAGCTTGGCATACACTTGCTGACCAACAGGCAAGAAACCAGATGATCGAAGCAACCGGCCAGTGAGGGAGGCTGCAAAGGGAACCTCTAGTGAGCTGGGAGAGCAGAACAGGGACTTGGAAGACAGACTGCAGGTCTCTGGGCAGGCAGTGAGGTTGTGGGGCAGTTTTGTGTGCTCTCAGGCCTAACTAGACAGGATTAGAGGGATACTTGCAGGCCAGAGAGGTTGAATACCTTCTGCTGGGTGAAAAGCAGGAAGAACAAGACATTGGGTGGACTTAGAGGTCAGAAAACTTCAGGATTGAGTATCTGCCCTTCTACTAAGTGTGATTTCTTAAAAATTACATTTACTAATTTATTTAGTGAGTGCATGTGCATTTGCTACAGCATGCAAATGGGGCCACACACTTGCGCTGAACTGGTTCTCTCCTTCCACCATTTGTTTCCCGGGAACGGACTCAGGTAGTCAGGCCTGGCAGCAAGTATATCTGACCACTTAGATATCTTTCTGATCCTACCAGCTATGGTCCTAACCTGAGGCTAAGTCATTCCTCTCCTCAGGAGTTACAAGAGAAAAATGCACATTCAGGTGGTATACATTTGTGACCATCTCTTCTGCAAAGTACCAGTCCAGTCTGAGGGATGTCCAGTCTCAGCATAGAGTATCTGAGGTGAAGATTTGCTCTGTGGCCCCGAGAACTCATCAGGACAAAGGTGGGGTTTGGAGACACTACACAAAGCTCTCTGCCTACCACAATGTCCTCTTCCCAGGCAATCAACTACTGCTTACCCTGAAAAGAGCTGTGTGACCGAAAGTCATGGCACAGGAATCCTATTGCAAAGACCAGAAGCAGCAAGAACAGCCGGGCCCAGGGTGGCCGAGGACCCCGTGCCTGTTCCAACAAATCCTGGCAGGAGAGAGAAGACAGTGGTTGCAGGGAGAAGGGCTGGTCCTTTCTTCCTAGTGCAAGCCCCAAGCTACGCCTACGCTGGAGGAGGAAGGTGATCTACAGATGGGTGGGAAAGGAACGTGACCCAAGCCCAACCCAGGGTGTGTCAAGACAGACATAGGACTGTACATGGGTTGGAGAGGTTGGGCATCACACCTTACAGGCTGTGTCACAGGAGACAATATGCTCGTTGCTACCACTGCCCTTCTTTAGAAGCTCCTGGTTGGCAAGCTTGAAGGACTGAATGGTTTCTTGCAAAGACTTCCGTGCCTACAGAACACCAAGAGCTGAGTTGAGAATGTGAGTCCTGGCCTGTAAGAGAATCTTGGGTCTCTGTCTTGCTTCACACCCCATGTCAAAGGCACAGGAAAGGGAGGACAGAGATCAAGGGAACAAACTGAGAACCCAGACAAACCCCAGCTCCCACATCCTCTTAGCTCCTCACCTTCTTGGGAATCCGCTCCCAGGACTTGAGCAGGTGTTCCAGCAGCAGGCTGTGGAGAAGCATGTCCCTTTCAGTCAGCAGCCCGCTGGGCCTACTTACCCTCTCTGTCTACCAAGATCCCAGATTCTCACGGCTGAAAGACTCCCACCCACAGGAGTTCTTTAAAGGCCACCTTTGCTGTGTTCTCAAACTGAGATGTGTGAGCCTAGAGAACAGTGATCAGTGTTTCTGGTATGACACATCAGCCCTAGTCTCGATCAGAGCAGGTGACCCCACCCCCACCTGCCTGGACTGTGACAGGTGCTTGGGGTACAGCTGTCTCCAGACACTGGTGCTGAGGGGGTCCACAGTCAAGCACTGGGTCAGGCTGCTCAGGAGCTGCCCAAGACAAAAGAGAGAGAATGCCGGGGGCTCAGGATGGTGAAACGGAGGATGCTGGGGGCATCTGGTAACAACAGAGCTACCATGAAGGATGAGAGATATTGTTAAGACTCCTGAAAATCTGAGAGCGGGAAGGTTTGGCTCCTGAGCAACAGCTGGAACTTAAGGATCTTGTCTACAAGTGATAGGGCATCATTGATTACCCCCCCACCCCCAGATCCATACGCCTGTGGTAAAGCCCAGTGAGTGGGACAGATGGCTGTGGAGTGAGCTACAGAACACAGGGGAAAATGGGCTCTGGAACGGCAGGGCCCTGGTCAACAGACGAGGCTGACAGCAGCTGCGCTCTGGGCAATGCAGTTTCTCACCTCCTTCTTCATCTCAGCAGGACAGCTAGGGGTGGCTCTGGACAGGAATGAAGGGAAGTAGGTGTGCAGGGTGGATTCTGGCTTTGCCCCAAATGCCAGCACCTTCAGTCGGGGGAAGAGCCGGCACAGCTGATCCTGCAGGCTAAGGGAGGGCCAAATGGAACTGTGACACTTGAGCTCATCCCTGGTCTAAAGGGAGAGTCACTAAGTCCTTGGGATGGTTCTGAGGCTTTGTACACAGAAGCACCTTGCAAAGTTTGCCAAAAGCCAAAGCTTCTCTCCCTAGAAGCTGCCTGATATTACACTAAAAAAAATCATCACACTCAAGAATACATATAGTTTCTGGGCCTCATAGACCCCTTGAAATCTACTGTTGAACTTTCCGGCTATGAATCTAGGGCTTCTGGGGGAAAAAGGATGGAAATGCACTGTTGTGGCTTGATTTTGTAGTGGGATCTCTCCCCAGTAAGCACGCTCCAGAGAAGTCCTACCTGGAGGTCAGGGAGTTGTTGGGCATATAGGCGAAGTCTAGAAGTGGGAAGAAGTCCTTGGGGCCAATCATGCCAAAGCCTTTGGTGAGGTTGGGATGCATCCTAGAGAAAGAAGCAGGCTCGTTGGAAACCACTATGGGGCTCCAGCCTTGAACTCCGCTAAGCCAGTGTACAGGGGAAAGGGCATAAACTCTACCCCATCCCCAGCCCTCAATGGCTCCCTCCCTTTCCTTCCTCACCATCACACTTGGAGGTGGGAGGAGCTGGTCCTGATTTTCCTCGCATCTATGGAGACCAGGATCACGGCATCCCATTTTGCCGAAACAGCCTCTTGTGGACACCCTGGGCCTTCCCCTCGCTGTCCCCCCATTACTCACAGGAGCAGCCGGTCCAGGTATGCGATGGCAAAGGGAGACAGAGACTTGATGCCCAGCACAGGCAGCATGATCCCCAGCCACACTGCAGAGTCAAAAGACAAGGAGTCTCAGGCTCATGCACAGGCGCCATCAGAGAAGAGACCGATCCATCCTTCTCTGTTACCTTTCAGTCCCTCAGGGAGGTTGGCAAAACCCGCTTGCCCCAGGGCCCACATGATGGTCAGGCACTTTGCTGGTCGGCTCTGGTGGGACCTCAGCAGCTCTAGGAACTGAGGAGGTGGGTAGACAGGGAAGGTTATAGGTCAGCACACCAGGAGCACTACAGGTCCTAGGGGGATGGTTACGGGTGGGGGAGGTGCCAAGAACAGTGGAACCCTACGGCAGTGTGGCAGTGACTCAAGTGACAGTTTCCCCCGCTTTCCTCAAACTGGTTGGCCAATTCTAGGAAAGCTATGGAACCTCTCTCTGACCCAGCCATTCCATCAATCCAGTGGATGTACGAGTCATCCTTATGCAAGAGACATATGCTAAATGCTAATGGTATCATGTGTTATTTCTTTCCACAACCAGGCCCAACAAAGTGGACTCTACTCAGTTTCCCTAGTCCCACCTCTGGAGTCCCCAGCTCCACTCAGGGCTCACCTTGCCCAGGTTTGAGGTGACGATCTTGGGCTTGTCTTGCAGGATGGCCTGAATACAGATGCGGTACCCATGCAGCGACTCCCCTAGAGAGACATGCGTCAGATCTGCTCTTGGGACTTGGCGTCCCATCCTTTTTTTCTTTGCTCCCAGCTGTGAGCCCAAGTCCTAATCTCTTTTTCCCCCTTTCCAAAAACAATGCAGACACTATCACATTTCTTGCTGGGAAGGGAACTGATGACCATGTCGGAAGGGAGAAAAAAAGGAGTGGGCTGCCCTTCATAGGGCACTCTCACCTGGTGTCTTATCCAACTCTTGCAGCATGGTGAACAGACAGTGGTCGAAAAAGAGCTCCACAGACCCTGCGGCTTTGGTCAGGAGGCCTCGGATGATCCCACGCAGCTCCCGGCTCACGAGGCTGTAGGGATAATCTGCGGCCATTTGCCTCTGTGAGTGCTAGGACCAGAAGCTCTTGTGCTGAGGCTGGCTTTCTCTTCCCCAAAGAAGCCCAGCCATTTGCATGGCCACATGTCTGAATCGGGACAGGGGAGGCACTGGGCTGTTAGGAACATCAACCCTTCCAGGATGTCCCTGGCCATATTTGAGCTGAGGGGTGGGGGACTAACCATGAGGATGCTGGCTCAGAGTGGGCTCGCTCCGTGGAGTCTGGAGCTTGTAGTTGAGATAGCTGGCCAGGTCCTTCAGCCACACAGAGGGGTTCCCAGTGAACACGCTCTGGCTCTTGTCCAGTTCCTTCTGCAGAGCTGACACATCCAGCTGTCAGGGACAGAGACTTCCACGGTGAGTTGCAGGGAGAGGAGGCAGGATAAGGGTAGGAAACTGGCTGAAGAAGACCTTTGTATGTGGAATCCAGATTCTGAGAATGTATGCGGCAGGACAGTTGAGACTGCTGACCCCATCCCTACATGGCGGGCCCTTGACATGTCCAAGGGCCAGACCAGAGGGCGAGGTGAGAAGTGAGAGGCCACTGCTTCTGTGGGACAGAGAACCAGCTTTCTATTGCTTCCATCCTGTTCTTGGGATTCCCATCGATGTTCTCATGGACATCCCACTTCCTCCCTATCCTAAGCGCAAGCATTCTTTCCCTTGGCCATGTCCCTCTTCTCTGGTCCTCCTCTCTGAGTGCCCCAAGTCCTACAGATGACTGCTCCCAATCTCCCATTTTCTCTGTACCCCACGCCCAGGCACACTTACAGCTTTCAGTGCATCCTCCAGACTGCGGAATGGGCCCTGCTTCTGGTTTTGGCTCATGACTGCGGTCACCTTCTTTGGTTGCTTCTTGTTTGCTGGTTTCTTAGACTCTACAGCAGCGGGTGGAACTTGCTCTTTATTCTGCCGCTTCATGATTTTCTCAAAGCCCCGCTCATAAAGAGTGCTTGTGGTCTGGATTGGAGCTGGAAAACAGCAAGCCACCTTTAAGAACCCAGGACTGGCCACACGGTGGTCACTTCGCTGCAGGGGCGGGGAAGGGCTGTCCTTACACCCTTCTTCTTTAGGAGCTGCTTAGAAACTCAGCAAAGAGACCTCCCTTTGGTGGCTGATTTCAGCCACCAAAGGCAGGTCCCTGGCTCTTTCAGTTCTTTATTAGACAAATCAAAGTATGTGGGAGCCAGGCCAGACTTGGGTATAGACGGTGGGCTTCAACGGCTTAGGCTGCTCGTCCGTGAGGGCAGACTTTTCCCAGCACGGTCTCCACTCCCACCCCCAGTTCTTCTTGATTCCGAGATGATAACTCTATAATCAACAAGTGGCACGCTTTCTCCCCTCTTCTGGAGATCGTGGGGACAGGTGACACTCAGATTAACTTCTGGTTGGAGTGTATGTCGGGCTATTCCTCCCAGTGTGGGCTTCTCAACTACCTCTCCCAGACCTGCCAGTTACTCAAGAAGGGGATCTGTGTAGGATCCCGGATGCCTCTACCCTCGCTCAGACACCTGGCCAGCTGAGTGGGTTGTGTGCAAAGGCCTGAACAGATGGAGATCGGAATTCCAGCCTCCTTCGAATGGAGAGTCGGCTTCGCTGGGCCTTCGTTCCCCCACCTCTACAATGAGGATGGCCACCACCCCCCGCACTATCAGCCAGGTCCTCTGGCTCCCGCCGCTGCTCCGCCGCGCCCCTGCCTCACAGGCCCAGGTGGGCGGCGGCGGGTACTCACAGCTCAGGTCGTATTTCCACACTCCATTGGCCTCCCCGAGCGCCCGGCGGTCACCGCTGCCGCCTCGTCCACCGCCGGTTGCTCCAGGTCGCCGGCCCTTCTTCACCACTTCCCAGCCCCCGCTGCCCGGTGCCTTGGCCGCCATGACTTCGGCTCAGCCACCTCCCGGCTATACGGTCAGCGGGGCCTCCTCGTGGTGCCACGTCGGCCGTGCCGCCGCCGCAAGGCAGCCTGGGACTTGTAGTCCGTCCGTGCCGCCGCGCCGGGGGCCTAGGGACTGAAGGCGGAGGCCTGGCCCCGCCCCCACGGCGCAAAAGTCCCTCCCAGGCGCTTGGGCGCGGGATCAGCTCTGATCGGCTTACAGTTGCGTGTGTTCCGGCTTTCTCTTATCTTTGCAATGTTCCTGAAGGACGGAATGAAAATAGTTCTCACCTCGGGAGAATATGAGGACTAAGTTTTCTTTCTTCTTAGAAAACTGCGAGTTTGTTATCGATTAAACTTCATATTTGGCAGCCAACAAATTTAGTTGCGGAGGAGAGGCAAGATGCGGACTTAGGGGGAGGAGGCAGAGCGCCGGGAGGGTCAGACAAGGAGAGGCTGAGAGAACTTACTGGAGTTGCTCCATGGCAGGCGGAGAAAAGTCTAGGGCAGCGAGGCCATGTTCCCTTTTCAAGCAACAGGGAAAGGGCAGGCTCTGACTCTCGCCACGATCCTGACGTTTCAGCTAAGTGGTGGAGAGCCCCACACTGAGGGATCTGCAAAGCCAGAGCCTTACCCTAGTCAGCTTCCAAACCTTGAATGGCCCCAGCTAGGGAGCATGACTGACAGTAAACAGCAGTGATTTTTCACAATTAAGGAAATGTGTTTTGTGTACACATTCTTAGGGGACGTGCAGTTCAGCTGAGGGATGTATGAAGCCCTAGGATGATGAGGAAGGCTTTCTGAAACAGGTGGCAGTTGAGATGGCTCCTAGGAAGGGAGAAGCTTCATTGGTTGGGGATCACAGCCAGTGGAGAGAATAATTCAAGTGCATGGCTTTATTAATGCAGGCAAAGGTCTGGGGTGGTAAAACCAGAAGTAGTTCAACATGATAGGACTTGATAAGACTGGAAAAGGATCTTGGCTACCAAATTTGGACTTCATTCTCTAGAATCTAATGTTTAGAGTCTAGACCCTAGGAAATGAGTGGAAAGGTGATATAACCCTTAAAACAAACGGAACACAGGGCTGTGTGAAGGAAGGATCACAGAGGGAGAAAGCAGATGAGGAATGACCAACTCATGCAGCCTCCTGGTGTCCTCCATTCCCTTTAGGCCTAACCATGGCTGTCTCAGGGAGCTCTGAGATAGAATGTCTTTGCTAAAGAAAATATCTGAGCTGATCACAATCAATTCATTTCTCATATCACTGTTTACCTTTCTGAGACACCAACAGCGCTCCTTTTGTTCAGTCCCTGCTGTCACGTGTATGATCACAGAAGAGACCCTATTTGGAGAATAGAAACAGAACTGGCTTTCCACTGAGCAAAGGAGGGCCTGCTCCTGGATGGAAGGAGAGTGAGGGACGAGCTTTCTTCCTGTTTCTTGCTGGAACAATTTAGCAGGTTGACTGTTGTAACACAGCACATAGGGAACAGAAGTCATTCACTGTATCCAGCAATATTTCTGAAGTACCTTCTGTGTCAAGCCTGTTCAGGAAGGAGCTGAGGGACTACCTCACTTGCTGTGAGGAACTAGATGGATTGGAAGATGAATGTATAGACAGAGGCCTAGATTCACCATCTTAAATTTTCCAGAGGAAAGACATACCTAGTACAAGGTATTGGAGGGGGCTGGGGGTTTGTTCAAAGTGGCTTTTAAATCCCTGAGCTCTGGGTGTTCAGAGGGCAGCCATCAATAATAGACACAGAGGTGGACTCGGATGGGTACTCACATGAGGTTTGAGGCCCAAAAAGATGTTGGGCAAAGAGATCACTGTGTATCTAGTGTAGGGAAGGAGGAGGAAATCACTGAGCCCTGAGCCCATTGTCTCGGCCTCCTACTGCTTCTCTAACAACTCTCAACAACTCTACTAACTTAACCAGGAGTAAGAGTTCTAGAGAACAGTTGTCAGATCTGAATCTTTACTGGATTTAAGATGTCTACAGGGCTGTGTTCCTTTCTGGAGGCTCTAGGGGAAAAGGTATTTCCCCATTTTTCTCAGTTCTCAAGGCTTCCTGAATTCTATCGCTTACGGCTCACTTGTCATCCCCCACAACAGCCAGTTGAGTCTCACATTTTATGATTCACTTTATCTTCTGTTCTTGTGCTTGTGGTTACACACCCCACCCCACCCCAGGTAATCTAGGATATCCTTCCTACTTTAAGATCCATGGAGTAGAATACAAATTGCATCTGCAAACGGAGTTTCCCTCGGCCGTGTGACCCCACAGTCTCAGGATAATCACCTGGCCATCTTGTTCCGTCGAGCGCATTCACTCTACGATCAATGTGGTCTTGGCCCGAAGATGAACCCTGAATACTGCAGAACTGACTCCTTATCGTCATGTAAATTCTATTTGGAATAATGAAGGGGACTCCTCTTTATATTACACAAAGGAATTAAAAATTAAGATGAATAAAAGTACATAAAATGTTGGGAGAGAAAAACAGAAGGGCAAAAAAATGTCTCTGTGTGAGGGTACAAGTCAGGAGGCAGACAGATAAGAGATGAAATGCTTGTTTAATATTCGTATCCAGCGCTTGGGAGGCGGGGCAGGAGGATCAGTGGTTCAAGGCCAGATTGAGCTACATGAGATTCTGTTTCAAAACAACAGGGGTTGGAGAGATGGCTCTGCAGTTAGGAGTGCTTGCAGGGAACCCAGGTTCGGTTGCCAGCACCCACCCTGGGCAGCTAACAACTGCCTGACATGCTAATGCTAGGGGATCCCATACCATCTTGGGCCTTCCTGAGCACCGCACGGACGCGATGCATGCACACTGACTCAGGTTCGCATATACGTGCATACAAACATACAAAATGTACATTTGTGCCTAGGATCATAGAGAGTGTCGGCCATAAGGTGGGGCCCTAAAGAGATACATCCCAGTTGCATCATGGGTAAGGATGGTGGAAAGACGGAAGCCAGAAGAACTTCTGGGTCCCACCCGGCGGTCTCTCTGAATAACCACTGAGCCGCCGCCCAAGAGCCCGAATTCTTAGAGCTGGGGAACGTCTTTAGCGGTTGGCAGAACCTGCTACTCTCGTAGAGGGTGGGATCTAAATCCCAGCACCCATGACAGTGGCTTACAACCACCTGTAACTGCAGTCCAGGTGAGCTGATGGCTTTTCTGGCATCCGAGGGCATCCGTATGCACATGGACACACCCACACACAGACACACACGTAAGTGGAAATAATAAAAATATTCTAAAAAGAGCTTGAATCCTAACCAAGGTTTCTACTACCTTGAGCCAGCCTTGTTATGCATGGCCTAGGTGACCCCAGGCAAGCTCACATCCACCTCAGTATGTCGGCCATTGCTTGGTTTCCAGGGTCTTGGCTATGATGGCTCTCTGACGAACACGCTCCAGGAGTGTGAGGCTATGCGGAGGACATGAGAGTGTTTCTGATTCCTTCCTCCTATTACATCTTGTTTTACTGAACAACCCACTTGGGGGAAAAGTGTAAGCTGGGTGCTGCAGTGCTTGCTCTGGTTTTCACACCAGGGTGTACACATGCACACACTTATAGAGAATGGCGGAAAGGAGGAAGCATGTGGGTCTGCTGCCTCTGGGCCTCAGCGAAAGGGCTCATTTGCCGCACTGCGCCGTGAGGTGTGTGAGCTCTGACAAGGGGTAGGTTATCAAGTAGTTCAACCTAAGGAGACGGCAGCAGAACATTCCTTCACTCCACAGCCACTTTCTGGGCTGCCCGTCTTTACAGCCACAGCTCCGGACTTTGTCCTTCCTCCTGAGGGTCCCCGGTTGTGCTGAGACCACTCCAAATCCTAGCTAGAGTAGCTATCTTGCAGCGAGCCACCATTTGGTGGGTCTATGCTCCAGACTGCACCAAGACAAGCCATCCTTCACTTCATCCTTTACTCCAGCTGGACGGTGTTTTCTGGGGCTGGCTCAGTTCCGGGCGAGGCCAAGGATGGAGTACATATGAACACGATTTTCCCGACATCTAGTTCTGTCTGCACTTATGCTGTCTGAACTTGTAGCCGCCTTTGGTGCTGTAACACCAGCCAGTGCTGAGTCCAGGCTTGCTGCAATTCTGCTCTAGACAGAAGAGCTGTATAAAACAGCGCAGCAGGGTGTGTGTGCAGAGAGGAATTTTTGTCCTCCACTGGCCTGTAAATCACCCCAATACACAAAAGATGAACTTGAACAAGTCATTTTTGGGGCTGTTGGTGCAATCTCATTTTGAGAGACAATCTTACATTTCCCTGAAAAAGCTACATAATACTTGCCTCGAAGGCAGTCACCAGCTTTGGGAGTTGGGGCTAGGAGGTTAGAGCCAAGAGCCAGTCATGTGAGGCTGTGCTGCGTGGCTGTCCCCTCAGGAGAGAGAAGAGGACGGAAGGTGATGTGGCTCAGTCGAGGGAAACATGGCAAGGACTTTTACCACACAAATTTATTTAAATAAAAGTGAACACATACGCAGGCTGGTGCCCAAGGGATAAAAGTGGAGAGGTGGGAGAACGGGGGACAGACAGACAATAGGGACCAGGCAGAGTCTGTGTGGTATAACCAGGCTGCAGGAGGGAGTGGATAGGAAGCCTTGGGGCAGTGCTGGGCTTCCGTGTTGAGGCAGGGGTCTTGGGTGGGTGAGCCCAGCGCCAGGAGGTCACTTCTATCCCTTGCATGCTCCCCTTTCTCTCCCTGATCCCTGGGCCCACAGATCTGCCTCCTCAGCCTCCTACCTCCTTCCTCATATCAGCCTTCCCCTCGACTACTGAGAGAGAAGTCAAAAGAAAAAATAAATAAGAATTGGTGAGTCCTGCCCCAGTCTCGGCTATAGGGAAGGGGAGCCAAGCCAGGAAGACTGCCCCAAGCCCTGCTGTCAGCCCTGGAAAAGAACAGGTAAAGTGCAAGGACAATCCAGTAAGTAAAAATATACCAATGACTTTGTCGAATATACAGCTGCTGGCTGTCAGGGAGCAGTTGGCTGGCTTGTGGGTGGCAGCAGCACCCTGGAAAGTGTTGGCCAACACAGCATAGAGACAACGGAAATAAATAGGAGTGGGGAGTGGACAGGGGTCCTGGACGTCCCCTGGGCCAGTGCCACCTGGGGCGACCCAGACAGGGCCTCCTCTCACCTGCTCCACCTCCCAGTCCCCACTCGCCCAGCTCCCCAATGCTGCGGCACTGACATGAAGCACCCGGCTGGCTGACTGGCTGTGAGGAAAGGACTATAATGTGGGGTGGCAGAGGGAGGGGGCAGGGAAGCCGCAGTCAGCCAGGGCTGGCACCACCCTCAGTACTCGTCCTGGTCTTCCTGTTGGTGTTCTTCAATCTCATCATCCTCAGGGGGTGCAAATCCCTCCTGGGGGGAGAAAGGAGAAATGGTGAGCCAGCTGGCCAAGCTGAGGGGTCAGGTCCCACATAAGGGCTGAAGGGCCACGGGCCCAGAGGTCTAACCTGCTTTCTTGGCTAGTTCCACCCTACCAGTGTTGCCAGGGTGGAAGGGAGTTGGAGATGCTCACCTCAGTGGCGTAGAGAATGCCAATGATGCCAGAGATGACAGGGCTGTTTTCACTTTCGTGTTCCTGGCAGATTAGCTCGATGTCTCGCAATTTGCTGAAATAGAAGTCTCGCTCTTTCTCCAGCCCGTCCACCGTCAGCTTCAAGTCCAGCAGCTACTTAGGCAGAAAGAAATGTTTGGATTTATTTATCTGTTTGTTTGTTATTCTGAGACAGGGTCTCTGTTGTAGCTTTGGCTATCCTGGAACTCACTCTGTAGACCAGGCTGGCCTCGAACTCACAGAGATCTGCCTGCCTCTGTCTCCCAAGTGCTGGGATTAAGGGCGTGCACCACCACCACTGGGCCTCAGAAAGAAATGTTTATGCCAGGTGTTCCTGCCTCTGACACTTCTGTCTGCTGTCCTCTGTCCCAGTATCAACCACTCTTTCTGCCCCAATCACCTGCTGGTTGAGCTCAAGAATCTGGGCATCAGCCTCATGGCCACCGTTTCGGGCTGATGGGGGGTTCTTCCGGAGGATGCAGGGTGGGGCCACAGTACTGAGTCGGCCAGAAGGCTGCATGTTCTTGGGGCCTGTGGGGGACGTCCTCTGCGGAACTGTCCAGAGGACAAGAGTCAGATGAGGCAACATGACATAGAAGAGCCTGGTATAGGGACCATGCAACAGGCAGGCACCCTCCCTCAGGAAGAGCCTCTACAGCTAGGCCTCAAGCCTGGCACGTGATACAGCAACTGGACAGCAATTTGGCAAGCCTGGGAGCATAAGTGCCACAGGAAGCTAAAGGAAAGGTGATCTCAGTACTGGAGCCTGAAGAAAGCTGGCCTGAGGGACGCAGGACACTGGAATGGTGAATTTGATGAAGTGGAGCTGGGAGGCCTTCTGTCCTGACAGATGAGACCCAGGAGAGCAGTTGATGCAGTCTGTCAGGCACAGAAGCCAAAGCCACCCTCAGTGAAATTCAGCCCCACCTTCCAGCTCCCTCTCAGTTGGGCTCTGTTTCCCTCTGCTGGGCTGGACCGGTATCTGCATATCTGAGCAGTGGTGGAGGATTCAGGCTCCTTCCTAGCACAGCCTGCATGCTGTGGCTACTTGCTCTTTAGCAATTGCACCTCCCTAGACAGCAGCTGCTTCTAATGCAAAGCAAGCAGTTCAGTGGAGACAGGCCCAGGCAGGACAGCAGCGCAAACAGATGAGGTGTTTCTGCTATGACGGGTCAGATGCGGGTGGAGGCTGCTCCCCTCTTCCTTGCTGTCACCACAGGCCTTATTGCTTCTCTCATTGCTCTAGCAACCCAGCAAGGTTTCTAGAAATGTAGCTCTGGGCTATGGGCTTTTGGAAGAAAAGAAGGCAGGATCAAGCTCCTGCTTTTAGGTATCCAGTAGGCAAAGATACACAAGGGACTTGGGTACTGGCTCCAGGCGCTCAGCCTGATGGATCTGGATAGAGAAGCCATGCCCCACCCAGCTTAAGGCAAATAAGCTAGCTCATATCATGGGACAAAGTATCCTGGGTCTCAGCAAGCTGCTATTGTGGCTGGTGCGGGTGGCTTTCCTCTTAGAACAACTACTCCCCATCTAGGTAAGCAGCAGGCGATGACATCTGAACTCCGTGATAACAGTCTCCTCCAGGCTGGCAGAGCTGGGCCGGTGGCCCAGAGGGCACTCCTGGCTGGATAGCCCTGCCGGCCCAGCCCCCCACACTCCCTCCACCAGCTTGGGCATGTTACCTGCTGTGCCAATGAGTTTCTTGGATTTGTTGAAGATCTGATCACCTGGATTAGGAGGCGGTGCTACATCCTGGCCCTGCCGCGCCAGCAGAGGGTTGTAATCCTTTCCATCATAGTTTGCGTCAAAGAATTTCTTAAACCACTGAATAAACTCAAAATTATCTTGGAATTTTCCTTTCACTAATTTCTCTACAGGAATGATCTGAAATAGACCACATAAGCAGATCATTTTAACCCCCTGCTGTGAGGACTGCCTTCCGCTGTGAATGCAGGAAAGCCAGCCCCTAGGCCACAACATAAGCTACCTTCTCCATCTGCACCCCCTCCCATGGCACCAGAGAAGACAAGCAGGCTGGCAGGCCCCACCAGGGGCTCAGGGACATTCCTTTCCTACAGGCACAGGAGAGAGTGTGTAGGAGGTGACTCTGCTGCCTACATGTGAGCTCAGGCTCAGGATTCACACGGCAGGACAGTGAGCCTCTGAGGAGATACAGCAGGAGTAACGCATAGAACTCAACATCTGGAGTGGGTCGGTGATAGAGGACAAAGGGAAGGGAGTGTTGTCTCAGGGGGATGGCGGGGGTTAAGTGCATCCGCTGTGTCTTGAGATGGGTAGACAGAGCTCCCTCTGGGGACGAGGGGTAGAAAGACATGTGATGGAATGAACTGAAGAGCCCTTGTCACCCTGGCTGGTGGCTCATCTTCTTCCCCAGGGACACACAGCTGCACATGGACCCCAGGGGTACAGACACCTACTTTGTCGACACCCATCTTCTTGAAGGCTGCTTGCAGCACCTTGAAGTTGTGGATGTACTCGTGTTCTAGCTTAGCCTGGAACTTGACCTTCCTCAAGTGCACACAGCCAGGGAAGAGCATGTCCATGAACTGGCAGTAGGCTGCCCCTGTGAAGAGGCGTGGCTGATGAAGGTACTCAGCTACCATCCAGGCCCCTGCTGGTCTACTCCTCAAAGCCTGGTCCCTCTCCCCTTGTTCTAGAGCAAGGGCTAGTCTAACTGTGATGTTAGACATGGCTAGATTCCCCTTGGTGTTGCAAGAATAGCCAAGATTACTATTCATGTAGCTATCCTGTGTGAATGCAGGGCCCTATAAATACATGCCACTGAGCTACATGCCCAGCCCCCAAATGACTACTTATTGACCCAAACAAGTACCAGTGCCATTCCAAACACTTCAGTATGTAAGTTAGCCCTCCAGTTAATTGACATTGACAGGTGATGGAGTCTCTGCTGTCTGGATAGGGAACTGACACAGCCAACTCATGGTTCACTGTCTGTCCTGGCTCTGGTCACCCAGGAATGCCTCACCTGCTCCCCACTTTCCCGCCTCTCTTTCCTAATTTCAACTCTAAGCAGTGTAAGGATCACACACTCTTCCTGATCTCCCTCTTCACGTTAATTACAAGCCACAGAGCCTTTCCTTCCTTTCCCTTGGGCAACTCCCTGTTCCAGCTGCCTACCTGAACAGAGCTGTTCAATCTTGGTATAGTTGAGGTGCAGGGAGTCATTGACCCATGCGAGCATATCATGGCGACTCAGATTCTCACTGGTCACAGATGTGGAGTACACATTGACAGCCATACCCCAGCTGCAAAGAAAAGAGGTGACATCAGCATGCGGGCCTCAAGCTGTTCTCCAGCCTGGATGGCCCTGGGCACACGAGAAGCATTCCTCTTACTCGACTCTTGCCATTTACATAGAGAAGGGACTTCTGTTCATGTCTTAGACATATTAGCTGGTGTCTATTATTCCTAGGCATGCTCTAGGAGCTGGTGAATGCTACAAAGTTAACTAAGCAAAGTTTCTGCCTCCAGGAGACAGGCAAATCTCAGCAGAGTGAGACAGGCAGTTGAGGAACACATGAATTTCAATGACAGCAAAAAAAAAAAAAAAGTAGTATCTCTGGCTTGGTAGAGCTGTGAAGGCCTCAGAGTAAAGATCTTGGCACCTAAGAGTAGGGATTTTCTGGATGTACTGGGGAAACAGAGTGAAGGGATGCAGTAGCCCAAGAACTGGCAAGGGCAAAGGCCTGGCTCATTTCAAGCGCTCTGAGCAGGCGGGGCCTAGGCTTCTGTGTTGAGGCACGATGCGATGAGATTAGCAGGGACAGAGCTGGAAGGGCTTACCCCAGAGAAATTCTATGTAGTCAATAGGAAGTCACGGGGAGACTTTAAACAGGCAGTAACTGACCAGATTTAGAAAGCCACCTAACCTCTGCCTCTCCTCTGCTTTTACCTACCCTATCCCTGTGACCTGTGGTCTGCTGGCTGACCCAAAGGCAACTAAATTCCATTTTCCAGAACTGTCTCATAAAACATTCTTCAGCACGTATAGTTGCAGAGACTAGAACCACCAGTCCAGAAGGACTTCAACTCTTCTGCGCGTTTTCCTGTACTCCTCATTCCTCAGCTCCCCCTCCTCAATGTGCCAGGCTGTTCCCTCCCTCTGAGTTACTCATAGTTTCTAGTAGCCACAGATACCAGGAGCCTTCCACAAAACCTTCCAGCCTCTGGCCCTTCTCCCACACCCACTCCAACGCTGATGAATTTATCTAACAGCCAGCCTGGACACCCGCACCCCAACTTCAGTGGTAGCCAGCAGTGGTTAAAAAAAGGTACCATGGATGTATTGCCTTGCAAACTTGAACTGCTCAGCAGTGGTAATATTGGAAACATCTCTAAGCACTAATGAGTTAGTGCTCATTATTTAAAGGCCAGGATGCTTTGCATAGACACCTGGGATTTCTAAAGTTTTGTTTTGTTTTTCCATTCTGGGCCAAAATGTTCCTCCATCCATACAGGTGGTGCTGAGCAGAGGCATTCGGCTTCCTCCAGGAGGCAGGCATGAGCACCCTGTTACCCACCACCCCACACAGAAATCAGGTATCAGCTGTGCTTTGTCACCGCTAAGAAAAGAGGAAACAATTTCTTGTAACTAGGTCTTTATCAGAAATGGAGAACAAGCGAGATCAAAAGCACGTGCGTCCAGCAGCTAGACCTGCTGAATCAGTCTGACTTTGGCCGAGATGTTCGCTCTAGCCACACAGATGTTGCAAGCACTGCCGTAGAACGAGGTCTCAGCTCAGCCTTGTCCAGGCTGGCTCTGCTCAGGCTTTCCCCCTAGACTCTAAGCTTTGATATCTAATGGAACCTCATGATCTGCACCTTTAACTTAAATGAACTTTTCTTTTGGTATTAAAAAAAAATGAAAAAGAAACCCTGTTATTTATTCCTAGTTCTTCCTCCTTTAAAAATATCCTTCATTGTCTGGGGAAAGGGAGCCCAGGCAGGGTTGAGAAGCCAAGAAAAACAAAAATAATCATCTTGGGACTTTCTAAAGACTCAGAACCTGGCAATTTTAGAGATTTCCCAGGATAATTTTGACTGAGTTTGAGCCCCACTGGCCTGTGCCCTACTTCCAAACTCACCATTAGATATGTTTATGTGCCTGCCTCCCCTGACAGGAAGTGCCTGAAAACACAGGGCTTACAGGCCTGTTACTCAGGAAAGTTGCTGAAGGACTGAGTGGCACCTTCTCACACCTTTTCTCAGAATCTTCTGTCTTTCTCGTCTGGGTCAGCTCCACCTCCTGGGCCTGGTGTCAGCATCCTCTACAGAGAACTTTCTTAGAAGCTCATTATGGAGCCGTATGGCACCCTGGCAAAGCTTACATCCTTGTGCTCACAAAATCATCAATATGCCTGTTCCTTCTACTTGACTGAGCTCTTCGGTGGCCAGGATGTTTGATTTGTCTCTGGATTCCACGCTAGTTCTTGGTGAGCAGTGGCCTAGCCACATTGGTGGAAGGGAACGGTGGAGACCTGAGTTAGGAGTTTCTGAGCCTCTAAGGGAGTCCTCTAAAGAACCAGCAGGCGCAGTGAACAGCATGGTGGATACTAAACTTTTCAAGAGGCAGAGTGGGAAATAATCAAGGATGGTATTTTATTTCCAGATGTTATGGAGTGTCAGAAACCTGCCCCGTACTCAGTGAGTTTATAATCTTACAGGAAGACAGACAGACACTAGAGTCAACTGCTCTAACGTGTGGTAAAGAACAAAAGTGCTAGGAAGTCAAGAGAGAGGTGAGCAATTCAAAGAGAGGTGGACTGACTGGCCCAAGAATGAGAGTGTTCAGATTCTGGTCTGTGTGGTCTGCTGGGCTGGGTGTAGCAGGCATACATTATTCTGGTGACTGTCAAGAATGAGCCTCTCCTACATGGTACTCATTTCTCAGGAGGCCTCTTGGACTCTGAGCCATGGGGAAGGACAATGCTGGGTCCACTGTCACTTTGCTAGGCATGAAAGGGTGTGGGCTTGTGCAGGTGGTTCTAGTTCTTAGCTTTGCCCTGGGAATTCTTCACCCAAATTATGGAATTTATTCTTGTAATAGATGAGACTTTCAAAGGCTGACCATTCAGGATAAGCAGAGGTAATGGTCCTATATTCCACTCCTCAGTCTATGAGTGTCAAGGGTCTTCTAACTCAAGCAAGGCCTTCCTGGGTTTCTATGGAACCAGACCTGCTGAACAGTTAGGCTCACACCCTGCCCTGCAGAGACACTTCACTAGAAGAAGCCAATCATGTGCGTGCATGTGCCTGCCTGTGGGTTTGTGATACATATATGCAAACGATCTCTCTGACTTTGTCTCCGTCTTTCTCCCCATCCATCCATCCATCCATCCATCCATCCATCATCTATCTATCATGCACATACTTTTTAAAACTCCAGGTGATTCTGCTGTTCAGCCACATATAGGAACCACAGCCCTCATCTTGGCAATGGCACAGGCCGGGATAGTGGGATTTATTTATTTTGCTACCTCTCGAGGGAAATTGTTAGCTTCCTCCTTCCCAGTACCAAGAAAAACCTCTAGCTTCCCTCGAGTTCAGGGAACTCCAAACTCCTCTCAGGAGTCACAAGAGCTACATGACTACTGGAAAAAGCCAGGTCTCCGCAGCTTGGTCAGATTCCTCCCGTACCGTCAGTGCCTAGTGATGAGGGAGCATTCCCAAACCTCTCAGGAATCTGAATCTAGGGTCCCTGGGAGACAACAGTGCTTGTAAGAAGAAAGCTGAAAAACAAAACAGCCCCCTTAAGGGCCGAGTAACTAATCAAGACAGCTCCTCCATGGGCCTTTGTGGAAAGTAGCCAATACCAGGACCAGTGGTTTATGCATGGGGGGACCCTGGATGGGTCCATTTTAGTTAAAGAGGACTCATCTGATGGGTCCTGCAAGGATCTTCTAGCATACCTCCTGGAGTTCCATGAAGAATCTGGCCTTTTTATTCCTTGTTAGGCTGGGGAGGACACATGCCCTTTGAGTTTTCCTATCCTGAGTCTGGCCCTGTGCATGGAAACAGACATGCCAGTAGGTGGCACCTAGGTCCTTGACCTGCCTCTGCCACCCAAGGCCCTCTCCCTAGCTCAATTCAGAGAGAAAGAGGGAGAGAGAGATCCCCTAACTTGAATCTGATCCTCCTCCCTCAAAGAAAGCCAATTACCACCCAAATCTGGTGGTAGCTAGAAGGGGGTAGAGCAGGATGCTTGTCCCTCAGAACCAGTCGGCTGGAGTGGCCTAAGCGTGGGTTACACTCTGAGATTCTGGGCTGAACCTAGCCTCCCCTTCTCCAAAAGCAGTGGTTCTCAACCTGTGGGTCTCAACCCTTGGTGTGTGTGTGTGTGTGTGTGTGTATGTTGAATGATCCTTTCACAGGAGTTGCCTAAGATCATCTGCATATTAGATATTTACATTATAAGTCACAACAATAGCAAAATTACAGTTATGAAGCATCAACAAAAATAATTTTATAGTTGGGGGCTCACCGCACGAGGAACTGGATTAAAGGGTCACAGCATTAGGAAGTTGAGAACCACAGCTCCTAAAGCCACATGTCAAACTCATCAGCTAGTCCAGTTTGTGACGGTGTTTTGAGCTGAGGACTGACTTGGGCCCCGCAGCCAGTCACTGGGGCAAAGGTGTGTAAAGTACTGGCCCGAGCGATTGGTTCCCATTGGAGCAGCTGCCTGAATGGGAGCAGTCCGCAAAAGCTCTTAATGACAACACACTTGTCATCAAAAGCTTTTTCACTTCCGGGCAAGGACGGCAGGTAACCTCCCAGGGCCGCGGCAGCAGGCTCTCCTAACTGTCCTTAGCTTCCTACCACCGTCCTTGTCACAGGTTGTCACAGGACTGTCAGGAGAAATGGCCCAGTTGGTTTATAGCCTGCTTCCTTTCAGGTTGGCTGCAGACTCTAGCTCAGTGGTTCTCACCTTCCTAATGCTATGGTCCCAGACTCAGAAAAGAAATCACAGGAGGTACACAACCCTGTGACTTTGCTAAGTCATTGCCTGAGCCAGGGTCCTCAGGGTCTGGGTGCCACAACTAGCAAGGGGAGGGTGCCCATAGCTCTGGATAGGAGGGGAGCTGCTGCTTATTCTGCTGGCTGATGACTTGAAAAATGGCTACCATGAGCAAATCTTAGTAGCCCGTTCTCAGGAGGGTTTCTAGAGGGCTAGTGAGATGGCCCAGTGGGTAAGGGCCCTTGCTGCTGTGCCTGATAACCTGAGTGATTGGTCCCTGGTGCACACATGGTGGAAGGAAAGAACTGACTTTAAAGTTGTCCTCTGACTGCCACACATGTGCTGTAACACGCGTGCGCACACACACACACACACAAACACATACACATGTGCATGCAAATAAATAATTCTTTTAAAGAAGGGTTTCTATAAACCCTCGGTTCCTTCTCAGATACCTTGGGCTCCCTTGCTGGCAATTCCATTCCCAAATCACAAAGAGAGCATGTCTAACATCTCACAGTCACATACCTAGTTTCCTCACCACCATCCTAACTACATTTCATTTTGGCTTTCCGTTTTTAAATCTTTAGTGGACATCTACTTTCTATACCTGTCTCAAAGACAATCCAGGGGCTCCAGTCTTCTCTAGCCTCTAGGACTTCCCTTCCCTCAAGTTCAGCCTTGCTCTGTATGGTTCTGAAGAATTCTCTTCAGGTCCCAGCCCGCAAGCTCTGCTCTGCATAGCTGTGAACTACACACAGCCCCTAGGTCCATAGTTTGGGACTGAATGCCACCAGAGAGCTCCTGGATCGCTAGTCAGACCACATGGGTTCAAATCCTGTCTCTTCCATGTCCTATTCTATTTTTGGCTTCACTTTTCCTTGTTTATAAAATGGGCAGTAGAAGTTCCACAGATGGAGCGGGGAGGGCTACAGGAACCATGTACATACAGAAACACTGAGCACATACAAAGCTGGTGCCCAGGATTTGCTAAGTGTCATCAGTATTACTGCAGAGACAAGAGTTCAAGGGCACTTGCTTCAGAGTAGCACCTGGTACACAGCTACCATCAGGTTCAGAGACTCTAACGGAGGTTCTGAAGACAATGCAAAACTGTTCCATCCTCTGCCCTTCTGCCTGGGGATGGCCATCTGGGCCTCTGACACGGTTCCTTCCCAATTCTAAGTTTCCCACATAGCTGCCTTTTGTTGTTGTTGAGACAGTCTCATTTAGATAGTCCTGGCTATCCTGGAACTCACTCTGTAGACCAGGCTGGCCTGGAACTCACAGAGATCCACCTGCCTCTGCCTCCCGAGTGCTGGGATCAAAGGTGTGCACCACCATGCCCAGCTCCATATGTGTGTTTTCAGATGGCATCCTACCTTGAAGGAAAACTGGAACAGAGGCTGTGAGACCTGAGAAGAAAGAACTCTGTGGATCCTGCTAAAATATCTCCACTCCCAACATGGGGCTATGCCCATTGTCCCTGGGCTACCCCTTGCTGCCCAGGCCCAGGAGGCTGAAGTCACCTGTCTGGAAACACTGCAAAATTGCTACCCCTTCCCTGTTTGGCTCACACACCCATGCTATGCTGGGGATACATGGAGGCAGTATGTGCCAGCGGGGATGGAGGGCTCTGAAGGGCTGGCAGAGACAGAGGGTTCTGCCAGCGGGTCACAAAGCCCCGGCATGCCTAGCCAATCACCTTCTTCTCATGGCTGAGTGAGGACCTGACTCACAGAAAGGCTCAGTGGCGAAAGGCTGATTAGTCAGAGCAGAGGTGAGTGGTTCAAGGGTGTGGGAGGGGACGCACGTGTGTCTGTGTGGCAGATCTAGCACAGGCTCTGGGTGGTGGCAGAGGCACACAGGGACTAGCGCTTCTTCAGGGAGTCTGTCTCACAATACTTCTAAATCACAAAACACTTTACCTAGACCGTGAGTCCTGCTGAGGTCTCAGAACTGGGTAATGGATCTGTCTTTCCAAATAGGATTTGAATTCCTTCTCCTCCTCTTCCTCCTCTTCTTCCTCCTCCTCCTCCTCTTCTTCTTTTTTTTTTTTTGATTCTCAAGACAGGGTTTCTCTGTGTAGCCCTGGCTATCCTAGAACTCCCTCTATAGACCAGGCTGGTCGCAACCTCAGAGAAATCTGCCTGCTTCTGCCTTCTAAGTGCTGGCATTAAAGTCATGCGCCACTGCCCTGCTTAGGATTTGAATTCTTACAGAGGTTTCCCTGGGCTGGCCACTGTACAGGGAAAGTTGTCTTTGGGGAAGTCACCGTGAGACTGTTCTATCCTGACCATAACTCAAAGGATTAAGGGAGAGCGAGGTATGCAGAAACATTGCTAAAATTAACCCTTTTAGTAAGATCCACTTAGGTAGCCAGGGAAAAAGACGAACATTTCTTCCTAAAGACTTTCCTCTGGATATCTTTTTTTTTTTTTTCCTTTTTCGGTTTTTCCAGACACAGTTTCTCTGTGTAGCCTGGCTGTCCTGGAACTCACTCTGTAGACCACACCTCCAGAGTGCTGGGCTGAAAGTGTTAGAGGTGTGTGTCGCCACACCAGGCCCCTTTTTTATTTTTTTATTTTTTTGAGACAAGGTCTTTTTAAATTTTATGTGGATGAGAGTTTTGCGTAGGTGTAAGTCTGTGCACTGTGTGTATGCCTGGTGCTAAGGGAGACCAGGAGAGGGTTTTAGAATACCTGGAACTGGAGTTACAGTCTGTTATGAGCCGCCATGTTGGTTCTGGGAACTGAACTAGTGGCCTCTGCAAGAGCAGCAACTGCTATTAACCACTGAGCCATCTCTCCAGCCCCACTAACACTTTTTTAAGCCAACAACACTCCATGGAGTCATCATCAAACCTAGGCTCTGGAGGCTGTGGTGCAGGCAGTCTTCCTGCCTGGACAGCCTGGGCAAGAGGCCTCAGCTTTCATGGCTGAAGAACCAGAATTTCGATACCATCGAGTGTGGGGTGGTTGGAGAGGAAGGAGGAGAGGACCAAAGGCTGCATCACCTTGGGAGCTGAGCAACTTTGAGAATCATCAACATATTCAACTCATTTTCTTCTTTCCTGACTCTGACCCTCTGCTCAGGGTCCTGAGGAGGCAGAGGGCAGGAACAGGCTTGGCTCTCAGCTCTCTGCTACCTCTCAACAGGAAAACAGTCTTGGGAGCTTCTTTTCCTTCAGTTAGTATGGGCCAACGATCCTGGATGCATTAAATGTCAAGCATGATCCTGCTAAGTGGTGAGAGAGGTTCTGCCAGGGTGTGGGGTCAACGGCAGAGGCAGAGCTCAGAAAGATAGTTTTCTGTTCTTGTTTTCTGTGTGTCCACCCCAAGGAAGTGCTGCTGGCTACAGGGAGAGAAGAAATCCCTGCTTGGTATCTGGCTACACACACAGTACAGAGCCTTTGACTCTCAGCACACACTTAAATCTCTTCCCCAGCAGAAGGCAGCACAGTTCTCCAGATTAGAGAAGGATTTCAGGATGGTTCCAGAGAAGAACTTGGCCACAATCCAGGAGTGCCTTTCTCCCTAGCAGGTTCAGGGGGCAGATGACTGGCCCACTGCAGATGGCCCAAAGACAGGGAATGAAGTGCAGGAGCTGCTGGGACATGTTGGGAAAAGGACATTCCTGTTCCAGCGCCCTATTGGGTCTGGTATCTCATCTGTGGCTCTCCATGCTTCCAAAGCCTGTCCTTGTCTCTGGGGACACATATAAACCATTTTACTTTATGTTCCTTTAAAACTACATTTGGGCTTCCAACATGGCTTAGAGGGTAAATGTGTTTGTAGCAAAGCTTGATGACCTGAGGTCAATCCCTGGGACCCATACCGTGGAAGAAGAGAACCAACTCTTCCAAGTTATCCTCTGACCTCTACATATGTACCATGACACATGCATACATGAAAACATACCACAACACACACACACACACACACACACCCCACACACACACATACACACACACACACACCACACACACACACACACACACCACAAACACACATACCAGAAACACATATACACACACACATATACACACACATATCACACACACACACACACACACACACACATACATACACACACATACCCCACACACATACACACACACAACACCCCCCCACATACATACATACACACACCACACACATATATACACACACATACCACACACCACACACACATACCACACACACATACACATATACCACACATACTATATATATACACAAACCACACACACCACACACATACCACAAACATACATATGTACACACCACAGACATCACACACACACACCACACACATACCACACACATACACATATACTACACACACATACCATAGACACCCCCCCACACCCCACATGTTAAAAATCAAAATCCAGAACCATGTCTCTTTTGATATGAGGCTTACTGTGGTCAGCTAGGACCATGTTAAGTTCTTGGCCCTCTCCGAAGTGCTGGATTTATGAGTCCATTAGTTTCCTCTGGCTCTAGGCTCAGCCCTTTCTCTGTTTTCTTCCTTCCTTCCCCCCATTCAGGGTCTCCTTAGAATCCTCCTAGTTTTATCCCCTTGTCCTTTTGACAGGGCACAGACTATCTCATTTATCCTCCAGCCTTTTTACCAGGAAGCTGCCTTAACGCTGTCCAGAACAGACTTAGGATTCAGTGCTGTTTGACTCTGTCCCTGTCCAGCTGATTGTCATTCCAGATTCACCAGCCCAGTGCTCCACCCTACCTGTTAACTTTATAGGATTAATCTCAAATGGAGACAGGCCCCACCCTAGACATGCACACTTGGTGAGGTCCCAGAAGGTCTGCCTACCTCCTGTGGCTCTCCTGGCCTGGCACAGGCCCTGAAATGCCCACCAGGAGCACCACTCATGCAGTGTTTCTCCCTCAAAGGCCTTAATCACCAACCTAGTTCTGCATATGAAGAAATGAAGGCTCTGGATTCTAGTGATTTGCCCACATCCATGATCAGCCACTGGCAAAGTTAGGAGCCCAGGCCTCCTGACCCCAGATCAACTCCCAGCACCATCACACTGACAAGAGAGGGTTGATATCTGCATAACTCCAGTGCAGAATGTTGCACTCTGGTTTCACCCTCTGAGTAAGAGGAACAGGGAAGGAAGTCCAGAGGTTTCCCCTGTCTCTTTGTCTCTCTGTCTCTACCCTACTGTTTCAATCAGCCAGTTTCAACCAGCAAGTGTTCGCTGACCACAGACTCATGTGTCAGCACAATGAGGCACATTTGTAGCTCAGCATCATTGTAAGGCCTGGTCTTTAAGGAGTCTTTTGTTTGGCTTTAGACAAAGTCATTCATAAAAGAACCAGGGACCCCAATCAGCAGAACCCCAATCAGCATCTGGATTTCAGGCCCCCAGCGGTGTCCAGAGGATGAGCAGGAGGGACTCTGCAGGCAGGGAATGTAGGGAAGGTAGTCCTGGCTTGGGTCTGTAAGGATGGCAGGATGTCAGAAAGCTGTGAAAACAGGGAACTTGGGCATGGGAAGCGTGTTTACTGCCACTTTTATTTGACCAAGTGAGCATGAGACCTGTGACTAAGTCCTGGAGGAATGTTAGGGTGTGACATCAAAGGAGAGGAGGCTGGGTCAGGTGGGCAAGTCTTAGGAGCCAAGGGAGGGGCTGGTTTCCAGGAGTAGGGTGGCAGCCCAGTTAATGGTATGACTGGAACTTAATGGCGTAGTGGTCATTAGAGTGCACAAGAAGGAATGAAGAAACCCTGAGTCATTCTGTCAGAGCATGGGGACAGAAGCTAGACCTGCAAACGACAGGGGAGTCCCAGCCAGGAGGGTGCAGAGGAAGGAAACCAGGAGTTTGTCTGTGGCAGACAAGGGAATGGCAGTCTGCAGAGCAGTGCCATCAGATTCCTTTAGTTAAAACTTAAAGTGCAATATAAATTAAACACAGATGTGCACTCTTTGGCTTGATATTCTCCACATTACTTCAGAACTCACAGTCTACCTACCCTAAGTAAGTTCTAGATCTTATATGTGCAAGGAGGCTGGGGAGTAGAAGTCTATCCTGATGCTTAAACCACTGGATCAAGAAAGAATGGAAGAGGCAGGAGGGTCACAAGTTCGAAGCTTGGGTAACTTAGTGAGACTGCCTCAAAATAAGAAAAGCAAGGAAGAAAGGAAGGAAGGAGCAAGAAAGGAAGGAAATTGCTGAGGATATTCGCTCAGCTATAAGGCCAGCTTAGCTGTGTAAGGCCCTGGGTTTAATAGCCAGTACCCAAAAGCATGAGGGGGAATGTTAAACAAAAATTACATGAAGTTGAATATTTAGGACATTTTTTTTAACATTTTTTACTTATGTGTATGTGTGTGTTGTGTATGCTGCTTCATATGCAGGCAGGTGCTCAGGGAGGTCAGAAGAGGGCACCAGACATCCTGGAGATGCAGCTACAGGTGGTTACGAACCACCTGATAGGGTGCTGAGAACTAAACCAGCAAGAACTAGCAAGCATTCCTAACCACTGAACCATCTCTCCAACCCAGGAAATAATGTTTTAAGTATTAATTCATGTTTAGTTTAGCTGTGTGGTTCATCAGAAGCTCTTCTGACCTTTAGTTTAAGGAAAATTAGTGTAAGAAGACAAGGAATAATCAAAAGTGATTGGACACTGTAGACTCTGACTGCGCACCCACCCTCTCTACCACCCCAGCTGAACATGTGCTCCACACACACAGAACTGCATGCCAGTCACTGTGCAAGGCATGTGGCCTACAGGAAGCCATGAGACCCAGTCTGGGCGCTGGAGGAAACCGAGGTAAAGGTGGGCAGAAGTAACCAGAGGTAACACGAAGCTGATTAAGCCACTCTGCTTTCTCTGCTAAGAGGCTTGGTAGGAAAAGCAGTTTGAATTGAGAGTTAAGAGAAAGGGAAATGAATGGGGAAGAGAGGAAGAACTGCCAAGAGTCTACCCAGAATGCATGTTATGGACAGAAGATATGACTACAAAGACGCAAAAGCCACTCCACCAGCTATCCTGGATACCATGGTCAAGGGGAAAGTTCTCCAAAGAGTTTTTTTTCTTGTGAATACAATATATTTGTAACAATACAAAAGCACTGGTTAACAATACTATAGTTAAGACAGCAGTACCATTTCTGAATTTAGAAACTTAATTATATTATTATTATTATTTTATTTATTATTTTTGAGAGAGGGTTTCTCTGTTGTAACTCTGGCTGTCCTGCAACTAGCTTGTGGACTAGGCTGGCCTCGAACTCACAAAGATCCACTTGCCTCCACCTCCTGAGTGCTGGGATTAAAGGTGTGGGCCACCACTGTCTAGCTTAGAAACTTAATTCAATGTACAACCTTTGGAGGCCTTACTTTATGCTATCCTTTCTGTCAAATCCTGAAGAGAAGTTCAAGGGCTGCTGCATTAAGTCAGCACTTCTCCAGTTTTTGCAAGCTTTTCATTTTATGGTGATTTGAGAATGGAAAGTTCTCACGTATCTGAATCCAGATCCCCCAGCTTCCTCCAGTAACAGGCTATATGACAATTACTAGAAACGGGAAATTGACATTTGCTATGTTATCTTAGTTTTGCTCCCTGTTGCTGTGATAAAATACCCCAGCAAAAGCAACTCAAAGAAGGAGGGGTGTATTTGGCTCACAGCTGAAGGGAAGTCAAGGCCCCAGGACCTGGAAACAGCTAGTTACATCCGCAGTCAAGAGCAGACACTTAATGGATGCAAACATACTTGTGCTCAGCTTGATTTCTTTCACTCAGTTCAAGATCCTAGGGAATGGTGCCACCCATTGTGGGCGGGTCTTGCCACCTGTAGGTGATCAAGATAATCCCCCACAGATATGCTGCAGGCCAGCTCCATGGAGATAACCCCTCATTGAGACACTCTTCCCAGGTCAGTTGACAGTTAAAACCAACCATCACATCTATCATTAAACTACAAGTTGGGAATGATTACACTCTTGTAATCACAGTACTTGGGAGACAGAGGCAGAAAGACTAGGAGCTTAATTCATAGTGAGTTTATGGTTAGCTTGAGCTATAGGAGACAGTCTGAAAAACAACTGCAAACCCCCCTACCCCCCATGCCACTAAAACCAAACCAGAAAGCCTCCAAAACAACAAATAAGACAAACAAAAGTATTAGAGAAACTGTTTTTCTGTGTTTTTGTTTTGTTTGCTTTTTGGTTCTAGTAAGGAAGCAACTACTTATGGTTCCAGGGCTCTGAGCAAACCTATAATCCCAGCTATCAGTGTTCTTCGCTGGGAGCTCGGGGGCTTTCACAAACCTGTTCAAAGCACAGGAGGCCCTTCTCTATAATGCTTTTGACTGTTTTAGTCCCCCTGAGTTCTGGTTAAAGAGGGTATTGTGCAAGTTTGTGTAGAAATTGAGAGGCAGGTCATTCTGAACCTGGTCAGATCCCTCCCTGAGAACTGAGGAGTAACTGGATAGCTGCCACGTGGCCCTCTAACTATCCAAAGGTGTCTCTCAAAGCATTTTGTTCATGTCCAAGACCCCTGAACCAAACACTATAAATTTAAATAATCTTGGTAAAATCATGCCGAGGCCCTGAGTGTTATTGTTTTAAATGTGTTGATTTAATAAAATTGATGTTTTTGTTATTCTTTTAAATATTTTTTGATGACTGGTAAATTTAAACTTATTTCCATGTTTATTACCCCCACACAGAAGTTTACTCTTCTGTGGACTGTTTTGGCCTGTAGTGTTTGAGAGACGGTAATGTAGTGTCTATCGACCATCTGGAACTCTGTGTGGTCCTGTCTAACATCTGGGAATCCTGATGATAAATTCTCAGGAGTCACACCTCCTGAGACAATCTGCATTGACCTCAGACGCTTCCAAGATATTTATCTTTTGTTTTCTAAACTAAAGTTCTCACTATTCTATGCCTTTTATTTGAAGCACATGACACTAGGGGTGTCCTTACTGAAGGTTTGAAGAGCCACAGAAGGCAATTATTTTAAAAGCAAAATGTTCCCACTATGCTGAAGAAAGGGGAAATTTGGTACCAAAAGGAAAACACAAATTACCAAGGGACCAAGCAAAAGCTCAAGCTCACCCAGGATACTCCCCTCTTAAATGTTTTGTCTAGGAAAAAGAAGTTGCATGGGAAGGAACAGGTTCAGAAAGAGAAAATGACTTGGGATTTCCTGAGCTGTTGGGGTTAGTAGAGGGAGTACAGAATCCAGAGAACAAACTTTAATTAAAAACTACAAAAATGGACGGCCTTGTTGTGTGGTGGAATGTTCCAGTATCATGATGTAGACAGGCAGTGTGGTATGAGGAAAAGCTGTGAGAAAGACACCATGTACCGTCTCCTGCTCTGCCTCTCAGGGCCGTCTATGCGCTGGGTGAAGGTGGGCTCTCAAGGCCAAGTTCCTACTGTAACAGCTGAGTGACTTTCAGTCATCACTGTGAGGTGTGGGACAAGGACACAGGTATGGACGATTCATGGAAGAGGGAGTGTAAATAGCTAATTCAGGATAGAAACTCAGCTCTAACTTAAAAATAGCCTGTCAACAGATGTTATGAAGGTCAGAGCTTAGGTAAGAGGTAGCCACTCAGAACTCGTCTTTGGTCAGTTTAGGTTAGTAATGGTTACAGGTCAGAGGTGGTTAAATGGAATTTTGACTACAGGAGAATTTTCAAAAACCTAACACAGGGCCAGGAATGGGCTACTTGGGTAGGGAGGAGACCAGAGGCTGCGATTGTTACGGTTGTGTGTGAGATTAACTTAGTGGGTATCATGAAGCAACATTCAAGGCAGAGTCAGTGAGAGATCTGGAAAGAAGCCATGAGCTGGGAGCCAAGACAGTAGGGATGGCTCGGCACCGTGTCCTGGCTTTAGCTGGATTCACAACAGATGCTGCACAGGTTTTAGTTTCTCTTTCCTTCTCCTCTCCTCTCCTCTCCTTTCCTCTCCTCAACACCCCTCTCCTCTTCTCTCCAGCCCTCCCCTCCCCTCCCCCCTCTCCTCCCCTCCCCTCCCCTCTCCTCAACATCCCTCCCCTCCCCTCCCCTCTCCTTTCCTCAACACCCCTCTCCTCTCCTCTCCTTTCCTCTCCTCCCCTCCCCTCCCCCCCTCTCCTCCCCCCCTTCCCCCCCCCCCCCCGCCCTCTCCTCCCCTCCCCTCTCCCCTCCCCCTCCCCTGCCCTCTCCTCTCCCCTCCCCCCTCCCCTGCCCTCCCTTCTCCTCTCCTCTCCTCCCCCCCCCCCTCCCCTCCCCTCCCCTCCCCTCTCCTCTAGTGGTGGTGATAATGAACCAGGGAGTAAAATCACACCCAGGAAAGCATCCAGAGAGCCCAGTTCCCTTAAGACAGTGCTCTCACACTCCGAGTCATCTCTTCGGTCTGGGTAAGGTCCTGAGGGACCACCAAAATGGAACCCTTGCCATTCCTTCCCCTGGTATCAGGGTGCTGGTACAGTACTGGTGTTTGACCTAGCTGCCCTGCTTGGCTCCTGCTTTGCTTACACGGGATGACATGCCTACAGGTGTGGACACCTGCTCTGTGCAGACTCCACCGCAGGCATCACACCCTCAGCATGCTGACTCCTCACTTGAGGAGGACTACCCACAGTGGCTAAGTGCTCACTAGCTAATAAGTATTTTGAACAGTGGTGATGCCTGGGGTAATTCGCTCTTTTGACTACTTCCCAGGAAACTGCAGCGTGTCACAACAGCAGCTTAATATTATTAAAATAGCCTTGGAATCTACTGACACTATCTTCTCAGCCTTCCGTCTGGAGTACAGCTACGTCGTCCGTCCCCCACCCTGCCACTCCCACTCCTGCTCCTTGCCTTGCACATGCAAAACACTACCCCCCCATACACCCCACTCTGTCACAGACAATGACAGGAACCTGTCAGGTCGCCTTCCTGAGGTGGGGAACAGGATGTGGGACAGGCCCCAGGTACTGACATATCTAGACAATTCAGTATGGCCTTGGATGAGGACTGAGGTGAGGTGGTGGAAGACTTAGGAGTTGGCGTGTCAGCACACAACCTGGTAACCCAGCACTTGGGAGGCAGAGACCAGAGGCCTGCTGTGATTTAAAGCTAGCCTGGCTACAAAGTGAGTTCCAGGCCAGCTAGGACTATGTGGAAAGACCCTCGACTCAAAAAAAAAGGGAAAACAAAAGGAAAAGACTTTCAACATAAGGACAGGTGGGGGTGGGGGTGGGGGTGGGGGTGGGGTGGGGTGGGGGTGGGGTGGGGGTGGGGGTGGGGTGGGGGTGGGGTGGGGGTGGGGTGGGGAGGCTGTGAAGCTCTACAGTTCACCTCAGCCCACTTCCAGGCAGCAATGGACCAGAGGGAGGACTAGCCCAGAGCCTTCAAGGTCCCTGCTCTGGGTTCCAAGAGGTCGGCGGGCAGTTGAGAGTGTGGTCAGGGCTAATGCAAAGTGAATTGGTAACAGTACACTCTTGTCTTTAAAACTTTCCATTTATTTTGTGTGTGCATGTGTCATGGTATGTGTGAAGTTCAAAGGACAACTTTGAGGAGTCAGTTCTGAATCCATCCACGTGGGGGTCTCAGGGGTTGAACTCAGGTCATCAAGCTTGGCAAAAATGCCTTTACCAGCTGAGCCAGCTCATTGGCCCATCACTCCTGCCTTTTCTGGAGATAAATTTCATTTTGTTTTTTTGTTGTTGTTTTTGTTTGTTTGTTTTACCAGAAGCCTTTGCATTTTAAATACACCCTTTGACCTTAATTCCATATCTAGGAATTCTATACTAAATCAATAATTATGGACATGTCCAAACTTTAGGCATACATCTATTTATTTACTTGTTTCAAAACATGGTTTTGAGAGCTGGAGAAATGGCTCAGCAGTTTAAGAGCACTGAGCTTTTCTAGAGGACACAGGTTCTATTCCCAGCACCCACATGTCAGCTCACAGCTGTCTGTAACTCCAGTTCAGGAGATCTGACACCCTCACACAGACATACATGCAGGCAAAATGCCAATGCACATGAAATAAAAATTTTTAAAATGATTTCATATAGCACCAACTGACATTCATTATGTAGCTGAGTCTGGCCCTGAACTCTTCATCCTCCTGCCTCCGTCTCCAGAGTGCTGAGAATGTTATGTGCTCTACCATACCTGGCTTTAGGCATAAGCATATTTATAATCATAAAAACTAGCAGCAGAAATGGTCCATAACAAACTCTTAAGCACACCACAGCATGTCTAAACTACAATACTTAAGAGAACTATTCTAGATGCAGGAGCTGCTGATTCAGCACCCGTCTTTCTTTCCTGCCAATCTCCACAAGAGGCCAGGAATGGAGACCCTTGCTTCCCCAGCCTCCCTTAGAGCCGAGTCACCTTGAGACAAGGAGATAGCACAGCAGCCTAGGAGAGCTGGATGGTCCTTCCACAGCCCTGTTCCCCATCACATTGCCCTGTGTGCCCCATGTTGTACTTCTCTGTGGGCAGTGAGGTCTCTGAGCAGGACCCATGATCTGCCAAGCCTTTCACGTTGCCTGCCCTGTAGCGTGCACCTTCATCCCTGAATTCTCTTGCTTTGGTACCCAGATAAAGCACTATGCTGACACAAAGTCATAAAGTCAGACATTCATACAATTAAATGGCAATTTGCCATCCATATCTTTAAAATTAAGGTCTCATTAAATCTTTTTTCTTTTGTTTTTTTGAGACAGGGTTTCTCTGTGTAGTCCTGGCTGTCTTGGAACTTACTCTGTAGATCAGGCTGGCCTTAAACTCACACAGATCCACCTGCCTCTGCCTGCTGAGTGCTAGGATTAAAGGTGTGCACCACTACTGCCTGGCATGAAATGATTTGTAAAAGAACAAACAATTGAGAATTAGCAGAAAAATATATAGCTTCAAAAATAATTTTTCTTCTAAACTAGCTTATTTATTTACGAGTCTATTTATGTGTATGCGAGCCTCTGCATGCATATTCCCTGCACACGTGGATGTCTGTGGAAGCCAGAGGAAGACATCAGATCCTCCAGAGCTGGAACTACAGGCAGCTGTGAACTGCCTGACTTGGGTGCTGGCGACTGAGTCTGGCCCTGTGCAAAGGTAGCCACCCTCTTAACTGCCGAGCCTCAAACTGCCATTTAAGAATCTTGAGAAACAAATGAAAAATTGAGGCTGTAAGGGTGACATCTGTCACCTCACTGATCAGCAGGGTTGATCTGGCTGATCTGGCTGGCTAGGGGGCGTCCCTTCCCTCACCAGGCTATGTACATGAGGAGATGAGGACGGCCTTCCCTGAATAGAGGAGGGCAGTCTTCGGTCAAGGGGATGCAGGTAGCTGCTCTCCCCCGCTAGACCCCCAAACAAGCTCTCAAACATGGAAACAACAGTGTTAGTAATGATAACTCGGAAATGAAATGTTTGGTGGTAAATATTCGACCTAATTTACATTTTAAAGCCAGAGTATCTATTAAAATCCTTCCAAACTGCAAGGACCTATGGAATGCCAAATCGAAGTCTGGCCAGGCTGTTACAGACTCATTGATTTTTCTCATCCCTCCCTCACTGACATCCTCCTTGTCCAGAGTCTGGTCATTCTGAGACTAGACAGCGCCATATTCTTGTCTCCAGTATGATTTTTAAAATGTTCTTGACCCTCAATGTGAAACAATCTTTTCCAAAACCCTGCTGTAACCACTTAGCTCCCCAAATCCTCCAGTGGCCCTCCAGAGATACTGTAGGGTTACAAACTTGAGCTGTGTTCATAATGTCATTCCACCTCCTTCCCTAACCCTTTCCCCTGACTCTAATGGCCCCAGCCTGAACCCCTCAGCTTTGGTTAATGTTCTGCTCTCCTGCTGCTGGCACCCCAACACTGAACACCTCCTGGCCTTGACTGGCACCTAAATGTTGTCATTTTTTAAGGTCAAGCTCATGCTCCACTATTTCTATGCCACTAGCTAAGGAAGCAGGATCCCAAACTGCTGTCAGGCTAGGGGAAAGGGTCTGCATTTGGATCTTAAAAACCAAACAAGAAAAAGACACAATGCTCTGCAATTTGGTGCAAAATGTGTAAGAACTATAAGCTGGTGGGGGTCCAGTGTTGTCACTGTGATGGAGCTGGTAAAAGGCCCATGACAGAGGGGGAGGGGCAGACTTTGACTGAGCCCCTATGGCACTTATCCCACTAAGTGCTAGATTCAGTCTATTTAATCCCTCCCTCACCCCTTTCTTCTTTTTAAGAATACTTTTATTAATAATTTGGGCTTCATACAATTTATCTCAATAACACCCTCTTCCCATTTCTCCCAGCTCCATTCTTCTGCTCCTGTGCCCTCAAAAAACAAAAGCAAAAACAAAAAAACAAATAAAAGGAAATTAAGTCCAGCTAGTATGGCAGAAGCATGGATCACAGTCATTACCATGGATCCTGGAGGCAGCAATCTCTCTAATGATGGACATTCATCTGGCCCATTCTAGCCTGACACCAACATGACAAAGTTAGACCCAAAGTTGGCCTCCACTGCCCAAGCCCACAGGCACCACATCGTCCAGGTACCCGGACATCAGAGCATATAACCTGATGACCTGCAAGCACCAGGGCATCCTGAAAGCCCTCAGACATCCTGCAGGCACTAGGGCCTCCCACAGACCTCCATACAGCCCATAGGCACCAGGACATCTCACAGGCACCAAGGCATTCCTCAGGATCCAGGGCATCCCACAGATGCCTGGGTATCTATCATGCAGGGACTGGGCCAGCTTGCAGACACTCGGACATCCTACAGGCACCCTGATACTACACCAGCACACGGACACCCCACAAGCACCAGGGCATCACTCATTTCTCCTTGACAGGGCCATGCCAAACAAGCTGGGTGTCCCCAACTTATCTTCCTTTTCTACCTCCATTAAATGTGGTCAGGTCGTCTATTCCTCTAGGCACTTGAAAGTGTGGCTGGGCTAAAAGTGTGAATAGCTCCACTTTATAGACGGCCTGATTGCACATCTTCCCTGCTTCCCAGTACTCTCCCCATGGCCAGTGCCTCCCTGCCTTTTCAGTTCATAAGTCCCCGGTCCCCAAACTCCCCTTTCCCACTCTTTGTTCCAGCTCTAAGGAGCCGTGACAGGGTGACGCAGCTCCTTAGCTCTCTCCCCATTCTCTTCTGCAGACCGAAATGCCCTTTGGTGTTTTGCCACTAGCCTCACTTGCTAAGTGCTCACCTCATTCAAGGCTCATCTCCAGGGCTGGCTCTCCTAGGAGGTTGTCTCTCATCTCTAGCATCTTCCTCTGGGTTGGGTCATGTTCGCTTTTCTGCTGCTATCGGCCATACCGCTAACACTATATTTGTTGTATATATTTCTTCCATGCCACTGGGAGTTTTTGAGGGCTGGGATTTAGATTTGCCTCATTATCTAGTGTGTGTATTCTAGAAGCACATAGCATATTCTTAGACATTAGTATAACTGAACTGAGACTCAAAGAATGGAAGTAACCTGTCTAAGATGAATGCAGGTAGGAGAAAGGAAACTGCTTGGAACCAGCTATCTAATTACAAGTTCTTTGAAGATGACAGCTCTGTTCCTGTCTGGCCCTGTTAGAACACACTGGAAACACCCAATTCCGTTCCATTGAGATCAGCCTTTTAGAATAACCTTCATGATCAGGGACATGTTTGGAGGAGGGTAAACAAGACAGTGACCCCCAAGCCAGGTCATATGAACATCGGTAGGAGAAACTGAGGACTAGCAGAGACGGAACAGAAACTGTAATGGCTTCCGGGGCAAAAGAACAGATCAGGCTTATTATATTGGCGGCCGTAAGAGTTTTGTGAAACTTCAACAAAATGTTGAAGATGCAGAAAGGCAGATGTTGACTATGGAAGAACAATGTGCAGCAATGGTGGCAGTGCTCACTCAGGAATGTGAAGCCCCACCATGGCAAGCTGTCAAGCTGACGGCACCCTGTAGAGTTATCCTAGAGGAGTCAAGAGCTAGACTGAAGGCTGGACTGGGTGGAATTCTTAAGTCCCTTCCAACTGAGATTAGATACGATTACTCCAGTTTTGCTGAGCTCACTACCCTTTGGCAATTTTATCCATCAACGTGTCATTTGGTGACTCAGTGTATATATTTCCTGTGACACAGCACAGCCTAACCTTTGTAGTGCCATTTTCTTTTTTCTGACACCTCCCAGGCAGGTTGACTGGCAACTTGAAATCAGGATCACATATCACCCATCATGAGTATTTGTCTCCATATGTCTACAGTTGTTTAAAATAGAATTAAATGTTTCAAATGATCCCTTTAATCTGTTTATTATGGGATTTTCAGGGTTCCTGAGAAGTGACAACCAATTCTTTACCAGATTCTTGTCTTCCAGGTACTTTTCTGTATTTATATATGTATTTGTTTGTTTTTATTTTAAGTGGGTGTTTTGCCTACACGTAGCACATATATCTCTGTACCACATACATGCAGTGCCAGTGGAGGCCAGAGAAGGGTGTTGGGATCCCCCGGAACTAGAGGTACAGATGGTTGCAGGCCACTGCGTGGGTGCTGGGAATGGAGCCTGGGATCTCTCAAAGATTGGCCAGTGCTCGAAACTGCTGAGTCATCTCTCCAGCCCCCTTTTCTAGTTCTGGAGGGAAAAGAGAAGCATTGTGTGTGTGTGTGTGTGTAGAGGGCATTCCTCTTGCTACTGACACCCCATTTGGCTCTCAGAGCTGTCTGGGAAATCCAGGGGCTGGAGCTCCTCCTGGCTTTGGATCTCCAGGTTTCAAGAAGATCAAATACCTAAACAGGAAGTAAAGACTGAGCAGAGGTGACGGGCAGGAAGAACAGGCCAGGAAGGTTCTGATGGCACTATCCCCATTGTCTCTCCACTGTCCTCTATCTTCTGGACATCAGTGGTCTCCAGAGGGGCCTCATGAGCATCTCCTGGGGAGATTTTCTACCGTACACATACCCTCTAGCGAGAGGCTTGGTATTTGATAGGCCCAATTCTGCCTTCCCTCTAGTCTGTTGGATAGCCACTCTTTGCCCTTATTCCCATGACTAAGAAAGAGTTTTGGCTTCCTATTTACTAAGATTGGTGTGACCACGGAGATTGTTATTCTATTTGAGAGGTTATAACACATTGTTGTCATTTATTTGATGTTGTAATTGTCTCAGAAGATCTAGGGAAACCAGCTTATCCATGAGGAATCCAGCTGCCTGCTGGGTTCGCAGACACATCCCACCATTCCTCAAGAAGGTCCTCAATTTCTGGCATAGTAAGATATTCCAAACCAAGTGAGTCTCCCAGTGTTAGTCTTGAGTATGATGTTTCTCTAAAGAATTCCAGTCTTTTGAAAGGTGGCTAGAATGCAGTTTAAAGGTATAAGTTTCACACCAGTATTTAAAAGGTCTGTGGCAAAGCCAGGAAAGAGCTCCCTCTGTCACTGTGACTCAGCAGCAGCTAGCATTCTCTACTTTTGTATCTACAGATACACCCACATATTTACCTGTTGTGAGTAGCTGCTATCTTTTGGCAACAGCAGGTTAGAGTAGTTTTGACTGAGATCATTTGGTCCGCCAAGATACAATTTTCAGTAATTGGCCCTTACAGCCAGTGCCTGTTAAGTCCCCACTAAGAAGTATTTACTTGTTATACATAAGGTCACCTGTCAGAAGGAACAGTGCAATGTGCACTATAAATATGACTGATATAGTTCCCCAGACATCACCAGGCAGCTGACTTAACTCACTAGTGCAAAATAAGCTACAGACTTGGAAAATTATAATACGGCATAATGTGGAATCTGGTTATCATGATAGCTTTGGGCAGAAGTGGTAGTTATTATAGAATCTAGAAAAGGCAACTGGAGAGTGAAACTACCCCAGAGAAATTCTGACACTGTCCAGTGGAGTAGCATTCTTATCAGCTGGAGTTGATATTCTGGCCACCATGATGACGGTGGAGGGGCATGGAGTAACCACGCTGCGGATGACACATCATTTCTCAGCGTCTTCTGACTGTAGGTGCTCTCATCTCACATTCACGGAGTAAACGCTGATTGCTTTTCTGATTTTCAAGCACCACAGTTAGGGAGAAATACATCTCTGCTATATTAAACTGAATCTCTGACATGTATGTACCTGAGCAATTAACTGTAACCATGTCCTCAGGGCCCTGCGACCTTCAGAACTGATCATGAAGTTGTCAGGCCCAAAGCCCGGAGAGAATAGGACCCCGAGCTGAGTCAGTTTCCTTGGGATGCAGCTTACACATAACTAAACACATACCTACACATAACTAAACAGTACATTTTAAAATCACATTTATTTATTTGTATGTGTATGCACAAGTGTGTGTGCATGTGCACCACAGCAGGCTTTGGCAGTCAGAGGACAAACTTGATGGAGTCGGTTCTCTTCTCCCATCATGTAATCATGAGGTTGAATTCAGATATTCAGGTTTGGTTGCTGTGGTGGCTGATCTTATGTCAACTTGACAAACTAGAGTCATCTGAAAGGAGGAGACCTCAATTGAGAAACTGGCCTCAATAAGATTCGGCTGTAGGCAAGCCTGTAGAACATTTTCTTAATTAGTGATTGATATGGGAAGGCCCAGCCTATTGTGGTGGTTCCATCCCTGGGCTGGTGGCCCTGAGTCCCATAAGAAAGCAGGCTGAGCAAGCCATGGAAAGCAAGCCAGTAAGCAGCACCCCTCTGTGGCCTCTGCATTAACTCCTCCCTCCAGGTTCCTGCCCTGTTTGAGTTCCTGTCTCAATTTCCTTCCATGATGAAGAGCCATATGGCAGTGTAAGCCAAATAAACACGTTCCTCCCTAACTTGTTTTTGGTCATCATGCTTTGCTGCAGCAATAGAAACCCTAACTAAGCCAGTTGCAAATGCCTTTACCCACCAAGTCATCTTGCTGACCCCCAAATCGTCAAGATGACCAAAGCCCATTCCATTTCCTTCATCAGGCAGATGCAAAAGTAGGCTGAAATGCTGGACAGCTCCCACCTGGCTGCTGCCAACTCCTGAGGTATTCTGGAGGCATTTCAGCGCTGTTAGCTGTTAAGTCTCAGTCCCAACTCAAAAGAGGGTGGATCATTACATCTCCATTAGGTGATCTTGGCTTTCCAGCCAAACACAAACTTTTAGATTCAACCAGTGGTTGCAGCCAAGCCGGGCCTATCTCTACTAGAAGGGTCAAGGATCAGAACTAATTCCTGAATCCGGCAAGGCTGAGAATGGCGCAGAGTTCTTCAGCTGGCTTTGACCTGGCAGGCCCACCACATAGCAAGGCACATCCACACACCAAGATCCCAGTCAGCACCTGTGGTGGCTTGCTATAGGGATAGCGTCTCCTATCCTAGTGTCTTTTCAATTCTAATGCACAGACAAAGTAGATGTGTAACATTTGTTGATGAACCTGTCTTCCTTCCCCTCACACATCACTCCCAACTCTTATGGTAAGTCAGGCAGGCCCCACACTTCCTTCTGGTCAGCCTAGCACTTTCCCACTAGACAAAGATGTCTTGTCCCTGGGAACAACTTGTATTTTGAAGAGGGACTTAGGCTGTGACTAGAGAAACTGGGGCAGTCTGATGGGACACTCAGCCAATGTAACCCCAGACAGCCTGAAGTGACTCACACAATGACCTGTGAATCAGTTTCTGACACTGTACTTTGCAGGTCTTCCATTGCAACACACACAGCATCTCCAGGGAGAAGCAAGTGGAGCTGTGCAGTGCTCACGGCTGCTTTGAGGTTAGCCTCACTAGGGAAAACGGAACAGGGTAGAAGGATGCGAAGGCAATGTGTGGGGGAACAAAGTGGAAACCTGGCTTTCTTGGGGAGAAAAGACACAGTGTTCAGACTCAAACTCCACACAGGGAAGTGGGGGCCTCTGGCATCTTCCCACACAGTGTCTTAACTAGGCTGTCCATGAGTAATAATCAATTTCCGTCTAGTTCCAGTTTATGGGACTTACGTAACATTTTTATGATTATGGCAGAGTATATTAAAACCAAGAATTCAAGGACAGGAATGGGGGTAGTGTCATCTAATATCTGTCTTTTCATTTACTACACGGCCACCGTAGATTTGTAATGCTTATTAGTGATCTGTCTTCTCTTCCCCTCATACATCATCCAGCTCTTACAATAAGTCAGTGCTAAACATTTACCTAATGACATTTCTTAATGAGACCAAAGTGTTATGATTCTTTTAAAATATTACTTTAAAATCACCACTTTTTAGGGGGCTAGTGAGATCGTTTGCTGGGTAAGGATGTCTGCCACCAAACCTGATGACCTGAGTTTGAATCTCAGAATCTGAGTGGAAGGAGAGAACCGACTTCGTCAAACTGTCTTCTGATCTCTACCCGTGCACCATGGCACAGTGGCCTCACCCTAAAATAAATGCAAAAAATGCACTTTATATGTAGGGAGCTGGAGAGGTGACAGCGGTTAAAAGCGCTGGCTGCTTTTCCAGAGAATGCAGGTTCATTTCCCAGCAGCTGAGCTGCGAACCTGAGACAAAGTAGATGCTAGAAGGCAGCAGGCCTTCCAGAGAGACCACTGAGGCAACTTCACAATGCATTCTGGACAGAGAGCCGCAGAAGGGGACTACTAAGGACAGTGCTGAAAATGAGCCAGTTCCTTTATGTCCCACAAGGGAACGGCATGTTTTATTCTATTTTGAAAGAGTAGCAGTTTCTTTGGCAGACATGGGCTATAGAACTGAGGAGTCATGCCTTTAAAAAGTGAGTGGCGGTGACCCACAGACCATGTTCGTCCACTGCCACCTTCAAGTCCTCTTCTTTCTCCCACCACTGTCAGACTCTTTCTGTGGTGAGGGACGATCATGGTCCACACACCACTTCCTTCTTGCTAGTGTCCTATAAGAACTGGACATGTCACTGAGCATCAGCTACTCACCAGTGCGAGACCTGACCCCTCCCCAAGACAACCGTCTGAGACTCCCAGAATGTTTTAGGTTCTCCCTCCTTCTTTCCCTCTCTCAAGAGACACCCAGGTTGGTTTCAGACTCACACCCCTCCTACCTCAGACTTCTGAGTGCTTGGATTACAGGCATTCCACACCAGGCCCAACTGTGTAGATCTTTAAAGCTTACTAATACGTATTGCACATCCACTAAGTGTCAGGGACAGTGCTGAGCACTGGTGACAGGAAGACACACAGCACAAGGCTCTGTCACACAGAGCTCGTCACTGAACAGTGGGAAGTGACAGGCACAAGGAAGACACACCGTACAAGGACTGTAAAGGTGATGACTCTCTCCTGGTAACTGCAGCAATTACTCTCTTATTTATCACTCTGTTGTTAAGTTTGAAAAATGGCATAAGGAGTATGTAAGCTCAAATAACACAGACATGTGAACTTCCGTGTTAGTAGGTATGTTTCTTTCTAAACTTTATATAAGATAAACCATAAATGCACGTATTTTTAATCAACATTCAGAGCAACAGTTCTCAGCCTTCGGGTTGTTACTCCTTTGGGGGTTAAACAACCCTTTCACAGGAGTTCTCTAAGACCATCTTATCAAATATTTACATTGTGATTCATAACAGTAGCAAAATTACAGATATGAAGTAGCAATGAAACAATGTTTTATGTTGGGGGTCACCACAGCATGAGGAACTGTATTAAAGGGTCACAGCATTAGGAATGTTGAGAACCACTGATTTAGAGAAAAGAGAATCAGAATATATTCTGTGACTTTCTGCCTCCAAAAGCATTATGGTCATGCTTCTGTGTTGGCATGGAGAAGCAGCCCACTCTCGCTGGCTGCATGGTATTCTTTCATTTCTGGAAGTAATTTTAACCTGAAAAGCTTTGGGGCAAAAGTTGGTGTGTGACCTGGCCTTGAAGGAAGAGCTGGGTTCTTTCAGCAGTGAGTCGCCTGAGTCCCGTGTGATGGACAAGATATTTGCACAGGAGGGACTGAGTGGGAAAGAGGCTGCGAGGGGGGTGCCTGTGCATTTGAGGACGGTGTGTAAATGCATGGCGGCGAGGTAGAGATGCTCCTCAAACTTTGGGGAGCATCAGAATCATCTAAGGAATGTGCTCTTCCCCCAAGCCCCAAAATTCTGATTCAGACCCAAGGCTTTGCTGTAGCCACTCCACCAGGCTGCACTCCTCATGTGGCTGTGTGCATTCCCATCCTTCATAGACAGGCATGGGGTAATGGTCCCAGAGCCCCCATGGCAGCAGAGGACATCCTGAAATCCTGCAGTTCTGCGCTGTGTAGCCTGCTCTGCAGTCTCTGGCACCTTATCCTACAGCCAGTTCTTTACTTTGGAGTTTTATATCATCTTTCATCTGAAAAGTTCAAAGTCTTCTCAACACTGCCTCATGATCAGGCAATGGGAACCGGCAGTAACCTCATTTTATATTTTACAGAAGGGTATGTAGAGGCACGAAGAGCTGACTTTCCCAGCATGGCATGCCAACAACATGAAACGGAGAACACAGTCAAGCCTGCCTTCATTCTCCTCACATTACTGTCTTTTCCCCTGAATTACACAGACGAAGATGACTTTCCTTATCAATTTAGGTGTGTGTGCAGAGCTTTCTGTATGGTGCCCAGCTCAGCAGAGCAGCCATTTCTCTCTTGGACCAAACCAAGGAGGGGCTTCCTGGGCTCTGGACACTAGAGGATGTTTCCTGATGTCCAACAAACCAGAAACTCTTCCTAGCCTTTTCGCTTTAGGGGGTAAAGAAAAAATCAAGAATGCCATAATGCAATGAAAGAGATGAAGACTGACATCTCAAGACCTGGTCTCTCTATCCAGAAACACAGAAATTCTAGAATTCTAGGCTATTTATGGGAGGTGAGTGGCAGTGGGTGATAGAGCTAAGGCTTCCTTGCAGATCGTGCTGAGTCCGTGTCCGGCTCTCTCCTGGGTCAAAGGGACACAAAGTTACAGGATCCGTTTTCTGTAAGGACTGGCAGGATCCCCTTTGGCTTTGAATGGACCTCTTCAAGCCAAGACTGACCTCAAGAAGGAAACCTCCTTAGGACAGAGGTCCTCAGAATTCATGGCGTGGATGGACAGACTGGACTGTTACTGAGGTAGATCCCAAGGCCAGCCCAGAGAAGGATATTGCGGGCTAGGGCTCAGGGCTGTGTTTCCACAGGCTTGCCTGTGCGTCAGTGGTAGGGTTATGCCCGAGAAGCCCAGCTCCAGAGGACAGGCTCAGAGTCCCCCGCTACTGGCTCTGCCTCTGTCAGGGCTTATCAGCCAGCAGCACGGCCAGTGAGAAGCTGAGTCACTCACTGCATGATGATTCACACAGTGTGGTTTCCCCTCGTCTCTGGAAGCTTCAGGACTGTCTTGGTTCCAGAATGTTGGAATGGGATAAATGAATGTGGACAACGATAACAACAGCAAAGATGTGCTGCCTTCTTATACAGACATAAAAAATACCCCCAAACCGAAAAACAAAAACCTCATCAGTGGGGGTGGGGATCAAGGCCATGGCTATTAGCTGATTGGTTTCTTTTGCCAACAGTTTTAAAGCAGATAAATGCATTCGGTGCTCTTTTTTAGTGATAAGACATGTAAATTTTTTTGTTTGTTTCTTTGTTTTTTAAGACAGGGTTTCTCTGTTGTAACTCTGGCTGTCCTGGAACTCACTCTGTAGACCAGGCTGGCCTCCAACTCACAGAGATCCACCTGCCTCTGCCTCCCAAGTGCTGGGATTAAAGGTATGCGCCACCACCACCCAGCATGACATGCTAATTTTTAAAATCAGGAGGATATTACCTTGCACCATCACACAATACATAGATTGGAGGAATGGCCTTGAATTTAAAAGCCATCAAGGAGCACCTCTTCACCAAGTCAGGAAGCTGGTCCATGAGTGGCACTGGTCCCATACTACTGTGGCGCAGGCCAGTGGGTGAGGCGGTGCACCCTCAGGGCTGCGACTGTTGGTCGACAGAGCGCTTGTCCAGCGCTCAGGGAGCACTTGATCCACGTGCATAAACATGGTGTGAAGGTGCACGCCTGTGATCCAGTTTATTATTAGGGGGGTAGGAGCAGGAGATCAGTTATTCTCAGCTGCACAGTAAGTTCCAGGCCGGCCTACATGAGACTGTTGAGGGGGGTGGCAGGTGGCAGCGTCGTCTGTGTGAAGGTAGCTGGAGGATGGTTCTTCTAGAGCAAGTACTCAAAAAGCTCTTTTTAAAAGTGCAATCCACCAATTAGAATCTCAAACCTTTGTGTCATGACAGAGGAGCTCAGAAAGAAATAAGCCTGTGGGTCAGGCATGGTGGCGCACGCCTTTAGTCCCAGCACCAGAAGGCAGAGTCGGGTGGAGCTCTGTGAGTTCCAGGCCAGCCTGGTCTACACAGAGAGTTACAAGCCAGCCTTACATAGTGAGACCTGCTTAAGCGGGGTGAGAGCACAGCAGAGAGCCTGGGAGACGGGGCCGCAGCCTCTCACTGCCCCGGCATGCCTGGCATGGCTGCCTGCTGGCACTCTAGTCTAAGGCCTTGACTGAAAACCTAGGAATGAGGTTTCTGGGTGCCCACAAACCCGAACACTTCTGTCCTAATAAATTGTTCACTCACCCTTTTATTGGTTGTCACATATCTTTTTGAAATTCTCAATTTTATATTCAACCATGAGAATTTTTTTTCAAAACAGACGTGTTTCTAGCAAATAACTTTAATGTCAAGAATTAATTCTCTTTCCCGGTCCCAATCTAGCACTTTGAAGTCAGCGTGCCTTTCATCTATAAATGTGAAAATAAACATTAATAATGAATGCCTCTCGTCCTCTCCAAGTAGGAAGTTTTATTTATTTCTGAGGAAGAAGTTATTATTTTCCAGAGCTGGAGAGACAGGCAGGAACAGAATGGGGACTCTGCTTTTGATGGTCATGATATATTTTCAAACGGCCTCAAACACCACCTGCCTTCAACAGCAATGTCCCATGGCCACTTGGTCCTGTGCTGTCCTCCCTCTAGGAGGAAGTGCTTCACATGGCGGCTCCTTAGCCCTCACTCTCCCTTCTGACAAGCAGCCCCATGGGCTAGCTCCATCTTTTGTGATGGAAGCCTTGGCAGCTGCTATTGAGCCTGCAACTCTCAGTATGAGAGCCTGTCCATTACCTCTGGCCCTCACACTATGTACAATTCTTGTGACATCTCTCTGGTGGCCAATGGTAGCTGCACAGAATGTCCTTGTTGGGCTAAGCCAAAGGTCCCTTAGCTTTAGTCGGCCTGGTAAGCGCCAAAGGTGAGTGCTATGGAGACATCTCTGTTCCACTGTCACCACAAAAACCTCAAGGGAGCACTTCATGTAGGCCAGGCCACATTCACTGCCTTATCTATTATTTTATTTGTGTGTGTGTGTGTGCGCGCGCGCGCGCGCGCACAGATGTTATGCGTATCAATGCATGCATGTGGAGGCCAGGCAATACTCTTGGAAGTTGGTTCTCTTGTAGAACCTAAGGCATGAACTCATGTCATCTGGCCAGTGTGCAAGTGCCTCTACCTAATGAGCCGCACAGTCAGCCAAGACCCTCGCCTTTCTAATGGCTGCTCATCTAGGCCTGTCTCTGTTTTTCTGCCTAAAGAGAGTAACATGGTCCACACAACCCTAGGATTTGCCTTGATTTTGCCTTTCTCAAGCGTTAAGGAACAGCTTCTGTGGGGAACGCTGAGATGTGGTGAATAGACCTATCTCCCTCCCCTAGCCTGCAGGATTGTAGACTGTGCTAAGCCACTCAAAGTAGCCATGCCCTAATGCCAGGGACCTTTGGATCTATTACTTTAAATGGCAAAGAGGACTTTGCAGTGTGATGAAGTTAAGTGCCTGGGGATAGAAAGACTTTTCTGGTTTATCTAGATGAACCCAATTGCATCAAGGAGAGCTCGAGGGCCAGGGAGGGCGGTTATAGAAGCAGAGTGACTCAGGTCCATGAGTTAAGGAGTGCAAGGAAAGACATTTTTACCTGCGGCCTCCAGAAGAAAGCCTGCTGGACTTCAACCCACTGAGTGTCCTATAGCTACACCACCAAACTGCCACAGTTAGGTAGCTAAAACAACACGCATTTATTTCCTTACTATCCTGGGGACCGGAAGCCTCAGGTCAAAGTGTTGGTCCAGCTGCACTCCCCCCTCTGAAGACTCTGGGGACCTGCTCCTGGCTTCTCTTCTAGCTTCTGGGGGCTTCAGGCATCTCTTGGCTTATAGTCACACCACTCCAATCTCTGTCTCCATGGCTCACAGTCTCCTCTTCCTTCATAAAATCCCTCTTCCTCTCCTTTCATCAGAATACACAGACAAGGGTGTCTGTGTGTGTGTGTGTGTGTGTGTGTGTGTGTGCGCGCGCGCGCGCGCGCGCGTGCCCGCCTGCCTGCCTCCTTGTCTTCCTGGAGACAGGACCTGGGGTCTTGCACAAGCTGGGCAGGTGCTCTACTACTGAGCTGCTGAGTGACATCTCATCCCCAGTAAAGAGACATGACTGCAATTAGGGCTCACTGAGATAATCCAGGCCCAAGATCTTTACTTCTGTGTTGGTTGTTTGTTTTTGAGGCTGAGTCTCTCTATATAGCCCTGGCTGTCCTGGAACATACAATGTGGACTAGATTGGCCTTGAACCTACAGAGATCTGTCTACTTCTGCCTCCCCAGCAGGGTTTAAATGTGTCCATTGCTTGATCTTTGATTTAACTACACTTTTTGCCATATAAGTCATGTTCATACTTTTGTCATATGAAGTAGTAATCTCAAGTTGTGAGACTTAGGACATTTTGGGAGACACCATCAGCCCACTAAACTCACAGGTAAACTCTTGCCTTACAGAGCAAGCCATTGATTGTCCTTCTGCCCTTTTGAACTCCTGGTTTCCAGAGTCCTGAGATGATAAATGTATTGTTCTAAGTCACCACATTTACAAGTTGTTAGAGGTGCAATTAAAAATCACTGCACAAATCACATCTCCTGTCGTTTGGACCCACTAAGCCCAAAGAGTGTCTGTTGTCTGGCTCTGTAGAGCTTGCTCTGGCTATGATGGCTGCCCCACTGGCTGTGGCTGGCACTGGTCTGACGTGGTGGCTCCCCAGAGCCTACTTCAGCCATGCTACCTCTACAGAATAACATCACCTGCTCAGACTGACTCTCTCAGGAGACCCTCTGGATGAGTGTGTGCATGCGGAGAAATGATGCACAGAAGAGAATCTTGTGAAATATCATGGGCTTGGAGTACGGCCAGGTGGGACCCAGCAGACTCTTTGACAATGATCTTCTGCAAAATGGGAGAAAAGTATTTGAGCAGCACAGGTCTTAATAGCCTTTCTCAAAGCAGAAGCATATCCAAGCAGCACCTGGTACTAAGCGACTGGTACCCAGCCTAAAAGAGAGTAAATTCAGTCCCAGAACGTCCCTGCTGCTCCTCCGCATTTGGACGCCTGCGGGTACATCTAGCTAAGAAAGAGCAAGGCACCGGTACCTATGCATTTAGCTCTTCAGTGAGCACAGCAGAAGCACTCACGAAGTGTTCTGAGTAGTTTTACGCCAACTTGACACAACCAGAGGTCATCACCTAAGAGGAGGGAGCCTCAAATGAGGAAATGCTTCTCCCAGATCGTCTTGTAGGGAAGCTGATAGGGCATTTTCTTAATTAGTGATTGATGAGGGAGGGCCCAGCCCATTGTGGGTGGTTCCACCCCTGCGCTGGTGGTCCTGGGTTCTATTAGAGAGCCACTGAACAAGTCATGAGGAGCAAGCCAGTAAGCAGCGCCCCTCCATGCCCTCTGCGTCAGCTCCTGCCTCCAGGTTCCTGCCCTGTGTGAGGTCCTGTCCTGACTTCTTTCAGTGATGAACAGTGATATGGAAATGTAAAGCAAATAGACTGTTTCCTCCCCTATTTGCTTTTAGTCATGGTGTTTCATCACAGCAAGGGTAACCCTGACTAGGACACAGAGTGAACACAGAACAAAGTTCCCGACATTTTATTTCAGTCTGTGGAAGCAATGCACCTGGGGACAAAACCAACACCAGAGCTACGCGCATAGGCAGCGCTTCCCACAGGACTCTCGTCCTGGGCCTAGAGCATGACTGCTGGAAACCCCCAGGGGTAGATGACTCTAATTTAGTTAGAGGACATGCAAGAACGCACATTCACCAAGGTGAAAGCCGGAGGCAGGAAGCCATCTGCAGGAGGGCTGGCGGAGGGTCGCCTGGAGGCCTTGCAGCTGTACTGGGAACATGTACGCACACATGTACATCTGGACTGTGTCCAGGCTGCTTCAGGAGACTAGGTAGTGCTGAAGCCCACTTAAACCACCCCTCAGGCTGCTTCTGAGTGGTGTAATTAAAAATGGATTTATTTTATTTCTAAGTTTTTAACACACGACCTTGTATAGCCCAGGATGGCCTCAAACTCACAACCCTCTAGTCTCAGCTTGTTAAGTGCTGGATTACAGATGTGTGTCACCATGCCCAACTCAGGGGGTTTTAGGTCTCTTATTTACCCTTTTCTAACTCTCTCAATTTTTCTATAAGTGAAAATTAGTAAGATCTAATTTTTTTAACTTAAATATTTCTTTTTATTTTATGTGTTTGAGTGTCTGCCTTCATGGGTGTGCCCCACATGCATTTCCGGGACCTGTGGAACTCAGAGAGGGCACCAGATTCCTGGGAACTGGAGTTACAAATGTTTGTGAGCCACCATGTGGATTCTAGGAACTGAGCCTGGGTCCACTGCAAAAGCTGCAGGCGCTCTCATCCTCTGAGCCATCTCTCCACCCTCTCAAGTTCTTGTTTTGTATGTTTTTTAAAAAAAATTAGAGCTATGCATAGTGGCGAGTACCTTTAATCCCAGCACTTGGGAAGCAGAGTGGGCCTGCGAGTCCTGTGAGTTCAAGGCCAGCCTGGTTTACAGAGCAAGTTCCAGAACAGACCCTGTCTTGAAAAACTCTAAAGGAACAAACAAACAAGTGTGTGTAGAAAAAGGGACTCTTCAACTAAACAGTGGCAGTGATTCTTGGGGACAAGGTGATGGAGTCACTCTCAGAAGTTTCTCTGAAAACACAGTCATAGTGCTTTTGAGAATAATCTTTTACCCCTTCATCTCCTGAAAAGACAGACCCATGGATGCAAATGGTATCAGGACAGGGCTGAATCAATGGTAGAAATTTCTCAAGAGTGTTCTCTAGAGAAAGGCTTCAGGGGTGACAAACCCTGATGATGCTCAGCCCCCGATTCCCAACAGAGGGAAGGGACTGAAGGAAGGGAAGCTGCTGCTTGGGAAAACCTGGCCCCCAGGCCCGAGGTGCTCGGGTGCGCCTTAGCTTGCCTGCTGCCTCCAATGGCTGGGCTGAGTGGACTTTCTAGTGTCATTACAGACTGAGGATGGAGAAGCAGGACAGTTGCTTTTTCTGTATTGCTCTCCATTGCACACAGTGAGGTTTTCAGTTCATCATCGCAGTCATGGCCCACTCCGGGAATACTTCATAGGACTAAGGATTGACAACACAGCATTGCTTGAAAGCCAGAAGGCAATGACATGCTGATCCCAAATTATCACCAGGAGGCTGGGGAGCCCTTGCTGTGCAAGTATAAGGACCTGAGTGTGAGTCCTCAGGACCACGTGAAAACTGAGTCTGGGTGTTTGTAATGGCATGATGGCAGGCAGACAGGATAGACGGCTGCTGGCTGCTGGCTGCTGGCTGCTGGCTGCTGGCTGCCAGTCTGGCCACAGGCTCAGTGAAACACTCTGTCTCAAGGGAAGAAGGTAGAGAGCAATAGGGGAGGAGACTGACATGCTCCTCTGGACTCTGCACATGTATTCAGATGTGTACACACCCCACATACATGCAGGCTACACGTACACTAAAACGCACATATACACACACATACACAAAATAAGGGCTCATCCAAATTACCATCAAGTCTTACATGGATGAGTAATTCAGACTTGGTCCTTGCCTGAAGGAGCCTGTTAGTTATGTATAAATCACACCCACAACTACAGATAATTATAAGCTGTTGCTATAGCACATTAAATATTACAGAGGACAAACACTGAGATGGAATATTTTTAAAGCAGAGGTCTTTAATATACTTATAAAAATGCATTTTGTAGTTCAGCATATATATAAACATAGAAATAGAGATGTATGCAATAAAAATCATTGTAGTATTCTCATCCTTATCATGAGCAATTGGCTGTTGGTATTTTCTGATTTGTTCTTTCTTGAGGGAGAGAGGAACAGGTCTCATGTAGCCCAGGCTGGCCTCAGATTCTCTATGTAGTGGAGGATGACCTTAAACTTTTGATTCTCCTGCTTTCCACCTCCTCAGTATTAGGATTACAGGTGTGCGCCACCATGCCATTTATGTGGCGCAGAGATGGAACATGGGGCCTGATGTATTCTAGGTAAGCATTCTATCTGTTGGGTTATACCCCCAGCTCCTGTTCATTTTAAATATAATGGCTACAACCCAATTAACTGCTCTCAGCCTGATAATGACTGTGGTCTAGACTCTGGAAAGGCCTGCTGTGGAGGCTACTATAGTTTGGATCTAAAATGTCAAATATGGTCCTATTGGGGGAACATTTAGGTGGTGGGATCTATCGGAAGGAGGTTAGGCCACTGTGGGTTTATTCTCTCTTTTCCCCCTCCCCCTCCCCTTTCTTCCCTTCTCCCTCTCCTTCCCCCTTTCTTCCTTCCCCTCTCTCCCCCTATTTCCTCGTTTTCCCTCCCTCCCCCTTTTCCCCTCCCCTCCCCCTTCTTCCTAACCACCACAAGGTGAGTATCTCTGACCTACTACGTCCCCACCCTGTCCGCCACCATGATACTCTTCTTGCCATAGGCTTAAAGCAATAAAGACAGCTGACTATAGACTGAAACCTCTGAAACCTTCTTTCCTCTAAGTTGGTCTTCGAAGTGTTCTGTCACAATGACAGACACTAATACAGGGGCCCTGAGCGAGAGTGGAGCAGGGTGGAATTCATAGCATGCTTTGTTGCGGGAGCAACAGTTCAGCCAAGACAGATGAGGTTAAGGGGAATCAGCTTAAAACAGACAGGGAAGAATACTCCATGTAGAGGGAGCAACATACCACACGCCCTCATGTTATAGAGAGAGAAACTGAGATTAAAGACACGTGACTTTTTCAAAGCCCCATAACTCCAGGCCCAAGTCTCCTGCTTCCAAGTTGGAGGTTCTTCACCGTGCTGCAGCCCATCAGCTGCAGCCCTTCCCTTGACTTCACCCAAGCACTAGTGATTCTCTCCCAGGTGCGGTAGGAGCAAGGAGAAGAAGATGGCACCAGGCTGTTTACAAAGAGCCCATTTGACTCTCCGTGTAAAACAATGCACCTCTGCTCTACCCCACCTGGCTTGAGGCCTGCGCAGGGCTGTTTGTTCCTTCCTGTGGGGACTGGCTGGGAGCCAGGCTCCTGCTTGGGCCTTGGCTTTCAGGAAAGAACATTTACACAAAGTCCAGGCAAGGGTTAGGTGGTGTTTAAGGCCCAGGAAAGGAGGCAGCCCTGCTTTTCCAGCTCACACCTGACCTCCCTCAGGGTTCTACCGTTGGCCCAGGGTCATCAGGCCTGTGACTGCTTTGTAGCATTAGCTGGGCAAATGCCTTCCGTTGTCCAGCATGAGGGTAATGTGAGTCTAGCAGGTGAAAGGTCACAAGCAAGTCAGTCAGGGTCAGGGTCAAAGTATATGATCTAGGAGGACATCAGGGCAGAGGGTCAGTGGAGGCAAGGGCCTTAGGCCATGCTTGAAACTAGGTGAGAAAAAGGGATCGCTAAATACAGTTGTACAGTTCACACACTGCACAAAGCACGGCTCAGGGCACCCACTCACAAAACCGCACTCTTAGCAAGGGGTGGCACTCGTCTTGAGGACAGAGATGGTCCTCCTGCACTGACAAAGGGCCAGGAAGGAGTGGCTGAGAAGGGCATGTGAGCAGAGAATGGGAACAACTCGACTCACACAACTGTACATCTAAGATACAGCTCTGGAGCCTGGGAGAGGTCGGTGCCTCTAGTTTAAACTGCATACAGGCTGATACGGGCTAGCGGCTGGGGGCCGTAGTAGTGGTGACAAGTTGGGGCCACAGAGCAACTAGCTGACAAGCAGAAGCTCCTCCCAGTTCCAACAACATACGGAGCCAGACTCTCCAATCTGCTCCCATCTCCATGCCTCCAGTCAAAGCAAGCCAGCTACACCATGAAGCCTCAGCTCTTCTCTTGAGATTTTACCTATTAAAAATGCAGCTGGTTATATATGCCCATTTAAAACAATTCCAAATGCTACACAAAGGTAAACAAGGGTAGAGGCAGCCAGACATTATGGCTCCAGTGAAGATCTTCCCTGTCCCTAACCTTGTGGCTCATCCCTCATTCCAAACCTGCCTTCTGTTCTCACTGGAGCCTCTAATTGCTCTGCCCCCTCATTCTGGTGGGGAGCCAGCTTCACTTAAATCTAGATCCCTTCCTTTCACCTCTGGCCTTAGGGCTGGTTGCTTCATAGCCATTCTAAATTCTGCCTTCTCAAAAACCCTGCCTGGGAAATGCCACACACCCCAATCCTGTGCCCCTTTCCCCCTGCTGTGTCTCTGGGCCAGCACAGAGACCTGGCCCATTATGAATTCATACGCCCAAACGGGCCCTTGCCCCTGAACAATAAGACTTTTATTCATCTCCAAATGCTCAGGCTAAATCCTCATTGTGGTTAATTCAGGCCTTGGAGACCTCAATCTCCCACCCCACCACCCCCATTCCTCCTTAGCAAGCAACCTTGGCTGTTTCAGAAGTGAAGGTCATTTCTTACCAGAAAGCCAGCCATCTTCCCTGAACTTTATCTATTGGGTAGAAAAAGCCATCTTTTCTTCCCACAATTCTCAGAGGGAGAAGAGCCCTCGCCTGTGAAGCATCCCTTCCCTGGTGTCTCAAAGGACGGTCCCTTTTTGCCCCCTTTCTCCTTTGCACTGAAAGATTGTCTCAAATACAACTGTCTCGTGGTACATACTGTCATAGGGAGCTGGTTTTAGGATCTTCTAATGGATGCTAAAGCCCTTTTTGAGCTCAGTTCTCCCATAAAATACCTGCATACAGCCTAGGCACAGCCCCCTTACACTTTAAGTCAGGGTCAAGGTCAAGCAGATGAGGCAGGAGTACTCAAGAGGATTACCTGTAATATCTAATTCGACAACTAGATGTAGCTGCTCACACAGTGCTGGATCAGCACAGCGCTTTCAGCACATACATTCAAGTTTTGCTTTTTGCTCGGTTAAATTCATAGATATAAAGGACTGGCTCTAACTCCTTTAGACTATTTAATATGTGAACCCCTCTTCAAAATCACTGTAGTGCTACTGATCAGCACCAAGATATAGCAATCACGTGCACGAGTCAGAGAAAACACTTCACAAGTACTTGTTGACTCTACTTACAACAAGGCCTCGTGAAGACAACATGCATGTTCATAAGAACAACCTATAAACCTGGGAACTATACTTTCTGGAGATACGCATCTTATTGAGTTGTCTCAGAACACTGTAGCTTGTTATTTTGGGGCCAGCATAACACACCTCTGTACTTAACAGTGGACCTGTCACTTAAGGGTGTTAATAGGAGGCCCAAAGTTTCAGCTGTGAATGCCACCAATCTAAAATCAGAACAAATCAGAGACAAAATCAGAGTCCTTGGCAACTGGCAATAACCTGCAAGGAAGGGGATGAGGGCTGGCTAGTGGCCAAGAGTCTAGTGCTGCAGGGAAGCCTGGCTACAAGGTACATTTTACACCGCTGGAGATAAGCCGTCAGCACAACACTCCTCATGTGGGAAGGAGTGTTGAATTTCATCTAGTGGTCCAAGACCTGCCTCTTCCACATGGCAACACACACAGCAATCCTAACTATGATCTTGCTGACTCAAAAGCTGCTAAGATTTCACTTCCTACCAGTCAGGAAACAGCACTACAAGGTGACTAGGGAGGGCACTGTATTATAATTATATCATATTACAAGGGGACCAGGACAGCAATGCCCACAAGATAAGGGGACTGCTGTTCAACAACCAATTGGCAGTGGAGCCTTCTCAGCCAGATATAACCAGAGACTTGTTTTCTAATAATTGCAAGCAGCAGGGCTTGCGCCCACCCCATCTGGGGTAAGGGTCTGGGCAGTCAGGACCACTTGGAAGAAGAGACAGGCCCTGCTTAGCAAACATGTACTGCAGCACAGGCCAAGCTGTGTGACAAGCCATATGTCCCTCAACTCCACGCCCTGGATCCCTGGGAGGAGGTAGGAAGTATCTCTTCCCTGGAATTTAAAGTTGAACAGACTCCATGACTGGCAAAAGCCTAACCTAGATAACCATGACCATCCCTAGAAGAAAAAGACATTTCTGAGCTGATGGCCAAACAAAATGGGACCAAGGACAGAGAAAAGAAGGAGGCTATGCAGGCCTGAGCATGGACGGAAAACAGTTCAAATGGGAATCCATACACCCAACATGAGGTAAAGCCTACAGGAGAGCCCCCAGAGTACTGGGGATTCAAAAGTTCAGAGAGTCCGGACAGGCATGGGAGAAAAGCAGGCCACCCAAAACAGCCCTGGGCTATGCCAGCTGATAACTTTAAACAACAAAAGTTAAGAGGCAAATAAGACTATTTTGAGATCCACTTTTAAAAAAGATTTATTTTTATTTTATCTACAAGAGTACCTTGCCTTCATGTACCACATATGTGCAGTGCCCAAGGAGTCCAAAAGAGGGCGCTGGGTGTCCTGGAACTGGAGTTACAGAAGGTGGTGAGCCCTTGTGGGCACTGAGAACCAAGCCTGGGTCTTCTGCAAGAGGAGCCCGTGCTCCTAACCACTGAGCCATTTTTTCAGCCTGATTCTCACTTTCTTGTCAGAACTATTCTACATCTTATTTCATCAAGAGAGACTGTTTCATTTGTAGACGGACGCAAGATGTCCGGCTGTGTTTTTAAGACACATTCATTCAGCATGCTTAAGGCACATGCTGTGCTCTCAAAGGATGCATGAAGAGGCTAGCTAAAGAAACACCTCTGAGAAGTGTCTGATAATCATGATGACAGTGAAACCAAATAGCCATTAAAACACTAAAGCTACACTGGGATGTAGCTCACTAGGCAGAGCACTTGCCTAGCAAGTATGAACCCCAGCAACTCATAAATCCAGGCATGGTGGCACAATACTGTGATCTCAGTACTATAGTGACAAGGATCAGAAATTTAAGATTATCCTCCACCGTGTAGAAGGAGTTTTTATTGATAGCTAAGCTCCTCAGGTGTTCTATTGATAGTACATGAAGATCACGAGCAATCAAATGCCTCCACCTCCATAAAGCAAACACCTGCAGATAATACAAAATGCCAAGACAAAGGTAGGCCCTCGCCCAACAGTACACAAAACAGCCATTTTAAACATAACTAAAAATAAACTTCCTCAACATGACCTTTTTCTGTATAAGTCAATAAAAATTGCTTTATCTCTACAACACAATTTAACACCACACCAGCAAAACTATTTACAAGAAAAACAATCACAAGGGTTGCTAATGCACAGGACCAAATGAAACCAAACATCAAGCTTTTCACAATGACTTTGGACATTAGAAAAACATTATCAATGTCCAATTACCTGGAATTCACTCACAACCTTCTGGGCTCCTCCAAAGGGCTGGGATCACTTCTCTGGCTCTGCCCTCTGCAGCACACACAGCTTGTCCTCCAGTTCTGGCTGGCTCCACTTCATGGTTGCTACTGTTCTTGGTGGTCGTTCCATGGCACTAGCATCTTCAGAACTGCTAGGGTCCCTTGCTGCTACTGGGCTGAACTTTCACCAATAGCCTCTCTTTGGCTCTCTCCTCTCCTGGGCTTTCTTCATGGTGCCAAGCCTCAACTTCTTTATATAACGTCTTCAGTCTGGGCCTTCAACTGCCACTGAGGTTACACCTTCACCAATGGCGTCTCCTGGCCTCTCACAGTGCCAAGCCTCAGCGGCTCTCTATGACCTCTTCATGCCTTCCAAACCAGCACCACTCGAGTGACCCTTACAGTACCAAGTCTGGTACTGTAAATACAGTTCCAAGTCTGGTACTGAAACAGTCAATTCTGGAAGATAGCTTCTGTGCTGATCCTGAGGAAACACTTTCCAGATTTTAAGATATAGTCTAGTTTGCAGGAAAAACAGTCAGTTCATGTTTGAGTTCAAAGTTCAGCAGAATGTTCCAAAGGCTTCTTCATAATGCAGCAACCATTAGTCCTGATTCTTTTAGCAAGTGTTTTTCTCAGCATCATCACAAGTGTCCCCTGTCAACATGAAGGGCTCCCTCACAGGGTGTAGATCTCGTCACCATAGGCGATGTCTTATCGCCTCACCAGTAACCAAACCACTTGTAGACAGGTTTGCAACAAAACAAACAACAAAAACAGGCTCTTCGAGGTCTGGAGTTTCTTTTTCTTTCTTCCTTGTCTCCAAGCTGGATGTTACTTTCTACCTAACATGCTGGGTGCTATAATTGTTGTTAGGCTGCAGCTCACCGAGGGCAACAGGAGGCATTTTCATAGGTGGAAACCCTGCTAGCCATGAGCAGAGGGAGCCACCGCCATGGCCAGTGCCATACTGGACAGTGGAACCCCGAGCATCTCAGCTCAGGTGTTTTTATGATACAAAACTCCTTGGGTGTTCTACTGATAGCACGTGCAGATCACGAGCAATCAAACATCCCCCACATAAACCCAACACCTGCAGACAATACAAAATGCCAAAACCTAGGCAGCCAATCACACAACAGGGCACAAAACAACTATTTTTAAACATAACTAAAAATAAACTTCTACAACAGATTTCTCTATTACATAGACTCTGAATGTCACTGGTTTAAAATGTAAAAAGTTACTGCTGCTTAATCCAGAAAAGCTAAAAGAATATTGAAAAACATTAAGAAAACCCAGTGATACATATTCAATGATAATCACTTATAATTGGTGGATACTTTCCTAGTATCTTTTCATATTTTATATCCTTAATAAAATGGCATCCTAGACATACTGTTTCATAGCTTGTTTTTTTCCACTGGTCATATAAGAAAGTTCTGATGTCAGTAAGTACTGTGTGTGTGTGTGTGTGTGTGTGTGTGTGTGTGTGTGTATTTGAGACAGGGACTTAATGTAGCCCAGGCTGATCTTGCACTTGGATCTTCCTGCCTCAGCCTCTTGAGTGCTAGGATTAGAGATATGTGCCATTATGCTTGGCTTCAATAATATTACTAGACAAAGGTTTTTAATGCCTATGCAATATTTTATTTCTGTCAGCCTGACCAGTCCTCAGAGCTTAACACTCTGGTTGATTTACTTAATTTGGGGGGTGGGTGGAGGAGATTGAGACCAGATCTCACACTGTAGCCCTCCCTGGCTAGCCTGGAGCTATGTATAGATCAGCCTGGCCTTGAACTCACAGAGATCTGCCTGACTTTGTTTCTCAAATGCTGGAATTAAAGGTGTAGGCCACCATGCCCAGCACTTCTGGCTTCCAATACTTCCATCTGTTTTAAATATTCTATATTATTTAATAATGTTGTATTAATAAAAACCCATGTATTTCTAAATATACTTTTGATTTCCTACAAAGTCTGAAAATGGCATTTTATGGTCTAAGGATATGTGTCCTTTTAAGCTGTGTGTGTAATTACACATACACATACACATACACATACACATACACATACACACATAGTCTGAACTACTAGGCAGATTTGGAGTTAGGCTTCTGGCTCAGCTATTTTCATCATATCATACAGTGGTATGTATTTCCTATGTATAGGAAATAGTTTCATGAAAAAAATCATTTTGTGTGGAGTCAGAAGATTCAGCTGGGCTAAGTCCTTATTTACTTGAGGGAAACAAGCGTCTGGAGTTCAGAACACTGATGTTATGATAGGAGTTGGGAAATAACATCTAGGCAGCTCAGCAAAGTTGGTAGGGCATGGTGCTAGTGAAAACAGGGTCCGGTGTGTAGCAAGAACTGGCCAGCCAGCTTCACACTGGGGAAAATCCACCCTTGGCCACAGATGTCTCAGCAACCCGGCCAGCTACTGTGCAGATTTGTACCCCTAGCCAAAGGAAAGACTGGGTGATGAACTTGTAAATTACCCAGCATAACCCATGCTGCTTCTGGGTAAGTACCCAAAGCAAATGCACAGCCGATAAGTGTGCCATCTTTCTATAATCAACAGGACACCTGGCTAAGAAAGCCCGGGCCAACTGACGAGAAAATCAAAAATTCAACATCACTTAGTGAATTCTTATCCAGCGCGTCAGCCATTTCTTTCTTCTTTCTTTTTAGATTTACTTATTTTATATGTACGAGTGTTTGTCTGCATGTACAGGCACTACCACATGAGTGCGACCAAACCCAGGTCCTCTATAAGAACAGCAAGTACTCTTAACTGCTGAGCCATCTCTCCAGCCCCTTATCAGTCACTTCTAGCAGAAGCGGTTAATATTGTGTAAAAGGACCAACCAGGCCGGATTTAGATTGCAGCTACCATTACAGAGCAGACCCACACTCCAGCTTCAAGCTCTTTTGGTGTAAGAGGCACATTTGAGAAGCAGACCTGCTATGCAGCCAGGCTGTCCCAAGTGCTGGGCTCCACACGCGGCACCACAGCTAGCTCACAGACTTGTAAAGGTCACATGGGCAGACACCACTTTTGTCAATAGTTGGAATTAAAATAGCTTATCGCTTTAGCTGGACAAGAAGAGGGGACTGGCCCCAAAAGGGCAATGGAAGGGCAAGGAAACCGATGAGGTAGGTGTTTCATTACCGATTCTGGGCTGCCAGGGAAGCAGCCACTTCAGAGGGCCCTTCCTCAGTCAACAGCCAGGTTTGGACACTGGCTCGGCCTGCGGAAGGAAGCAATCTAGCACTATCTGCTCCATCACTGAACGCTCCAACTGGAGTTTTATATTAAAATGTGTTTACTAAACTTTGTGCACTGTCAATTCAGATACTGAAGCACAGGAATTAAAGATCCCCTTTGAGTGTCCCCTTCCCTACACCCAAATCCCACTTCCCAGACGTAGATATTTTCCAAGTATTTGTAATGCTGGGGATCGAACCCGAAGCTGCACATGCTAGGGGACCACTCTAGCCACCATGGAGCTAGTCTTTAGAGGCCTGAACGTGGGTGTGAACTTGGTCTAGGAATTTAAACCCTTGTGTTTTGCCATCTGAATGGCTTGCCCTGGTAAAGGCTCAAGGTCTTTCTGTAATTGCTCCACCCAGAATGACCTCTTCTTATCTCTCCTCACTCAGGGACAAGACTGCTCCTGGGAGGAAGGGCTCCTTTCCTATGACCTCTGTATCCCACAAGTACAGACGCTAAAGTGAGCAAAGTCACGGTTCAAGGTGCACCTCTAACAGCACAGGAAGTAGACGAAGGCTGGGAGGTTTACTTATAGGTGCTCAGCAGCTCTTCTATTTCAGATTAAGATCACTCCTCGGACTAGTCTCCCTGCAGGCCAGCTCCCCCACCCCCACCCCAACACACCAAGTCTGTGCTCTGCTCCAGTCAACTGCTCATGCCTGGCCATTCTGTCAGAAAACCAAGTCAGCTGAATACATGGAGACAAAGGGCCATTTCATATACACACTCCCTCATCTGGCAGTTGAAATAACCCTGCAAGTCTCAAGTCTTCACAGGATAAATCTCTGTGCCTCTCAAACACATTAGGAAGGCTCCCAAGGAATGAAGGTTATTGAATTAGTTCAGGATAGACTTGTTGTGATAAACTTTGAGACGTTATTTTTAAATTTATGGCACCAGTTAAGTATAAATAAAGATTGCTACCTGCTACTAAGCGGCTACTCTGCAAGCTTTGCTCGCTTGTGTCTTCTGACAGCCCTGTGAAGCAGCTTACAGGTGAGAAAACTGGCACTCAGCAGTTACATAACCTGCCCAACGCACAGACCGGAAGGAGAAGGACCGGGTTTGTGCTCAGGTATACGTGACATGTTCTGAGAGGCCAGATCAACTCAGCTTCCAAAGGACGGGGTTGAGAAACCCACGTGGTTCCCAGGACCTATGGAACATTCCAGTCCAGAGCTGGAAGGTGGCTCTGAAGCTGCCCCGCGTGCTCGCTCCCAGTCTCACCCCCACTTCTGCCCTCTCTTCCTCTCTTTCCAGAACACAGCAGCCTCACAGATAAGCTGACAAGACTTTAACACTCAACTGTTTTTACTTTCTGTTAGTTAACACATATTTTTTAAAATGAAAGTCTCCTGAAGTTGGAATATGTGAAGAAAAATTATTATTTTTAAGGTGGCAAAAATAAATATTTAATTAGACACGCTGACATTAAATTTTGCCTGGCCTTGCAACATCTCAGACAATAAAAGAAGCCTTTGTCTACGGGCTAATTACAGACTACTAAATTATTTTTATTAAAGCCCTTTGTGCTATTAAGTGTGACAAATGCAGGAGTATGGTGGTGCGGAATAGCACTAGTCTGGAAATGTGAGTTCTAATCCTGACTCAGGCACTAATAACCACCAAGAGTCATCTGCACAGTGTACACAGTTGACAGTGCTTTCGCATATTTTCTACACTAGTTGAGCCACCTTGGGGCAATTACTTAGCTCTTACTGTCTCATCAAAATCTGGAAATAAGAACATTATGACATCTTTGTCCCATCCACTTCCAACACACTGAAGAGAGAGGAACACACGCCTAGGATCCTCACAAACATGTCTATAAACGAACTGGAGCACATGCATTACATCTTCTACTCAGCTTCTGAAAAATATTACTTGCCTAAATTCAGGGATAGTTCAAAAGATATTCTCTTTCAGCTGTTTGTTAAATTTCTGGACTCCCACCCTCAGACACTGAGAGAGCTCCCATTTGGGAACTTTGTTTGGTTCAGTAGTTACTAATATGCCTAAGTCTAGTTAATCATCCAGCCCCACAAAGAGCACGGGTTTGGAGGAAGGCCTTGGAGACACCCACCTTGACAATGCATGCGCTGTTAGGTTGGGCGGTCCTGGTAACTTCACAGAAACAGAAACACCATTCTAACTCTAAGACATACAAATATCTCCTTTAAGGCTTGCTACTTCCTGCTTCTGAAACTAGGATGTACCTCAGAATCTACACACACACACACACACACACACACACACACACTCACACTTTACCTAAAAGCTGTCGGTAAATTATAGGTTTGTCCAAGATCAAGGAAATACAGTCCTATAAAACCATAACATCTGTCACAGAGCTTTAGGTCTGGCTTGGTCCAGATCATGCCCCTCTCCCTGATCTTAGCAATTACCTCCAATAACAGCTAGATAGGCATATAAAAGAGGTCTCAGTCATGTTTCTTAAGAGGATCAGTTTATAAAGCATTCAATTGTTACCTCATAAAACACTGGTATGAATTTCAAAGGCAAATTAACCCATATAAAAGCCACTCTGATGTTCTGAAAAGCTACTATCCCATAGCAAACTGCAAAGGGAACACCGCACCTCACACTCTCCTGATCTCTCTAGCCTTGACACATTTTCTCGCTTAATTCACCACCCTCCACCCCAGTAATAACACAGCTTCCCAAAATACACTCAGCCCGGGAAGAGCGGCCCTCCAGCACAGCTGTCTCCTCCTGCCCTCCTCGGGTATTTGGGCGAGCTATGTGACACAGAGGACCAGAAGCAGGAATGTAACCCTCAGACCCCAGAGTTCCCACTACGCCACAGGCAGGTGCATCCCGCCGAACCCCAGACTGGCATTCGAAACAGAACAAACTCCACTGTTGGATGGGGGCTGTCATCTTCCTGAACTTCATCTCTATGTTTAAAACTAGGGCGACAGCCGTCTTCGCTACTGTAAACTAATCTGATGGGCATGGGGGCAGGGAGTGGCCCTGAAGAGACTGCCAATAGGCGGTGAGTGAGCAAAGCCTAGGAGCAAAATCACCGTTTGCAACTCTAGAGACTCCTAATGAGTGGGTCATTCACCCTGAGTTTTAGGAGTGGACCCTACCCTCCTTTGTAGCAGTTAAAAAAAGAAAATCAAAAAACTCAAAGCCTCTTATCACTAGAACTGCCTTATATTTACAAGTATTTTCTAACACTACATTGATTTCTGGGAGGGGAAAAAAAAAGAATCTAAGGAAGCTGGCAATGAGATACACACAGTAGTTAGGAGCCCTCGAGTTGAGGCATGTCTATGAGGAACTTTCTGGCTGTGAGCACAAACTAACTTCAGCTGAGTTTTCTTGCTGGAAAAAAAAGAAAACAGCTCCGGATTTTATTTCAACACTAGGTACTGCAAGATGGGCAAGCGGTGGGTGGCAGACGCAACCGTGAGAATCCTACCAGGCAACAGCCCCCACCAAGACTCAGCGGCAGGAGACAGAGATGCAGGCCTCGGAGCTTCCATGAGGGAATCTCCAAGGTCCCTTCTCACTCTGCTCATGCTGTCGAAACCCGCCATTGCCTGGTGGGTTACTTCACCAAATTTATAGGTATCGGAAATCAAGTCCTGCTCCAAACCCCTCATACAAACAGTAAACACTTGCTGTAGATATCACAGGTCTGTTTTCAGATCTCACATATACCAAGGCCGTGGCGTGACTCTTTAAAGATATCTAAAGAGTCCTGCAGGATGCTTATTCACAAAAACGCAACGGAAGCACAAGAACTTAAGCTCCCAAACCAACCATGTCTCCCTCTCTCCGCTCCCTTCACTTGCCCATGTGGCCAGGGCAGTGGCTCAGCACACGAGAAGGCCACCGTGCACGAGCCCTGTGCGCCCAGCAGTAGCTGATCACAACGCAGTTTGACCCCTCTCAGCAGAACCCATTCCGAAAGCGGAGCCGGCCGGCTCTCTGCAGCTTCTGAGAACTATCCAGGCCTGCTTTCCTAAACCAACCCTGGCAGGAGCGGGTCAGAAGCGGGTGCGTAAGTACCCTGGGGACCCAAGGTTTGGACAGCTACAAGGTCCCCCTCCCCCAAGTGTCCACTGGCTGTCTCCCTGTCACTCTTTCTCTGGAATATCACTTGGGGAAACTAGAGGCAGGGAGATGTCAGGCCCTGGAGTAAGGAGAAGGGCATGGAGGAGGGAGTTTAGGGGAAAATACAAGGCCATGGGCAGAGGGGCCACAGCGCCACATCTAGAGGGGAAGGACCCCAAGGTGGGTCTGGAGGGAGGGAGGGAGGGAGGAGGGCAGGGTAGGAGGAGTGGCTGGGGAGGCCTGGCCCCGAGGCCACCGAGGAGCCCCGCAAGCCAAGGGCTGGACACCGGCGGAATGGGACACCGGTAGTGTGGCGGCGGGGGCCGGAGGGGATGGGGAGCCCGGTTCCCCTCCCCCAGCCCGGCCCGGGCCTCCCGCTGACTCAGCCCCACAGCGACCGTGGCCTCGGCCTCGACTCACAGTGCGCGAGGCGGCTCCGGCGGCTCCGGCGGAGGCGACGGGGGGGGGGACGGGCGGCGGGGGCGCTGCGGCAGAGGCTGCGGCTCCGGCCGGCGGCTCCGGGGCGGAGGGTCCTAGCAGAGGCCGCCGCGGTCTCCGGCTTCAACGCACAGAGACTGCGGGGGACGAGAACACTGCGCAGGCGCGATGCGGCCACCGCTGTCAGCCCGAGAGGGGCGGGGCTAGGGCACCCGCCGTCTCCACGGCAACCGGGCGGCAAGAGGAGGACAGCCTCTACTTCCACCTCGTCCTAGCAACGGCTGCGGGAGGTGCGGGAGACGAGAACAATCCCTCTAGATCGCCATAGTAACGAGAAGAAGAAACCGCCCGGTAAACGTATGGCGGTACCGAGGGAACGCTCTTACCTTGTCACCATGGCAACTGGGAACAGCCCCTTCCTTTTTCCTTAGCAACAGGGTAACAATTCCTCCACCCTGTCTAGTCAAAGAAGGAACAAGCCTCTACTTCTGATTCCGCAGCAGCGGGATGATGGGGTCTTCTTACCTCTTCAGCAAAAGCAAAAGTGGAGACTATTTCTTCTCTTCCGCTGAGGAGGACTGAAGCCGGGCTTGATTGTCTTTCTTGGCTTTATGGCTTCCAATTACAGTCTATTGCTCTAATCTTCAAAGGTGTGTTGTTTTCTCACCTCAGTCAAACATCCCTTTTAGCCTCCGAGGAGGAAACCTGCACCTTTACCCCTAAGTCGAACTAACATTATGACATTTATACACATATTTGAACGTTTTGTTTGCTTGCCGTTGTTGTTTGAGACAGGTTCCCCCAGCCTCGTGAATTACAGGCGCACATCTGTAATTCCAGAACTTGGGAGGTGGAGGCAGGAGGATTGCTGAAAGTTCAAGGCCATCCTGAACTACAGAGTGACATCCTCTCTCAACAACAACAAAACAAAAGCAAAAGACAGGGGGCTCTTTTCTATGGCCTGGTGGCCTTGAATAAACCATCTTTGATCAGCTATCCCTTGAGTTTTTACCAACATATAGTCCCTCCCAGTACATTTGCCAAAAGCTCGTTCCTTCCTCTGGCCCACTAGCGGGTGTAAGATTCTATTCTTCACATTCGGTTTTGGACACCTCTGCTTTCTCCCAATGCCTTCAGCCCTTGGTCCACACTGTTCTCTCCAGCCCTTTTGTATGTCCAACCCCACTGGGATTTCATTGGCTTGGTTCTCTTTGTGCAGGAGGCTACTGTCTCTCCCTCACCTAGCCCAGACTTCCATGGATATCCTGTGGTCACCTCTGAGCCCACCTTCTTTGTTACACACATCTTACAGTAGCAACCTTTGTTTACACCGTCGCCACAGCTGGACTGTGTGTCCTGGTGGGCAGGGGTTCTGTCTTTATTCATCAGCCTCCTTGGCATCTGGCACAGGATGTGACACATAGAAGAGTCCCACTAAATGTTTATGTAATTGACTCCAGTGAAGACAAAGGTTTCCATTCTTCCTCGCTTTCTCTGACCTGTCTGCCTCAGACTCTCAGTTCACATCTTCCTCATTGTCTGTGCACATACTTTGTTGTTAACTACTGCTGTGCTGCTACTTCAACTGGCCCACGCCCTTACCTGTTCATCTATTAACCAACACACTGGCATTTTCTACATCCCGAATCCTCACGTTTTGCAATCCTCACTCCCACAGTTGTCACATACACCGAGGTGTATGTCCACACTGGCTGAAGACCTCCTCCTTCCCCTCCTTGGCTAGTCACACCCTGTATGAACGCACGCTTACTCCGATTTCACCCCTCAGGTGAACATCACTGAATTCTTCTGGAAATGTTGACATGCCAAAGATGTTCTGCTCTGTTCCAGTCTAATCTCCAAGTCACCCTTCCTGACTCCCATGCATTCCACCCCAGGACCACCCCAGGACTACTGATGTCAAAGCACCTCCAATAAGGTCCGTTTTTCTCAGGAAAAAAGGAAACTGATTACATAGTAAGAAAAAAAAAAAAAAAAGACCCAGCTTTTAACGAACCAGCCCCTTCCCTCCCATTTAAAGCATTTTTTTTTTCAGAAAAAAGTTCTGTTTGACAAATAATTCTCAAGGAAAAAATGTTACAAAGGTAGAAACCTGGTTACATTTGCTTCTGGCCACAGAATTGGAAAACAGAAGTGGTTCCTGACTGCATCTACGAGGTGTCTGAATGCTGTAAAAACAGGAGTGGGACTTCAGACTCAGTTTACTTTCCTTCCTTTTTTTTTTATTTTTCCATGACGGGGTATCTCTGTGTAGCCCTGGCTGTCCTGGAACTCAGACTCAGAAATACACCTGCTTCTGCCTCTTCAGTGCTGGGATTAAAGGTGTGTGTCACTATGGCAGGTAACTTCAGTTTTCCACCTGTGAAATTCTAGCTCAGCTCTGTGTTTGCAGGTGTAGACCTGAGTGGTGTGGACAGCTCCTGAGCAATCCTGAGAAGAATGACTGTAATTCTAGAATCATCATTTCTCATCACACGTGAGGCAAGAGGTTCATTCTGTAAAGTGCTCTACTTAATCCTGTCTCCCAGCCTCTCTCTGTGTTAACATTTCAGAGTTTATCTGTTTTTACATAATGAATCGCCATAACTTCTGTTGATGTCAGCAATCATTTCATTATCTTCATTTCTGTGGGCTAGGAGTTTAGGACCAGCTCGTTTGGATGCTTCTGGTGTCGTTGCAGTTGAATGGTGGCTGGGGCTTAAACGTTAGAGTCTCTTCCTGTCTTTGTGGTATCTTAGAGCTAGTTTTGGTTTTCCTACCATCTGGTGACTTCAGGGCTATTGGGCTATTCACATGGTAGTTGAAGGTTCTAAGGGTAGATGTTCCAACGAAGAGAAAAGTGAAATCCCTTTTTACAACCTAGCTTCAAAATCCTATACTTAAGTCATGTCCTGTTGGTTAAAAACAAAAAACAAAACACACACACACACACACACACACACACACACACACACACTGGCCGTGTGTTTGGGGAGCATAGATAACCTGTCTCAATGGGAGAAAGGCAAAGTCATATAACAAAAGTATAGGACTTTTTTATGTGTGCTCGTATGAGTATATGCATATGTGTGCAGGTGCATATGAGTTGTCTTCGTTGATTGCTTCCTTCCTTCCTCCCTTTTTTCCTTCCTTTCTTTTTTCTTATTTATTTGAGACAGGGTTTCACTATGTAGCCCTGAGTAACCTAGAACTCACTATGTAGATCAGGCTGATATCAAATTTATAGAGATCTACCTGTCTCTGCTCCCAAGTGCTGGGATTAAAGGTTTGAACTGCCACACCCAGCCTCTACCGTATTTTTTGAGACAGGATCTCTCACTGACCCACTGGAGCTCAGTGAATGGCTAAATTACTTGTCCAATGAGCTTCGGGGATCCATCTGTCTTCACCGCTCCCAGCAGTGGAATTACAGACTCAGGCCTCCATGCCCAGCTTTTTTTTTTAAAATTACTTTTAGTAATAATTTGAGCTTCATACAATGTATCTTAATAACATCCTTAAAACAAACAAACAAAAAACAAAATCAAAACATAACACAAAAGGAAATTAAGGCCAGCTAGTGTGGCAGGAGTGTGCATCATGGACATCACCAAGGGTCCTGGAGACAACAGGCTGCTCTGAGGATAAACATTCACCTGGCCCACACTAGCCTGAAAGCAAGCATGACAAGGTTTTGACCTGAAGTTGGGCCTCACTGCCCAACCCTGCAAGCACCTGGGGCCCTCAGCAGGCACCCAGACACCAAGCAGGAACTTCAATATCTTGCAAGCACCAGGGTATCTTGCATCCCACAGGTGCCTGGACATCCTACAGGGATTGGGCCAACTCATAGACACCTGGACATCTAGCAAGCACCAGGGCATCACTCAGGAATTCAGACATCACACATGTACCTGGACATCCCCCAGGTACCCCGACACCCTGCTGGTACCAGGACTTCTTGCAGTCACCAGGATATTTCATGGGCACCAGGGCATCCTGCAGGTGCCTGATATCCAGCAGGCACCAGGACATCCCTCAGGCTCCAGGCACACTCAACTTTTGCTTGTGTACTGGAGATCAAACCCAGATCCCCATGCTTGTGTAGCAGGCAGTTTGTTGACTGAAGCATCTCCCCAGCCCAATAAATGTATGTGAATGGGAACTCTTGGTGAGGTCAATAATTTGGGGGATATAATTTGCCACGCTTTGACATCTATTTACAATTCACACTCTACTTAATGCAAAATATACTCATCACCTCCCCCAAGACCATCAAGTCTCATCCCATCAGCCCAATTACAGAGCTCATCATCTGAATCAGGTCCCAGTGTATATATGGCTCCTTTGGTTCTGTACCCTGGGTAATGTCCACCCACATCGTCAGCACAACAGTAGGACAGGCACGGGACCTGAAATGAAATAACACTGCTATTTCAGAGAGTTAGTGAAGGTGCACACTGCAGTCACCAGTTCAGAGAGACTGGAGCCCAGCCATGCACCCAGTTAGAGTTCAGTATTATTCTGTTTACTCATATACATGTAAATAAGGATTCCCCCAATGGGTTATAATTCTTTTCTAAGGTTTTGAGTGTGTGCGTGCATGAGCGTGCATGAGCGTGTGCGTGTGCGTGTGCGTGCGTGTGAGTGTGCGTGTGTGTGCGTGTGTGTGCGTGTGTGTGCGTGTGTGTGTGCGCGCGCGTGTGTGTGCGTGTGTGCGTGTGTGTGTGTATGTGCGTGTGTGTGCGTGTGCGTGTGTGTGTGCGCGCGCGTGTGTGTGTATGTGCGTGTGCGTGCGTGTGCGTGCGTGTGCGTGCGTGTGCGTGTGCGTGTGTGTGCGTGTGTGCGTGTGTGTGTGTGTGTGTGTGTATGTGCGTGTGTGTGTGCGCGCGCGCGTGTGTGTAGGGGGAGTGTTGCTTGTTCTCTAGGTACAGTTCTCACAGTTCTCATTTTTAATTTTTTGAAGACAGGATATTTCCCTTGCCGAACTTGACAAGCAGGCTGGCTGGCCAGTGAGCCACAGGGATGCGCTTGCCTTTTCAGCGCTGGGGTTACACGTGTGAACCGCTACATTTAAAAAACAAAACAAAACATGGGTTCTGGGGATTGAATTACTCGGCAAGCGCTTTACTGAGCTCTCCCCGGCCCAGATAATTCATTTCCACACTCAACATATCACAGATGTGTCCTTCTATTTATCTACTTCTTTATTTTGAAATAAGGTTTTAAGCAGCCTGATCAAACTCACTATGTAGCTGAAGCTGGCCTTGAACTCTTGATCTCTTGCCTCCACCTCCAAGTGCTGGGGCTCAGGCATGTACCCCACCTGGCTTCCCTCTGTCTAAAGGCTGAGTGATGTGCATCGTGTGTTCACGTCACACTTTGCTTTGTCCAGTCACCCCGCAGTGAGCAGCTGCGTGTGCCCTGCTGGCTGTTGTGCTGTACGCTTCTGTAAACACGGGGCACAAACATCTGTGTGAGACCTTGTTTTCAATTATTTGGAATATATATTCAGAAGTGGGATTGCTGGAACATAGGGTAGCTCTATTTTTACCTTTTCAGAGGAAACGTCACACTATTTTCATAGAACCTGCAGCGTTTTACCGTCTCTCTAACCGTGTACAAAGGGCCTGGCTAACCCACACCCTCATCAGCATCCGTTGTTTTCTGTTTTTTTGGAAGTTGTTGTCATGATGCCTGTGAGCTGGAGTCTCATTAGAATTTTGATTTTTGCATTTAAATTAACGACTGTGTTATTGAGACTATTTCACATACTTACTGGCTACTTGTACATCTTTTTTGGGGGGAGAATGTCTCTTTGAATCCCCTTTTCCATTTTTAAATTGTGAATTTTCTTCTGTTGTTCAGTATTAGGAGTATTTTCTGGTAATTGACTTATCAGGTTATCAGATATGTAAATTGCAAATAATTTCTCCCATTCTCCGGGTTGCCATTTTGCCCTATTGATACTGTGGGTTGGTTGGTTTGTTTTTTATGCACGTTTTTTTTCAATGTTTATGAAATGCTATTTGTTCATGCTTTCTTTCGTTGCCTGTTTGTTTGATGCTGTGTCATGACATTTTGACATCTCTTTTTCCATACTACCTAGTCCTGAAATGTAGCCTCAAACACCGGGTGGCCCCAGGGTTCCTATCACCGCCATTCATCTGAAACTCTGCCCTCATCCAGCAGTAACTCTTGTTGTTCTAGAACACAATTCTGCTACTTTCCTCTCCCCGGGTGCACACTCCCAGTGGTCTCATCCTTTCCTGGGGCTTCTGAATCTGTGTGTCTCCACCCCAGTCAGGTCCCCCAATTCTTCTAGGCAGCCCTGACATCAAAAGCTCAGGATACTTAAGTGAAATACATTTTCCCTCCCAACCCCCTATACCCAATTTAATGTTATTAATGATATTTAAAAACCCTGGGTGTGCTCCTTACCCATCCTTCTTCCTGACGCCCAGGACAATTTTCTCTTATGCTCAGTTCTTCTGTTTGTTTCCTCCTTTATCTCTGACCTAGGGTACTATATTATCTCACACCTGCTCCCCCTTGCCGGTTCTCCCTCCCATTTCGTTTTCTCTTCTCTTTTCTGCTCTTCTTTCTGTTTTTTGGCTTTTTTGAGACAGGGTTTCTCTGTTGTAACTCTGGCTGTCTTGGAACTCGATCCAGGCTCGTCTTGAACTCACAACAACCCACCTGCCTCTGCCTCCCAAGTGCTGGGATTAAAGGTGTGTGCCACCACTGCCTGGCTTCTCCCTCCCATTTCTGATCTACCTTCAACACCACTGCTTTAGGGCTCTTTCTACAAGATAAAGCCTTCCACATAATCCTGGGCTTAAATCCCCATGGCCTTCCCTCACAAACTGGATTATGGGAAATTCATGTAATTACAAAGAGTAGAAGAGCTATGGAACAGACACACATTCTCCAGGTTTCATTTAGAGACTGAGGACATTATCTTTTATATATGAAATGACTAGATATATGAGGTAGAATGCAAAACTCACATCATTTTAAAGACAAGGTGTCTCCTCCCCCGCCAGTTTTTCTCAAGACAAGGTTTCTCTGTGTAGCCCTGGCTGTCTTAGAAACACACTCTGTAGACCAGGCTGGCCTGCCTCCAGAATGCTGGGATTAAAGGTGTGTGCTACCACTGCTTGGCCAAACATAAGGTTTTTAGGGAAAGCTGGGGTTCCAGCTAAGAGGCTCTTCATACAGTATTGCACACTGCCTTTAGGGTACATTAGTGACGAAGTTTGGGAAACACTCGCTTACAGGTAAAAGTTCAGGCTCCTTCATACAGTAGACACATCATCATGACCATTAGCAAACATTTCTACTTACCTTTATGTCCTTCCTATGTCAATGCTTCTCGACATGTATGAAAACAACTACTTGGAATTGCACGGGCAAAGGGCTCTGTTTCATGGCTGAGACTACCCATTATTCAAGGTCAATTTTAGTGTCATCTCCTTGGTGGCTCTGTCATGAACTATGCCCTCCCCACCAAAAAATAAAAAAAACTCCTGTCAATCTTTCCTTAAGAAAAATATTTATTTTTAAATTTAAAATAATTAAAATTCTGTGTATGTCTGTGTGTGCCTGTGTATGTGAGTGCAGGCACCTGTGGAGGCCAGAAGAGGGTGTCAGAACCGAGAGCTGGATTTACAAGTGGTTGTGAACTTCTTATGTGGGAGCTGGGGGACCAAACTCCAGTCCTCTACAAAAGGCATGCACGCTCACAGCTGATGAGCTGTCTCTCCAGGCCCTGGGATTCTTTCTTGTGGCACTAGGCATCCACTTTGTGAAGTGCCACTTGGTGTCATCATGACTGTTCCTATCGTCCGCAGAGGAAATCCTCACAATCAAGACCATATTTTCCCTCGCTTGTATACTTCTTAGAATCTTGTAATTGTGCTGACTTTTCTGTGCTGTTCCCAGAGAGGCTGGGGAATTGAGGGAAGCTGGATATGGAGGTCCACACTTTTAATCCCAGAATTCAGAAAGCAGAAGCAGGTGATCTCTGTGAGTTCAAGGGCTACATAGAGAGATCCTGTGGCGGGGAGGGAGGGAGTCTAAAATGAGGGTTAGTTCTGCTTCCTGGGGGCACTGGAATTTGGATCCTTTAGAATAGGTAGTGTGGGGACCCCTAACCTTTCAGGAAGGCAGAGACAGGGCGACAGAGCACTGTGCCACTTGTAACTGTTATCACTCTTGTTCCTTATTCACTGGACATGAGCTAAGAGTGGAACAAGGCACTCAAACAGGATGGGTCTCTACAATATAGGAGACCCTTGATAAGATTTTGAACACTTACTTCTGTAGGCAGTGTGTAAATTCTGCCAAGGAATAGATTGGAATTACACGACGTGAAATGAATATGTGCTTATTTAAAGCAACATCAACCCTCTACCTTCTGGGATCCCACCTCACCAGGTAGAACAATTCCTGGCAGGGGACTTTGGCCTTGGCTTTCTCCATCTGTGGTTGTGATGGTTACATTAGATGACGCATTTTAAAATGTCCTACGTGGTGTCCTGAAAATACTCAATCCACACTGGCTGGATGCTCCCCATGTGCTTCCCTCCCTTTTTTGTGATGAGGCACTTGCTCTTCAAGGGCCAATGTGTGCAGAGATAGCCTGAAGTAGGGAAGAGGGACTGGGCTGGCGGAAATGCTCACTCACTCGCTGGCTCTCCATCAAGTTACTTAGCTCAGGTTCTCCATTGCACGGTGAGGACTGGAACAGTAAAAACCTCTAAAAATCGGGAGGAAGAAGAGATTTAGATGTATTTGGTGCTTAGGGCAAAGCATGGCAAGTTCTGGGCATTCTAAAAAATGAAATGTTACCAGCTTTGTAGCACCCTTCCAAAAATTTATTATTTTCATGGCATGTACATATGTGTGTGTGTGTGTGTGTGTGTGTGTGTGTGTGTGTGTGTTTATTGTTGTGGTAAAATACCACAATTAAAAGCAATCTGAGGATGAAAGGGTTTATTTCAGTTTTCAGTTCCAGCACTGAAGGAAGGGCAGACACTCCAGCAGGGCAGGGAATGAAGGCAGGAACCTGGAGGCAAGAACTGAAGCAGAGGCCATGGAGGAGCATTGCTTATTGGCTTACTCAGACCGCTATCCAGCATCACCTGTCCAGCTGTGGCCCCACCCACAATGGGCTGGGCCTTCCCACATCAGTCATTCATCAAACACACACCCCACTGAGGTACCCATAGGCCAATCTTATGGAGACATTTTCTCTGTTAATATTCCCTCTTCCAAGATATGTCTAGGTTTGTGTCAAATTGACAAAAACCAACCAGCACAGTGAATGTATCTGAGGTACGGTCATGCAGACCAGACTGGCCTCACACTCATTATGTAATTAGGAATAACCCTGAACCCCAATCTACCTGCCTCCACCCCCCAAGTGCTGGTACTGTAGGTGTGGCAGCACACTGGGCCCCATGGCACTTTTAGCTGTCCCTCTCTTATGCAGTGTTTCCTATTTTTTAAAAGGGAAACTTGCGTTTATTTAATACTTATGCTAGCCAGGCATCTGATGCATACCTTATAATTTCACCTCCCAAGCATGCTAACATTCCCACTTTCACATCAAAGGCCCAAAGAAGTTAATAACTTGCCTATGTGAACATCAGAAGCAGGTTCTGAACCTACCACCAACACCAAAAGCCGCACTTTCCCCACTGCCCTGAGCTTGCTCTATGTTCTGACTGTGACCACTTGTCGATGTCCACAGCTCGCTTCTAGGAGTGTGCCTGGCTCGCTTGTGGACGCCCTGATGCAGGCCCAGTAGATGGTCAATGCGCACTTATTAGACAGAAGGTGGAAAATTCAGGAAGCCAAACGTAAATTGTTTGGATAGATGTATGACACCTCAACTAAATGTGAATTTCTGACTTTCCTTTTTCTTTTTTTAGTTTAGCATGCACAGACACTATTCATGACACACGTATGTATGTCATGAATATGAAGTTCAAATGTAAATGGCTGTCCTGTGTTTTTATTTACTTGGAGATTGGTTTTGAAAGAGACAACTCTCTTAAAACAATTCCAGATACGAGGAAAACTGCCAAGGTCCCTCATCCGTGCGACGGCTGCACGACCTCGAGCCCCCATGGGGGTCCAGGACCAGGCAAAGAAACTGGCTGCTTTTCTTTGAGCCTTCTTTACCTCTTTAGTTCTTAGAGCTGCGTTGCTTTAGCAGCAGTCACTGTGTGTCCAAGTAATCACCGATGAGTTTGAAGCGCCACCTGGAGGTCTCTCTGGGAAGTACTGTGGCTGGAGTCCAGCCCACTCAACCTGGAAAAGCCCTGGCAGAGCAGGAGGTCCGGCTCCGAGTGGAAGCGGATGGGGCAAGGGAAGATGCACCTTTCTGACGGCTGCTGCTCTGGCGGAGGCTGAAGGTATGCCCAGGGAGGTGCCAAGGCTCCCTCTCCCTGTGATGGTCTCATTTGACATGTAAATTTTTAGGTTCTGTTGAGATCAAACCTATCCATTCTTTTATGTGGGCTTTCTGTGTCATATATATGGATCTGATACTAAACAGAAGCCATAAAGTTTTACCTCTATGCTTTTTTTACTAAAAGTTTTGCAGCAGTAGTTCTTAGATTTAAGTATGTGGTCCGTTTTGGCTGAATTTGCATATTGCGAGAAGCAAAATTCCTATTTCCATCTTTTGCGTGCGTCTAAGCACAGTTTGTTGAGAATTTTGGTCTTCTCCACTGGATCATCTTGAAATTGCTACTGTAGTTGTTAGGGTCAGAGCCTGGCTCTGGCGGCTCTGACAAGCAAGGGTCAGGCCACCATCCTCAACAGGCTGATTAACAAATAATAGTGACAATCAGAAAAAGATTTATTCAATGTGCCCACACTGGGAAGAACAAGTGAAGAGGACCAGTGATGCCCCAAGTCCATGTTTGGGTGTTGACACGAGGCTTAAATAGAGGAGAGGCATGCTGGTCATTTCTGAGGTAACTGGTCATTTCTTATCTTGCCCATCACTGACTTCTGTGACTGGCCCTCAGTCTGTCCTGCGCCGTCAGCACAGTGGGCAACCTCTTTCCAGGAGACAAGTTCCCTTCTGACTGATGTCAAGGTCTCAGCTTTTCCTTCCCCATCGTGAGACTCCTGGGGGAAATGTCAGTTCCTTGGAGTTCACTGTCTCAGCAGTCTGAAAGCCAAAGGGGAGGGTGTCTGTCTTTATCTCCACTCCTGCCACACTGGGTATGTACTTACAGTTTGGATGAGGTTTGGGTGTATCTCCTGAACACTACTGTGTTGGGAGCTTGGTCCTCAGTGTGGCAGGGTCACTGTGGAGAGATATGTAAGAGGAAAGGGCTACTGGAAGGTGATTCGGTCACTGGGGCCTCCATCTTCATAAATGGATTAATGACGGTCTCACCTGCCCCTTTAAGATCTTCATTATTCTACTCTTCTGAGCTCTTTGCAGTTCCAAATGAACTTTAGAGTCAGGTTGTCCATTTTTACAGCTGGGATTCTGATCAGGATTATACAGAATCTGTGGGTCCATTTGGGGGAATATGACCACTATAATGATGTGAAATACTCTGATTAATGACCATGGAATACTTTAGATCTTTTAAATTTTTCAACAGTTTCATGGTTTTCAGTGTATGATTGGTGCATTTGTTTTGCTAAGTTTATTGCTAAACGCTTTAATTTTAAAAATATTTACTTTATGTATATGTTTGTGTGCCTGAGTGTGTGTATGTATGTACGTGTTGTGCAGAGCCTGAGGCAGGCAGAAAAGGAGAACCCCCCTCCCCCCCGTTGCAATTACAGGTAGTTTCAAGCTGCCATGTGGATGCTGGGAACTAAACCTGGATTCTCTCCAAGAGAAATGCACAGCACGGAGCCATCTCTTCAGCTTTACTCTTTTTGAGGCCACTGTAATTGGAATTGCTTTCTTAATTTCACTTCTGAATCGCACAAGTCTCATTCTACACCAACGGGAAAGCACTTTGCACACATCCTTCATATGTATACAAGTTCCTGTGTGCGTGCACACCATTACTGACAAAGTCGGATCCTCCATCTTAGATGCTGCTGTGCATGATAGTTAGACAAGAAGATTGTATCCTTTACATATTAAAAAACTTAATGTTGAGAATCAGAGCCAGGGCAGAGTATGCGCTGCATGATTCCATTAATCAGAGTTCACAACTAGTCAATATTCATTTGCCAGGGAGGTAGTTACCATTTGGGGAGGGGGGGCTACTGATTGGACAGAAAGGTTCACAAAGTGAACTTCTCAGGTGCCGGCAACATTCGATCTCCATTTTGTGCATTCATTTTACACAGTTATCAAGCTGTATGCTTAGATCTTAGAAACAGATAAGACTGCACTACTTTACTGAATACTTGACCCAGTTCAGTTGTATAGTGTGTCACCCTTTCATACATTGAGTTTTGCTTTCAGCCTTAAAAAAAGAAAGGCCACTTTCCTTCCCAAACGCCCTTCCCTGAGTTTCAGAAGGGTCCTTTCCTCTCCTGGCACCAAGACATTTCCTGAAGAGGAAATACACCAGGTTTCAAAGTCTGCACACTGACAGTTAAGGAACTGAGATGTGACAGGGGTCAAGCTGCCCCTCGCCGTGTCATCTCTCTCTGCACTTAGAGCCTCACTCAGATCTGCACGTGGCCTGGATTCCTGTAGCACTGCACAGTGGTCAAGCAGGACCCTGTACAACACAGTTCCTGATCGTGGTAGCAGGGGGTTGACAGGTGAAGCCAAGGAAAAGAACATGGTAAAGACTCCTTGTGGTCCTACTTTTGACTGCTATCTGGATGCTGTGGTCCAGCTGTTTATGGTGTTTTTCATCCAGAATGTCTTGCTACACAGAGCTGCATCATGAACTTAGGTCTGCCTCCCTTCTTAAAATTTCCTTATACAATTTTCTAAAGCAATAATCTCATTTTATCATTAAGCCAGTTTCTCTGGCTCAGTACTGTTGACATCTTGGGTCGGACGATTCCTTACCCTGGCAGCTTCCCTGACTATATTCCCAGGAGGCTGCTCAGCAGTATCCGGGAGCTCTATCCACTAGACTAAGTTGTGACAGCCAAAAGGATATCCAAACACTCCCTACTCTTACCTCCTGGAGGACAACACTGCCCCTGGCTGACAGCCGCTGGGCTGGATGAACAACTTCAGCCCAAGGGTCTAGAAGAGAGCCTCTTTTTGCTCACATCAGGTTAAACCATTGACCCTCAAAGTACTGGCTTTGCTTAAACAATGGAACTGGGATACCAGTTCCCATGACCACGAGACTAGATGAATGTGCATTCTCTGAAGAATTACAAATAGAAGGTAGCATTCTTTTATTGCCTCTGGTACCAATTCCCAGGAGTTTCACAACCACATTGCAGGCATCAAGGAGGAATTACAAAACATTCTGAAGGAAAGATAGTACTAGGCCACATTGCAGATGGTTTACTCATGGAGACCCGACTGTTGAACATTCATATAGCTGTCAGCAGCTCCCACAGCAACTCTTCCTAAGATGCCAGTGATGGCCCTGAAGTCCCCCTTCTGGGCCACCGGAATTCTTTCAGATAACCCGATTCCATGGGAGCCTGTAAGGCATTAACCTGAAGTGTCTTGTCCTTGGGAGTCAGAACATGCCTGGTCCTCTCCAGTTGTTTTCCAGTAGCTCTTTCCAGTAGCTTCTGTTCCCTCAGGAATGAAGGGGTCAAAGCCTGTTAGTGATGTTAACCCCTCAAGAGCCTTGGAATGTGGCATGGCGGTGCTGCTGGGGTCCACAATCCTGACAAACTCAGGACAGTTTACAGTGAAGGATTCCAGCATCACAAGAGGCACTGGTTAGATGATGTCACCAAAGCTCAGGGCTATATGTAAGTTTTCAGTGTGGTGACCTTGAATTTATACAGTTTCCCCTCAGAGGAGCTCAGAGGGCTTTAGTTCCTAACTATGCTGTCAGTCTGTCCAGTAAGAAATGACACACAGACATCCCAGTCTCAAAAGGGTGGTTTCCTTTCAATAAAAAGAAAATGTGAAAAATTTTCATTTCCAAGGAAAAGATCGTGTATCAATATGACTGGGTAGAAAGCAATCTCATACAGGATGTGGATCTCACTCTAAAGCTAAACACTGGGAAGAGCAAAGTGTTTTAAAAGTAAACTTTTAATAAAGTATTAAGCTCAATGTGTTGCTTATTGGCAATGTTGTATGAAAGCTTCTTAATGCCAGGTGTAGTGGTGTGCGCTTTTAATCCCTAGGAGTTCCAAGCCAGCCTAGTCTACATGCATGGTTCCAGGAAGCCAGGGCTACATAGTGAGATCCCGTAAAAAAAAAAGAAAAAAAATCAATTAGGATGATAATGTCTACTCTTCCTGATATCATGTTTCTTCTTCAAACCTAGGGTTTCCATGATTTCCTTCCACAATTCTTAATGTCACCTGTGCCTGCATGTTAACCAATCTGTAATTCCAAGTGAAATCAAGGCTGATGGCTGCATAGCCTGCCGAATGGATGGAATCTCTCCCGACTGCAGATTCTCCTGTCTGATCCAAGCCTATGCTCCTTTGCAGCTGCACACATATCAAGGTGCTGGGTTCTTCCCAAGTACTTATCTATATACTGCCTCATGCCAGGCAGACAGCCTGTCACACCCAACAGTGCCTTTTCGTTCTTTTTTGTTGAGACAGGCTCTCATTCTATAGCCCTGCCTGCCTTTGCCTCCTGAGTGCTGGGGCCAAAGGCTGTCTTTCCCCTAATCCATATAGTTACTATAGATTTGGGGCAGTTAGTCAAAATCTACTACACCCCTCAGTGTGCTGTACAGTTTCTCCACTACCTCGAATTCTCCCATTAGGGTGGTGTCTTTGGGGTTAATAAGTCAGCACAAGGTATCATACAGCACTAAGGTTAACAATAACTCACTCTGAGACGGAGTCTATGTATATGTGACCCAGGCTAGCCTCACACTCATGATCCCCCTGCCTCAACCTTCCAAGTACTGCAACTATAGTATATACTTCACTCAGTGGCAAACTCAAAGCGGGGAAGGTTCTAGACAGCTAGTGAGCAGGCAAAGGCCCTTCAAAGACACACAGGGGCCTTGGCACAATGGTTTGTCATGTCTGTATGAGGATATAGTCAGCTTTTGCTGGATTTGAATGGGGCTTAGCTTCCAAAATGGTAGCTAAGAGAAAAAGTGCCAAAGGGTAGATGGGGCCCAGATCTCTCTATTTTTGCTTGCACTGCTTCCTCTAAATCTTCCTATTTCACACAATGTGCCAACTGTCCCAGGAAATCTGGCTGAAGTTTTGCTTTTCCAGAAATCCTAGGCTCTCAGGGGAGGGATGGCCCTTAAAACAAATGTTTATTTTTATATCTCCAGACCCTGCACAGACCTCCCAGTGAGCTGCCACTGGTTCCGAGTGATGGATCAAATCTGTTCTCCTAGTAACGGAAGTCACAGCCACTGCAGAGGAGGCTTTCTGCCAGGCTACCTCTTCCTGAATAAACACAACAGAGGCCAAGTGAGAAGTAGCTACAGTTTAATACAAACCTGCACCAGAACACAACGTGTTGAGCTGTTTTGTTTTGCCTCAAACGGTGGCCAAAGCACAGGACCGTGTGTCGTCTGGGGATTGACACAATCTTAGCACCATGACATTTACAGAGGAGGAAGTCACGTGGGTGCTGGGGTCTGACAGCTCCATTCTGACCCCAGGCTGTGCCTGCCACCTCAGCAGCTGGAGGGGGTTTGACTTCCGTGTGGTTCTGTGGTTTCTGGGTCAATATAAGAGATGCCCTCGCCATGGCATTGGCTTGACAAGAGACCTACTGCGGGCTCCTAGCACTACACACACGCACACGCACGCACACACAGAGTAGCACAATTTTCTGGTAAGTTAACCCCACAAACCTAGAGAGCAGCTAAGGCAAGAACAACAGTATTTATTCAGCAAGTACAAGACCAGTTTGAGAGCTGCATTCGGTGCAACCAGAGACCCTTTTTGCTCCAGCCAGCAGCCACTAGACCTGTGATACAGCTAGCTGGAGTACTGCGCGGGGCAGAGAGGACACTGGGGGATGATGGTTTGTTTGGCTCCTGAGCCTTCTTCTGATCTCCATCTAGAAGCTCCTGGGTGAGCACACAGTCTGTGGAAGGGTAGATGAAGTGGAAGGCCTGCAGTGGCCCCTGAACATGGACTGTCTCACCACTCTAGGCCACGCACTTCTCAGGTAGAGGCACACAGAGAAGATAAAGCTTTCCTAGCCAAGCAAGGTGCCCTGCCCAGTTGGCCCTTCTACCCCTTGCATCTTTGGCATCTGCCCAAGGCCCATGACCCATCAAGGGCAGAAATGGACAAAGATGACGTTTAGTTAGGTGTGGTAGCTTATGCCTGAAATTCCAGTACTTGGGAAACTAAAGCAGAGTTGCCATGAGTTGAAGGCCAGGCTACATAGGTAAGACTTTAGTCTGAAAAAGAGAGAGGAGGAGGAAAAGAAGAAAAGGAAGAGGAAGGGGGCGAGGGAGACAAGACACTGTACCAAGGGTCAGTGTCACTATTTTTGTTACCCATGGAGGCTTTTCCAGGGTCATTACCTACTGTTCCCATGGCTACCTCGCTCTCTGGGTATCATCAGCTCCTATGTGAGGACAGTGGGGATGGAGGGAGGATGCAGATGCACCCTAAAACCACACACAAGTTCCCAACCTTTCCAGTCCAGGCTCAGACAAGAGTACACATTAGTCTGTTCACAACAAAGATAAAAAAGAAGAACGCACCCCAGGGGAAAGCATTCTACCTGGTTAAACTCCTGGTGGACCTGACATCACTCCACAACTGTTTTCCACACCCAAGACAGACAGCCAAGGTCAAAAGGACAGTCACAGACACTTCTGGTACCAGAGGGCCTAAACTTTTGGGTCCTCAGTGTCTTTATCTGTAAGATGGGGGTGAGTGGTAAGCACTCTGTTGTCAGGAGGACTGAGTGAGAGCTGATACATGGACGTTCTTTGAAGTACCCAAAACAGTACAGAATTGTGCAGGCATGAGCACCAAGGGCTCAGTACAGAAATGAGCACATAAGATCTCTGGGGCCTCCGGCAAGTCTGGGGTGCTCAAACAAAAGGTAAGTGAGATCACTTCCGGAGGGAGAAATGAGGCTTATCAAGGGCAGACAGCTGAGCCACTTCCCAGACTGTGTGGCTACCTATGAAAACCTTCAAGGAGCTTCTGAGGCAAGAGGACCAACCAGCAGTCAACGAGAGCATCGTGTTGAATGCAAGATCACACAGCACTTGCGCAGTGGGGTGGATTCTACAGCTAGGCCTTGTGGGATGAAGCCCCTTCCCTGGTGACCGGCAAGCCCACTCCTACTCCCCCTCTCTCAGCAGGTATGAGGCCTCTTGCTAGTCACACAGGAGGAGTAGGTAGGCCTTGTCCAGCAGGGGCAAGTTATAGGAGGTTGTGTAGGGGTTTGAGGGTGTGGGTGTGGGGTTAGCGCTGGGAGTGACCAAGAGCAGAAATGGAGGGGACCACTGTGCTGCTTGAAGGGTTCCAAGGTCAGCATCCAGGACTGTTTGAGTGTAGGAAAGTAGGAAGGGGTTGAAGGAGATAGGGGTGTGAGGTGGAGGAGGTGTGGTCCAACGCTTCTGGAGGCAGAAGGACCTGGGACAGAGGGCAACCCCCACCTCTGCCCTGGAGTGTCTGGTTGGCGGTGAGTGCAGCGTCTCCTAAGGACCAAATCTATTCCCGTTTCTATGCTATGCTAGTGACACGAAGCACCGTTATTTTCCACAGGGTGCACAAACAAGTCAAACCAAACGTGCAAAACAAAACCATTTACACGCGCCTGGCACCAGCCTCATGCCCACCCACTTACCCTTCTGGGACCTGGAACTCCCAGAGGGTGTCAGTGGGGAGTGGAAAGAGGCTAGCAAAGGGCACAGGGTATCCCAACCAGCCATACCCAGGGTGTCCCGACTGTACCCACACAGGGCTAGGGTAAGTCAGGAGAGATGGGACATCTTGGGCCTGGCTGGGGAGCTGACACCTGTCTGACTTGGGAAATGCCACCGTGGGGCCTAAGAGGTGAGGGGAAGGCCCTTACTTATAAAACACACCTGCTAAAGTGCTCCGGACACCTGTCCGGGTGGGCAGCAGGGCAGGGCACTAAAGTCTGGGCCTTCCCAGAGCCAGCACGGTGAGGGTAGGGACAGGCGCTATGCATTGAGTGCTGTGCATAGTGTGGGCTTCTGGGGCCCAGAGGAACCCCAAGGGCCAAGGAAGGAAGGAGCAGAGCAGGAGGGACAGCTCAAAGTGCCTTGTTAGGGGTGGATCAAAGCCCCGTGAATCATGTTCAGACAAGAGGGGGGGCTCTCCGGTTCCTGGAGCCCCCACCGGTGGTGTGCTGCCCAGCCTGGCCTCTCCCAACCCTGCGGCTGTGGCTGGAAGGTGTGCAGGGTGGCAGTGGAGCATCCTCACTTGCAGGGGCTGGTCAGAGCCTTTACCAAATACCGCTCGACCTGCCTCCAGGGGGCGCAAGGATCCGAGCCGAGGCCCGCTTTGGAACATGGTCATCGATCTGAGAGCCTGCAGGAAGGAAGCAGGAAGGGTTAATCAGGCCAATGCTATGCTGCCTAGGTTAAGAGGCCCCTGTCACCACTGAGGCTCGGGACTGAGTTAAACCTTCTGTGAGTATGTTCTTTCCTCTGCCACTCCTCCCTTAGTTGCAGGTGGAGGCCAGAGAACGCTGTCCAACTCTTTTAAGAAAGGCCTGGAGCTGTGTATTGGTATGTGCATGAGGTGTACATGCCAGAGGTGTTGGAGTCCCCGGAGCTGGAGTTACAGGTTGTTAAGCTCCTAGACAGCAGGCAGTAGAGTGCTGGGACACTGGGAACTGGCACAGGTCCTCTGGATGAGTAGTACATGCTCCTAACTCTGAGCCATCTCACCAGACCCATGCCTGGCACTTTCAACATGGTTTCTTGTGCGTGCAAGGCAAGTGCTTTACTGATGAGTCATCTCCCCAGTCCCAGGTATTTAATCCTTTAATCCTCTATCTGAATGAGAAAACCAGGGCTCAGGGACATTATAGAATCCCCCCACGCTTTACAGTGTAAGGGTAGAGAGCCTGGTTTGAACCCGGGTTTTCCTGACTCAGAGCCTACTTTCTGCCTCACTTGCTCACATGGGCAGTGTACTTGGTCTTCCTTGTGCTGTCAGACCAAGGGATTAGCCAATATTACACAGACCTTCACACGCAGGTCTCAAAGAGTAGATCAGAGAAGCAGACTGGAGACATCACTGTTTTGGAAAATGAATGATTCATACCCCAAAGGTCCCACACTGTGGAAATCTAAGACTCAGAAGGGAGGGTCTAGTCTCCCCGAGATCACAGTGGGGCCTTCTTCAGTGTACCCCATCTACAACAGATTAAGACTTTGGTCTGGAAGAGAGATGACAGGCAACTTGAGGTCTGCTGTGTCTGAGAGAGCCACTGTCCGGTCAGGCCCCATAGCCCCAGGGTCTGATCACTTCTGGAGGGGGGTCAGCTACTTCGGGCTGTGATGAGCTTAGGTGGCCATAACATCCACACATCTTGCAGTGGCAAAGCTTCAGTGTGCTTGGACAGTGCTCCAGAACACCGCCCAGCATTCCTGTCCCACCGCTGGTGGAAGTGACTAGCCCTTTGCGAGGACTCCTCCCCACAGGCCACCAACATCTCCAGAGGGAACCACATGTTCTTGGCATGAGCTGCTCTCAGCACACAGCTGGGCACCTAGGGACTTCAGTAGGCAGGTCCTAACAGGCCCTCAGCCTCTCATTCTAGGATGGTTCGTGGTCCTCACTCCCTGTCCCTCAGGGGACTCTATGCTCTTGTTCATCCTGCTTCCTCCCCAGACAGAGACAGCCCTTGCAGAGTAGATTCTCTCTGGCTAATCCAGAGGGCCTCTCCACTAGGTCAGAGAGGTTGGGTCCCTGCCCTTTCAAGTGGTGGTGATGGTTCCACTAAAGCTTTGCGAAGTCACACCTCATAGCCTCTGCCTACTCTCCATTGAGAACATCTCATCATTTATGAGACAATGTCCCCCATCCAAGAACCACATCTGAGGTATGTGAGATATAACTGCACAGACAGCCATGGCCTAGAGGGACCAGGCTCACTGATGCTGTCACTGGGAGGGCATGGTATTAAGAATGGCGACAGAACATGATGGAGAGACCCAGGCATTCTGCAGCCAGAGGGTGGAAACGAGAAACAAGAGTAACAGCATCACAGGGGCGCAGCGAGGCTGGGACAGAGGGGACAATGGGACGCGTGACCAACAGAGAGGCCTGGCCCATGTGAACCGGGGACATGTCTGGGGTACCCTGTGTGCAATATCCTCAAGGTGTTCCAAGGGACAAAAACATCACCAGGGAGAGCCTCTGGTGGCCTGTCTAGCAGCTGGAGAGCCCTCCGGGCCCTCCCAGGCCCTTTAGCCTATGTGTTTCTAATGGTGTGCACTGCGCAGTCTCACAGAACTACCAAGGACCTGCAGGCTGCAGCCCACTGCCTTTGCCTCCCTCCTGCTTGCCAGCTCCCGCCACACCCTCACCCTTACCTGAGAGGCTGAAGCTGGACTCATGAAGGTCCCGCATGCCCCCGTGCCGGGTGACCGGCCGTGTGGGAGTGTCTGCCAGCGGTGTTCCCATCTCTTTCTTCCCTGGGTGGACGACAACAGCGACATCCCCTAGGTAGGGAGTACGGTCTACTCCCCTCACTTTTAAGGTCTAGAGGAGAGGAAAGACAGGAACATCAGAGCCAAGGGCACGGCTGCAGCCTCATCCATGGACAGCTGCCGTTATTACAGGAACAAAGACACAAGGGTGACAGGCTTCTTGCTCCTGTAGTCCAAGTGCTGAAGAATGACATTCTTGCTTCTATGTAAGATGAGTGTGTGCATGCACGTGTAAGTGCTCATGTGCAGGAATCCCTGGTCTCTGCCCTCCACATGGGTGGAGTCCTTCCAGGGGAGTTTGGTAGGGACACAGTTGAGGCTCCTTTCCTTAGTGAGCACCCTGATGCATGAAGTAGTACCCCGACAATGTCAGGCTCCCAACAGGCCAGACCTTTACTGTGATCTGACAACTCAGCAGAAACTTAGGCTAAATATAGTTGGTTTGGACGTGGAACACTGCTGGAAGCAATACTAAAGGGTTAGGAGTTACTACTGCACAAACCAGACCACAAAGGTTCTAGTCTCAGGTGTGCCACGTAGAGCTGTCCTGGCCTAGGTCAGCTATGGCAAGCCACTACATTAAAAGTGCTACTGCAAGGGGCAGGAACTGCAGTGGAGTATGTGCAGGGGGCTGAGGGAGCAGCAGCAGAATGTGAGCACTGTATCCCTTGGGATGGAACCTCAATTACATCTTTTATGCTGCCTGTGCACTACAGGCAGAGAGAAACAACAGGCACAGGGGATTTCTGAAGCCCTCTTGGCATAAGCAAGAGAAGAGGGGAACCAAGCAATCAGCCCGAGTACCAGGAGAACCTTATTGGTCACAGGCACACACGCTAGGCTCCCTATCTGCTTGCCCATTTAACTTTTATCTATTGAGACTGGAGAGATGGCTCAGAGGTTAAGAGTGTGCACTGCTCCTGCACAGGCCCCGAGTTCAGTTCCCAGTACCTATGTGAAGTGACTCACAACCATGTATTACTCTAGCTCCAGGGGCATCTGAAACCTCTGACCTCCATGATGACAATGATGACGATGACGATGATGATGATGATACTAGACTATGCAAAATGAGAACAGAAAACCAGCATTTCCAACTCCGCCTGCCCTCCTGCCCACGGATAGATGATGACAGATAGCATCCGGAGGAAACAATGTGTAGGGCTTGAATCTGAAATGCCCCGACAGGCTCATGTTCTGAATGCTTATTCTCAGGCTGGGAGCCCTGGATCTGGCAGAACGAAGTCACTGGGGTGGGCCTCTGAAGGTTTTTAGTTGGCCTCTAGTTCTAGGTTCTGGCTTCTTCCCCATCTGCTGCATGTGAATAGTCGGTCTACACCCCCCTCCCCCATTATTATGAACTGTACCCAGTCACGTTAAAGTTTCTGAAACCATGAGCCTGGTTAACCCTTTCCTCTCTTAAGGTATTCTGGTCATACTGATGCAAAAATCACTATCATACACGACAGCGTCTGAGAGTTAAACGGGGAAGCGAAGATGCTCCCCACATGGACCTTGCCCTCCTCCCACACACCTTCCTCCCACCCCACCTTACCTTCTCTCTCTGTACCAGCTTCTTATAGACAATGTCTGGGAAAGACCGCAGGGGACAGAACTTGCCAGTGCCCTCGGCACACATGAAGACACCATTCTCATACACGACACGTCCCCGGCTAATGGTGACCAGTGGTACGCCATGACAGCGCATGTTCTCATACAGATTGAAGTCTCCACCCTGGACCTGGGTGCTGGCTGAGATGGTCCTGGTGGGAGAAGAGGGTGGGACAAGTTCTTCTGAGCACAGGTCAAGATGCCGTAGCTTGACAGAAGGAGACGCTGCTCAGTGGGAAGGACTGGTACCCAGAGCTGTCTGATATGGGCTTAGTTCCAACCCCTTAAAATTTGTGTTGAAATCCTTAAAATGGGGCCACATTTGGACATAAACCTTTAGAGAATTAATTAATGCAAAAGGAGGTTATATGAGGAGGGGTTGGACGCTGGACACAGTATACAAAGGCAGGACCACATGAGCATGGGGGGAAGACGGACATCAGTATGGCACGTCACACTTCTCTACGCTTGAAATGGTGCCGTTCTGTAATACAAGTTCTCAAAAACCCCAAGTCCTTCTAATCCCAGGAGACTAGCAGCAAGCTTTACTTTGTGGCTTCCGGGTCCCACACCACCACGTCAGCGTCAGCTCCAGGGATGATACGGCCCTTGCGAGGATACAAGTTGAGAATCTTGGCAGCGTTGGAACTGGTGACGGCTACAAAACGGTTCTCATCCATCTTTCCTCCAACCTGGAATGTGGCAGAAGTGTCAAACTAGCCTGGCTGTGGATGTAAGGCTTCCTCCCCGGGCGCTTGCTACACAGCCTGTGGCCTTTTAACTCAACGACCCACCCAGCCACCCTGGTGACTTGAGCTGAAGGCTGCCTGCCCAGTGCAAATGCACCTCCTGATTCTGCTCCACTCAGGTGCACACTGGGGATGATCAGGGGCTTCCCTGCTTGCTTGCTGAGATTCTTCCAAGGCCTCCTCAGGAGGTCTGAAAGCACAGGCGTCTCTACATACTAGACTTACTTCCTAAACATGCACGCCTATGACCTACCACCAAATTAACACATAAGTTAGGCACAGCAGGAGGTGAACGACAACTAACGCAATAGGATAATTTTAACAATACACTGTAACAAAAATTATTTAGCTCTGGGAAAGCTGAGACAGGATTATTTTGAGTTTAAGGCCAGCCTGGGTTACATAGTGAGTTCCAGGCCAGTCTGGAGTACAGTGTGAAACCCTGTCTCAAACAAACAAACCCTCCCAAATGTATAAACTATTTCTAGAATTTTCCATCGAGTATTTGTGGATGGTGGACCACTGAAACTGTGAATAGCTGGGAGAGGCTAGCTACCCTCTGCCTCAGACGGCCGTGTGCCTCTCCTCAAGGGACGTTTGCTGAGCTAACTCCCAGCCTCTTTCTGAGCTTAGTTTTTGGGACTTCAAATCTCTTTGAGATCATACTGAGTGTCGGGTGTATTCCATGGTAGATCAAGGCCAAAAAACACTTACTTGGCAGAACAGGTGGTATTCAGATGAAATCCCAGCCCCTATCTTTTTTGAAATTCAATTAGATAAGATACACCCAGAACTTTATAGTCATATCCCTTGACCCAAAAATTCCTTTCTAGGAATCTGTCCTGAGGAAGTAATTAAGAAATGGTGACATTCACAAACAAGGACCTCTCTGTATCATCATTTGAAGTGAGAAAACAAGAAATAGCCACAAGTTTCACAGGAAGAATTAAATATAGTATTTCCATCGGAGGGAGTATTATGTAGCAGTCAAAAGATGGTTGGAGCCCAGGGACACAGGCCATGGTGGAGCTCCCCCTTAGCTTGTATGAAGAGTTGAGTTAGACGGTTTTTTTTAAAAAGCTCACACTTTTTAGTACTTTAGGAAGACTCTCAAGATGACTTAGAATATGAAGAAAAAAGGTAAGTGGGTTACTAAAATAATGTAGGGTAGTCAGGCACAGTGGCTGAAACCTGAAATCCTGGCACTTGGGAGGACGAAGCCGGAAGGCAGCCAAATGTTCAAGGCCAGGCATGTCTCCATAGCAAGATTATGCCTTGGAAACCAAAAGGAAAAGCTCGGGACATGCACGGAACTAGGAAGAAGTATAGCAGAATGCTAAGTTTCTAGGTATCAAATCGTAAGGATTTTTTTTCTTACGCTCTTCTGAACTTTCCACATTTCAACAACAGGTCCCACCACTTTCTGATGTAACGGGGTGAGGCCCCCTGCATGTGTGACGTGGTGCTTTGCTAGCAGGGCACGACCTCTACCACCGACCGACACTACCAACCTCTTGCCTTGCTACCGGGTAACACAGCAGCTGCAACGGATATTCTTGGCTGGCAACTTGACTGGGATTAACTAAAACGTAAGCAGCTGGGAGGGATTTTTTTTTTGATTGGATCATTTGAGGTAGGAAGACTCATCTTGAATCCAGATCATTTGAGGTCAGAAGGCCCACCTCCTAAATCTGGGCTCTACTTTCTTGTGGCAGCCGATATATAAGAGCATGGAAGAAGGAAGCTTTTGTTCTTTGCCCGCTTGTCCTCACTCTTGCTGGCAACTTCGTAGACACCGCTGCTGAAGCATTCCTTTGCTGACATTAGAACCTACTTCTTTGGGATTGATTCCAGCGTATACTCAAGACCAGCTGAGACGTCCAGCCTCATGGAATGAACAACTACTGGATTCTAGGACCTTCTGTTGAGAGCACCATTGTTAGAGCAGCCTGTAAGCCACTCTAACAGATCCCTCCCTCTGGATTCATGCCATCAGTTCTGTTCCCCTGATTAATACCCCTCCTGAGAGTGGGCTTCAGAGTGGGGGCGAGGCGCAGACACCTACCACTCCCCTCTCCCAGATGACGCTCATCCGGTCCTGCACGCCGCTCACACCATGTGGGATCTTGGTGAAGTCTTCCTTGCCCATGGCTTTCTGCTTTGTGGTGAATGGCCGGTGATCTGATGCCACAATGTTCAGAGTGTCACTGGGGAGAGACAGGTGACCAGTGAGGGACAGGAGGCTGATGCCAAAGGGTGGGAACAAGTTGTGGGGGAAAGCCTGGGCGTGGGAACCTAGGGAATCCATTTCCAACCTGGCTCTGCTGCTTACTTGCTCAGTGACCCCAGTGGTTTGTTTCTTTCATTTAAATGAGCAATTTATCTCTCTACAGAGTTGACATGTATGCAGTGCATGTTTCAAGAGACTCCAGTAAATGCTTGGTTAGTGATTTTTAAGTTAGTGGGTGAAGGCCAACTTTCCCTGGAAGTGGTCTTTACGTCAAGGACTCCATGCCAACTCACTTTCCGAAGCTCCCAGCCCCATACTGTCCCAGCAGGCCACACATAGCAGGTGTTTCACAGCTTTTCCAAGTTCGATGCTAAGCTTGCTAAGTGACTCAGAGCCACAGCTCAAGAAAAAGGGTGCCAAGACTTAAAAGGCCACTGTCTGCAAGCTGATGGGATTGTCACCAGAGTCATCCATGACAAGGTCTTCAGATGGTTAGGAATTTGGGTGGCTAAGGCTCAACCAGGACCTCAGGCAGATACAGAACTAGGGAAGGGCAGCAGAAGAGGCACACTGTGGCCTGCTCTCTGCCAAAGAGGGAGGCAGGCAGACTATCTATTTCAGAGATTTCTATACTAGAAGCCACACTGATGGGAATGCTTATGCCACCAGGGCAAAGCAATCCTAGGAGGGACCTGACTCCCGAAAGGAGGAGATCGTGTGGATCCAGGAACACTGCTGGGAGTGCCCAGCAGGGGCTCTGAGAGACCCTGGCTTATAAGCACATGGGCTAACTGAGCCACTCAGAAGGGGTCCTGGGAGAACAACTCTGGTGATATGGTCTGGAGGCAGATTTTGAGGCACCTGGACAGCTTCCAGTCAGGCTACACAGAGGGCTGTTTCTCCTGAGGCCCGGCAGGCCCATGAGTTAAGGCTCTTGCCAAAGACTAATGTCCCTGGCACATCTATAGCAAGATGACTCAGCAATTCTGGTGGCAGGGACGACTGTGCCTGGGCTGCATAGACAGGAGGCCATGTCCTTAATACAGGAGTGTTGTATCGCCCCCTGAGGCTCCCCATACCCTCTGCACCTACAGAAACCATGAGAAATGATGGGACCTCATTTTATATACTTCTCTGGGACCTCTAGCCATCCAGGGAAGGCTTAGATAACCACAGGCAATCCCAACACAGGATAAGGTGGGACAGGTTAAGACCCTGAAGCCCAGGCTCACCTCCCACCTTGTAACTGAGCATCCGACTTCCTCAGGAGCAGGTATCTCTCTAGGTGCGAATGAATGGTAGTGGATTTTTAACATTTTTTATTTACTTATTTATGTGTGTGTACGTGCGCGTGCGTCACAGCATGAGCACAGAGGTCAGAGGACAACTTTTAGGAGCCAGTTCTCTCCTTCCAACGTGTGGGTTCTGGGGATCACATTCAGGTTGTCAGGTTTAGCAGCAACAGCCTGCTGGGCCATCTCACCCGCCTTTGAAACCCAATTTTAGAATAAAGGACAAATGTGAACTGTACTTTTTACTCACGCTTAACCTAAGAAATGGTACCATAAAGTAAATGATGGGTGAGCGACTCTGAATCTCCTGTAGGAATGGTAGCTGATGTCTGGGTTTTCCAGCCAGCATTTTGCATGACATAAATTATAGTAGTGATATGTTACAGAAGAAAATCATAGTAACCGTATTCCTATAAATAGTTAAAATTGTGCCCTGGATCCTATGAAATAGCACACATTTACAACGTACACTGATTAAAAAGGAACTAAGACTATTTTTCTATCATATGAAACTGTAATTCTTACATGAGAATTTATTTAAATAATTAAAGGAAGTGGAATACCAGGCAATATATAAAAACTTAAATTACTGAATGCTTCCTTTTCCTGTCTATTTGAATATGGGTGAACTGGATGCTTATTGTGTTTTGGTTCCTTTGGTAGATTTGCTTTTAGCAAGTGAAGTATTTAAAAAGATTCTCTGACTCTGAACCAAGTCTTTATTATAGTAGTCTTTTTTTTTAATGTGTTTGTATGGGTGTTGTGTGTGTCTGCATGTGTGTGAGTGCATGTGTGTGTATGCATGTATGTATGTGGAGACCCAAAGTTGCCGTCAGTGTCTTCTTCAATAGCTCTCCACTTTATTTATTGGGGTACTTGGACCCCTCCCTTTTGTCTATCAGACTCTTGAAACAACGGACCCCAAGAAATTAGAATTTCCCTGGGAATCTTCATGTTGAGAGAACAGATGGAAGCCTGGTGAGAAAGAGGAAAGACTCATCTCTCTGCAAAGAGATTTCACACAGATCTGACTTTTTTTTTTTTAAAGGAGAGACTGGAGCTCATCAATGAGGGGTCAATTATGAGCCCACACCTTGATCATATAGCTTAGTAAAGTGTGCCTCTTGCTCTCTCTGGAACTTAAACGTCATATCAGGACCTACAGACAGACTTCTTTCTCTTCCAGGGTTGAGAGGTGCTTTTGTACACTGTCCCTACTAGTCTACCCTACACCTAAGCTCCGGGTGAGACACAGGTGGGCCAGCCTGCTCTCCCACCAAAGGAGAGGCTTTCTGTGGGTTGGGACACTAGAAAGTGGCCTGGTGTAAGCGGCCTCACCAGGGCCCTGGCTGGCACTGGAAGCTGATCAAGAAACACGCCTGGGCACGGCAAGGATGCGCTCACTTCTTCCTCCTCCGTCTGCCCCGGCATGACCAGGGAGAGCTAGGGGATTGGATGAGAACGGATTGTAAACTAGACAGGACTTTAACAGCCAAAGGGAAGGGAAAGGAACATCTTTCTCCAGGATGTCATTAGTAGAGGGTAAAGAAGCTGCAGGTTGTCACTGAAACAAAAGTGACCTTTTCGTGACTGTGCCTGCCAGTTAAGTCCAGAATGTTCCTCAGACTGTTTTCTTCAGGTTGGGATTGAGCATTCGACAGAGAGGGGAATGGAGGTCGGGAGAGGGTGTAACGGGGAAGAGGGAAAGAGGGGAAGGGGACAGAAAGCAGGAAGGAACACACAGGAGGAAGGCACGCTCAAGGAGAGAAACTTTGGCAACAATGGGGGAGGGGAAGGTACGCATGGCTAATCTCCACTGTGAAGGCTTTTCTAGAAAGGACTAACTGAAGGAAGAATATGGGCAGCAGCACTAGCCGAAGCGCCGAGAGTTTGGGCTGAGTAAAAAGGAAAGAAAACCAGATAACAGGCAGCATTCCTGTCTCTTGAGCTGCCGTCCTAGGGGCCTGCTCCCAGCAGCTCCCAGCACCGCGCCTCCGTGAAGGACTGTCTCAGAAATGGAGCTAAAATAAGCCCTTCTTCTCTTTAAAGTTGCCCGCTCAGGTATTTGTCAGAGTAACAAAGTAACTAATTCGGTCAGGAGAGAGAGGACCACACACATGGGAAGATATCAGGTCCCCCAGGTCCCAGTGGTTCAGGTGAGATGTCAACGGCCTCTGACACACTGGATCAATGCTCTCCCTCTAGATCAAGTTGTCAGAGAGGCTCAACAGGATGGCAAATAGCTGCTGGGCTCTGAGAAGGAGATTCAAGCAAAATCACCCCGTGGGCCCGACAGAACCAAACCTGGGTCAGGTTTGTTTCTAGAGCTGGAGGACAACATCCCCGTGTGTGGTGCTGTCCGGCTCGAACACCTTACTTGGCCAGCAGGCTCATGAGGTAGGTAGAAGTGTTGGTGTCCAGTCTCAGGGGAGGGACTGTGACGTAGGCAGCCGCGTGGGACCAGTCCTGGTGGTAGTAGTGCAAGCCCGTGAGCGTGGCGTGAGCGTTGGTGGTCTCAGCCAGCACCACTTTTCCTGGAAGAAGAGTCAAAAGCGTAATCAGGATGCCCCCGGTCTGAGGGGTGGTTGGGCTATGCATCTCACTGCGCGGGTAAAAGAACTGAGAGCAGACAGGAAAGGGCTCGCCCCAGCTTGCTTAGGCATGGAAGAGCCCAGAGACTTTCTCAGTCTGTTGATCCCAGGCAGAGAAGGACATGGGTTCTGAGGCCTGGGGGGGGGGAACAGAAGGGAACTTGGGGGAGTCTCCTGAGGCCTAGATGTGTACAGGTAGCTGTGAGGAGTGAGGCAGGGGGATGGTAGGGCAGGCAGGTAGTGCCAGGCCTAGTGGGCAGTCCAGCATGTTCTCTGGGCAGGCAGGTGATGTGACAGCTCTGGGAGCTGCTGGGGTAGAATCCAGAGCAGGTTCAGAAGGGGGGCAGTCAGGAGAGAGATCCATCCAGCAGTCTGGGCCAGCAGTCCAGCTGGGACCCCTCAAGGGACCTCAGCTGAAGGAGAGGCAGAAAGTAGGGCCCAGAAGTCAAAATGTTATGAAGGCCGTGGCATCCATGCTTCTGGCTTACATGTACCACAGGGTTTTACCCTGATTTTGTTTCTCCTGTTACCAGACCCTTAACAGCACCCCAGGCTACTAGCTTCAGTATTACCTGGGGATCTGTAGGGGAAGTTGCATAAATGCCCCTCAGGGGTCAAGGTGGCAAGAAAGGGAAGCTGGGCTTACACACTTTTTTCACCAGCAACTTCCACCGTGTCCCCCCCTCCCCCCAGACATGCTCACTGGAACTGGTTTAGCATTTTATTAGTTGCTAAGACAACTGTCAGTTAAACCAAAAAGACATCACTTTATGAGTCACTTTAAGTAGTATCTTTTGTTTGTTTGTTTTTTGAGACAGGGTTTCTCTGTTGTAACCCTGGCTGTCCCGGAACTCACTCTGTAGACCAGGCTGGTCCTGAACTCACAGAGATCCTCCTGCCTCTGCCTCCCAAGTGCTGGGATTAAAGGTGGCGCCACCACCACTCTGCCATGAGTCAATTTAAGACTTAGATAATTTTACCTGACCAAGTCAAGGTAATAGACATTTCTGGAAAGCTGCTATGCATCCATGGAGGAGGACTGCTCCTCATGTACTGAGCCCAAGCCAGTGCAGGGCACTCTGAGGCAGATAATTGCACAGGAATAGGCAGGGCAGGCTATCCCTGGTCTCAGCAGCCAAGCCCAGCAGAGTGTTAGCTGATGGACCCCTAGCCTCTGACAGCACAGTGGATAACGTCTGATTAAGCCCGGTACTCACCTTGCATCTTAGCAGCAGCGATCACATCACCAGCTGAGATGCTGGACACATTGACCAGGTAGATGGGACAGTGAGTCTGAAGGCAACAGAAGGCAGGAAGTAGCAGTACCACCCGCAGCTGCCACGCACCAAACCACCCCTCCCTCAGTCCTATACCAATGTATGTCCCATCACTAGATGCTAATCTTATGTTCGGGATGCAGGGCTGGTGGTCTGAGCACACACCAGGCTGCAGGACTGTGTGATGCAAGGTGGAAGCAGATGGAAACCAGCATCGGGGACCAGCAAGCAACCCAGGTGACCTCAGGTTGCAGCCGATGAGTCTAGACTTCAGGTTTTCTCTGATCTCATAGGCTTTTCCTCTTTTATGTTTTCTGTTCATAAACATGATGACCCAGAAACAGTCATGTATCACATCCTGTACTTGACAGCTTGATGCCTGTGGTCTGAAGGTCACCTTATCAACAGATGGGATGTACCAGGAGAGGGAAAAAAAATGAGTTCAGAGTCTAGGCTGGACAAAACTGATCTTGCAAATATCTAGACTGTCATACAGATCAGCCGTTCTCCTACAGAACCGTGCAAACATAGTGCACGGCCTAACTTCTTTGGGTTCGGTTGAGCTAAGAACCAAGGAGCTGATGGTTGGTCATACCCTTCCTTATTGTGGGCTGGGTGTCCATCATGACGTACTCAGTCGTCTTGACAGAACAAAGTTCAGACCTTTAAGGAGCCAATAGGAAATCTTCCAAGATGCTATTCTGCCCTTCACTGCTTATCTAGTTAGGAGACTGAGGGGCTTTGAGGTCCTGGTGTGAGTTGATTAATCCTAGGGTTGGCCGACATGCAGCCTCCCTGTTCTTCAGAACCCTAAGACCTTGTCTCGGTGCTTACATCCTTCTCGGCAGCCCCGGCTGTTACAGGGGAAGGTCCCAAGCTGGAGCCCTCATTAGAATCATAGGGTTAGGGGGAAGCGGGCACACCCTCAGTACAGAATGGCGGGTACTATTACTATCCCAGTTTCTGATTTTGTGGGTCTCTCTGGAGCCTGAGAGCTTATTTTTCTGAGTCTGTATATATTCTGACATACATTGCTGATGTTGTCATCCAGGAACCAAACCATTGGAAACTTATCTTTCTAGAGCCCAGTACAGATTATCTGAGCAAATCAAACCTGTCAGGGGTATCCTGCAGGGAAGGATGGCCTTTCCTCGGCACAGTGCTCTCTGTTGCTTTTGTTCCTCTGAGTCCCAACTGTCCAGTGCAGAGCAAGTAAAGCTAAAATCTACAAAGAGCTAAATCACTCTGATTTCAGGTAATAAAGGTTGTGGATCTGGGGGTTGGGGGGCATGATCATCAGGTGGTTGAAAGCATGTATTTATTAGGTATGAGAGCAAGGCTCTGATTTCTGGCACCATGCCTTGCTGGTTCCTGCCATGCTCTGCCATGCCTTGTTAAGGGCTTTGCCTGAATAGAAAGAAGCCTGAAAACAAAGGCCCAACAGCAGAGTTATATCATAACTGCCGAAGCCATTTATACTTGAGCAATGAATCCCAGCTGCAGCAGCTTCAGTGAGTTCAAAGGGGTGGGACAGAGAGCCTACATGTATGTCCATTCAACAAGCATGCTGGGGTCCCGAGAGCCACTCCTGGTACTGGCCTCCAGATGAGAATGAATTCACACCACGGTCCCAGTGTGGAGGACAGAGGCTACTTACCCTGTTTGCAATGGTGATGACACGGTGCGTGGCTTCAGCTTCCAGCTGTTAAAGACAAGGTGAGAAGGAATCAAGCTTCATCATCTCCTTCAAGCCAGCTGCACCTGCCTGAGAGCTCTCTGTATAGAAAGAGCTGGAGCAGCCAACACAGCAGAGGGGCTGGTGGTACCCACAGGGACAGGCTGTGGATATGGGCAAGACCCTGGCAGGGGCACCAGGCCCCAACCACTAGGGCTTCCATTGGAGGAGGGGGGGGTCCCAGGACTTAGGACACCAGGTGCATTCTTGGTGGATGCTACTCAGGGCTTAGAAAGTGCTTGCTGTGCGTGCCTGGCGGTATGAGCTTGTTGCTCTGAATTGACTCTAGAGTTGTCCTCTGACCGCCAGAAGTGGACTATGGCGCCACCACCCTCATACACAAAGTAATAGTGGAACCTTAAACACGTTTTAAGGCAATGAAAGGATATTATTAAAGAAACACATGCACACACACACACACAACTTAGAGTCCCACCTTTCCCTGTCTGCTAGTGAATTCTATCACAGAAATGCAGTAAATATACCAAGCTGGCTGGGCGGTGGCGGCACACACCTTTAATCCCAGCACTGGGAGAAAAAGGCAGGCGTATCTCTGTGAATTTGAGGCCAGCCTGGTCTACAGAGTGAATTCCAGGACAGCCAGGGTTACAACAGAGAAACCTTGTCTTGAAAAAATCCAAAAACCAAAAACATTCTCCCCTGTTGGGGCTGTTGGCAGAGCGCAGGAAGTCTGCAGCATCCCTCGCCTTTATCCATCAGGTACCAGCACTGCTTTACCACCCTCCCTGCGGGGACAACCGGAAACACCTCTAGACAGTCAAATGTTCTCTGGATGGTCATTCTGCCCTGGCACAGACTCAGGCCCCTTCCTTTGAAGCAGCGCATGCTCATAGTAACTGTCATCGCTGTTACCACCCATCAGTCAAAGCCTTGCTCTTTTCTCTTGTTACCTGGCAGACAGCTAAGGCCTGAGTCAGCCCTTTGTCAACCTTGTCACAAAACCACCCTGTGAATTAAGTGCTCCCAGTCTCCAGGAACTTAGGTCAGCCTTAAATTCACAACATAGCTGAAGATGACCTTGAATTTCTTGATTCTCTTGCCTTCACCTCTCAAGTGCTATCCCATTTTCAGTTTTATGTGGTATTAGGGGTAGAACGAGGACTTCACGTATGCCAACCACAGTCTACTGATTGAGCTACTGATTCTGAGATGCCCAAGCAGGACCCATGTTTAAGCCAGAGACTGACAGGGACAAGACCCAATCAAGAAGAAGGAAGACCAAGTTAGTTCCCAAGTGATGGTAGGACCACACAGAGTTCCTGGAGCTCTAACTACCCTGCTTTAATTAATTGATTGACTAAGATAGGCTCTTGCTATGTAGCCTAGGCTGGCCTGGAACCTGAGCCCTTTCTGCCTCAGAATCCCTAGTTCTAGGAATACATATTCTACATTACCCTCCCTTTACTCTGCGTTTTAGGCTCTGAAGAGAGGAGAAGCCAATTCTGCCGAAAATGGTGAAAATGTCTGAGTAGGGTTTGAGCACAGGAAGGCATCATTTATCTACCGTGGTTCCAGCACAGCGCAGTCTCTCAGCCACAGACCATGACATATCCAAGTCAACGGCCCACAAACGTGCAAGCAGGGGTACAAGCAGAGGGCAACAGGTCGCTCCTTTCCCCTGTATATGACACGTTTATTTTCTCTTATTTATTTTCTGAGACAGGGTCTCATATAGCCCAGGCTGGCCTCCAACTTGCTATGTAACGTATTTTTTGGCATCTCTTTTAATAGATCCCATGAAGGTAATGGTTTGAATAAGTAATGTTCCCCACAGGCTGGTGATGTAACTCCTGATCCCTACATAATGGTGGTACTGAACATAAGAGGCAAGGCTGAGCTGGAGGAAGGAGGTCACTGGGGATGGGTCCTTCCTTGGTAGTTCCCCGGCCACTTCCTGTTTCACTCTCTGCTTCCTGGTTGATTACCAAGTGAACAGCTCTCCTTTGTCACATGTTCCTGTCACTGTGAGGTTCTGCGGTTCTGCCCAAGTAGGAACATCCACTGAGTTCTTTGAAACCATGAGAATGAGCAAAATAGTAGTAGTAGAAGTAGTAGTAGTAGTAGTTTTCTCTCAGGCTTATTTTGAATGACAGAAAGCTAAGAATACAGGATGTCTACACGGACGATGCCGACTGTAGATACAGAAGTTTCTCCTACCTCCTCCGGACGGCTGATCTCGATTCCTTCTGGTCCTGTGATACCTAAATCTAGTGCCTCCTTAGCACCCTGAAAAAATAACGAGAGAAACACAACTGAATTACAGAGATACAAGAAACCACCAAACCCAAGAGACTACAGTAAAGTACACTAGACGTGTCTTCCCTCTGTAATTTGCATTTTCCAAAGGACAAACCCAGGGCCCTCATGCAGTAAACCTCTCCTGAGACTCTTCTCACTTCTTAGTGACTGGACAATATCCTTTATTCTTAAAAATACAGCCCAGTCACTAAGCAATAGCCAGGGACACCAAAGACAGAAACACTGCTAGTTGGTTTAAAAGTTAGAGCTGTGCCTCTACAAACTTCAATAAATTATCTCTGGTATCAGTGACTCCTAGATTAGCTTCACCCCAAGACTTAGGAGAACCAAGGGGTCCACTTTTTGTACAAGAGAACAGATTTTTATGATGTAACAGTTCTGATGGAGAGATATAGGAACATAGAGTGCTGCTGTTTTTGCTGTATCTCAGAAAATATTCCCAAGAGATGTTCTAAAATTATTCTGCTGTAATGGAATTTAAATATCATAATGTCACACTAAATTATCATCTAAGACTTAGAAACCTCTTGGACTGTATGTATGCATGTATACACATATGTGTGTCTGTATGTGTGCACGTATGTATGTGTGTGCATGCATGCGTGTATATACATGTATGTATGCTTGTGCATGCATGCATTTGAATATGTACATGTGTATGTATGTATGTATGTGTATATACATGTATGTATGTTTGTGTATGTATGTATATATGTGTGTATACATATATGTGTATATACATGTATGTGTCTGTGTACATATATGTGTGTATATATGTGTATATACATGTATGTGTCTGTGTGTATATATATGTGTGTGTATGTATTTATGTATGTATGTATTAGAAAAGTTTGGATTTCAGACTTTGGCACCCCAGATGTTCACATCTCACGCCATTTTACTACTTGTATGTGAACCTTAAAGGACAGTGACAAGTGATCACGGTGTCCCTGCAAATGGTCTCCATTGGCTACACCTGCACCAACAACCTTTATTACAGACTTGCCTCAGCCACAAGCTCCCCATTTTCAGCGTGGACCCGGGGGATCGCACCAATGTCCCTGCAGGCATGGAACACTTGGTATAGTTCACTGTCTCGAAGCATGTACAAGTCCTTGTAGGTCATGAACATCTGGAAGGAATTGACCCCCTTCTCCCTCACTAGCGTCTCCATTTCTGCTTTCACCTGGAGAGCAAAATGCAAAGTCAGTGCCAAGTGAGACTAGCAGGTTCTGGCCCAGGAAGGAGGCGTGCTAGGCAGTGCTGAGAAAGGATGTGACTCGGAGGCTTCAGTGATGGAAACCCAGTGCACACAGGACGCAGCCCTGTGCGCCTGAGCTGATCATTAGCAGTGCTCCCCACTCGGTGTTGGTGGTACCTCACGTACACGTCAGGACACACTGAGCACCAGCTGTCAGTGCAGGAAGCCTGTGCTCCTCAGTCTGACTCACGGACTTGAACTCTGTTGCAATGTGATGCTCACTGTGAATGCTGGAAAATGGGCCCTTTAAGTTAGGGAGGGCAGGTCCAGGCCCACCCACCACCTTTATGGACTCCCAAATGTTCTGTTTGGATCACAGGGAAGCTGGAGCGGTGGTGGGTGAGTGTTCGTGTACACAGGAAAGCATCGGGCCCCAGCCAGCTCAGTCACACACCCTTTGTGCACCAGACCATGGTGCCCTCTCTGGGGGTTTCCTCAGCACAGTTACCTTGGGTGCCCACCAGGTGATCCCCACATGGAGGGCATAGTCACAGCAGACCTTGGGGTCAGCTAGACCCCTGCACTTCTCATAGGCTTCCACGAGGGAAGTCTCCTTGTCGGGCAGGACGTGGCCGATGATCATGGTGGTGCCTCCAACAAGTGCCGCCTGAAGGAAGAGGGGAAAAGACAGTCACGGCTCTGCCTACATTTACGTCACCATCATGGGGAGACACGGTGCTCAGGGTGCACTCAGAGCAACCACAGAGGCTGTGAGGATCAAACACAAGGCTCAGGAAACCAAGGGGCGCTTGAGAGGTGTGACGGGTGATTCTCTTTACTGTGGGTCCAGCACACAAACCTGCTCCTTCCTCATGCAGAATGCTAGCTTGGTTCTTTGGAAAAAGCACTTGGCGTATCGCTGAGTCCTAGGCTAGCTCCTACCTTCCCAGTAAGATCTCCTTCCAATTGATTTTTGGCTAACTCCAATAGACGACACAGCCAAATGCCCAAGTGTGTGTTTATATCTGTTACAGCGCGACGCATAATCAAGTGTTCACGTATACAATTTGGTGATTTAGTTATTCGATACATCCAAACCACAGTGTATAACGCAGCATTTTGAAGATGTTGTTTTACTCACTTCTTATGGGACAGTTCAACTTAAACATTCACATGCATCTTTAACATCAGCCCCTTCGTCCTCATTTCCCCCCTAACCTAGATATTAGCTTCATTTCTATCTGTCTTGTCTGGGACAGAGAATTTTTATATGCCATGTCCGATTTATTAGTGAAGAATGACCCGATTCACAGGCTTCACAAGATTACTACTTTAAAAAGACCTTTTTTCCATTTCTTATATGGATTTGTGCACGTGTATGTGTGTTTGCATGTATATAGGCACAAGTGCGTGCGTGCATGTGAGTGTGCGTGCATGTGTGTGGAGGCTCAAAGTGGATGTTGGGAATCATCCTCGATTGCTCTTCCATCTTATCCACTAAGCAGGGTGTCTCAATCAAACCCAGAGCTTGCTGGTATAGCCAGTCTGGGGTTCCCCATCTCCACCTTTCCAGGCTGGTTCTGGAACCTGAATTCTAGTCCTCACACTTGGGAGGCAAGCACTTTGATCGCTGAGCCATCTCTCCAGCCCCTAAAAATAAAATCTTAAGAAGCTACATTCACAATCACAAAGCTCCAGGAAAAATGACTGAACCCATTCTATAGTCCTCCATAATTTGAAAGAGGAAACTTTTTTGAGCAGGTGACTTTTATGAACTTCCTAAACTGACATTACTCAAAGGATGCTTCAGGTAAATGTCCTGTTTCCAAATAAAATCCTGTTATGATTCAAATACCCGAGAGAGGGTCCTTCAAACCCAGGCTAGCTCACCGGTTGGACAGTTTTAAGAGAAAGTCAAACATCACTTACGGAATGGTAGAGTACCATCCTGGTGGGTGTGTTTAATTATCCAGTTACATTCTGTTTTCCATAGGGGTGGAAAAGCCCAAGGAAGCTGTCTTTTCAATAAAGTCAAATTCCCTGATCCCAATCCAAAGATCCTGCTGGGAACTCGGGCACTAAGAAAACGTGTCCAGCAGCCAAACAACAATCACGAGTGAAAAATCTCGGAGCCTAGGTGGTCTGACCCCTTGCACTGCTTAAAGCAGCCAACAGAGGGAGGCAGCTCTGTGTAACACGCGTATGAGCGGGGTGGGTGGGGGCGGAGGCGGGCTGGGCACGGATTGTAGTTTAGGAGCTGGCTTCTGTTCCCGGTTCTGCCGGATCCTGCCAGGCTGATTCAGCCTCCCAGCAGGTGGATATACTGTGTTTTGTCCTGCCATGCATTTCTTGCCTGTCCACATGCACATGGGGGAGTGTGGTATACTAGTATTGTACTCCCTAAATTGTTTTGTCTTTTGGTTCTCAGTTGCTGTCTTTTGCGCCCCCTCAGCACAGCGGCAGCCTCGGATGGGAAAAAGGGGACCCATGGAGAGCACAGTGATGAAGGAGTCAGGGCTGTTCCTATCACCCGAGGACCCCAAGGCAAGGACAGAAAGGCAATTCACTCACCAGATCTCTAAATACGTGACAGTACAGATCAAGTTAATAAACCGTTATCCTCCAACCAAGACAAGTATGTCCACACAAGGGCCTCTGAAACTGAGCCACAACGCACAGGAATTGGCTTCCCCCAGAGTCTGCCTTACCCCACAACTCCCACCTTGAACGTACGCTGAGCACACAGGTTTAAACTTTGCCTGCTGCTGCAAAATGCCACCCTTGGACCTGGTGTGCACATATTTGTGTTCTGATCCCCAGGAGGAGAGGTTCAGCCTTGTGTGGATCCTGGATGGGCTCCTGGCCTTTAGTGGGGGATTCCAGGGACCAACAGCGGTCTGGGTATGGGTTAGGGGGGGTTCTAGGAAGTCACAGACTTTGAATCCCTGGGGGAGGAGTAAAGTTGTCAGGCCCCAAGCAGCATCCTCTGGAGCTCTGGAGTCTAAGAATAGGAACTGAAGAGTTCTGGTAAGTATGCAGAGTGGTGGTCTTCACTTTCCCGCCCTGGCTATTATCCAGGAGCAGCAATGAGCCCTCTCTTCACCTCCACATGCAGCCATGTGTGTCATGTGTGTCACGTCATACACCAACTGCAGGGTAGCAGCTGTGAGAGGCTCGGAAGGGCAAACTAGTAATGTTACTATTAGTACCATTGCTACTCCAGGCCCCCAAAACAGAGGTCATAGGCTCAGCAAACCCTCCCCCACCAGCTGCAGGCTCAGGGCCCAACTGACACCTGGGGGGTGTACATTCTCTCACAGATCTCACACACACACACACACACACACACACACACACACACACACACGCAGCTGTCCTTTTAAACAGGCACAATTCTGATGCCCAGGATGAACGCCTTAGGCTCAGTGTTCACAAGGACATGCGACATCACGGATGCGACGGATCTTTTTATCATCACTGCAGAGAAAGGCCTGATGGAGATCATCCGTGGAGCAAGGCTCAGCTCCTGACGGTTTCAGAGGAATGTGCTTAAGGATACGAGGCTGTGGGTCTGTCACATGTCATGACTACTTACACAAAAACTGTTGCTTAGGGGAGCTGCAGAAGATACTTAGGGCAGTAAGATGATGCTCATGGAGGCTGTCTTAGGGCTTCTATTGCTGTGATGAAACACCATGAGCAAAAGCAACTTGAGGAGGAAAGAGTTCCACATCTCGGTCCATCACCAAAGGAAGCCTGGGTAGGAACTCAAGGCGGAGCTGATGCAGAGGCCAGGGCTTGCTCCTCTGGCTTGCTCACCCTGCTACACCCCAAGACCACCTGCCCAGGAGCACACCACCCACAGCAGGATGAGCCTTTCCACATTCATCAGCATTCAAGAAAATGCCCCATACGCTCGCCGTAGGCCAATCTGGTGGGGGCATTTTCTCGGTTAACCCTTCTTCCCAAATGACTCTAGCATATGCCAAGTAAACAGAACTCCACCAGCACAGAGGCTAAGAAATAACATAGAAGGGCAACTTCCAGGCTGCTGTGCGCGATGGAGCAGATTCCTCGTGCGTGTATACAAGACAGAGCTATGTCAAGTATATGCGTATCAATTGTATATGCAGAAAGCACGTCAAGTATATTAATGGTGGCTGTTTTGGTCTGATGGGTCCTGAGTGATTTTTTTTTCTTTTTTTCTAAAATTTATTTAATGGGATATATTAATTTTATAACAATGTCATCTTCATATGCACTACACAAATAAGTTTAGAAGAAGCTAAAACTAAGTTTAGTTAGCCATGCAGTTAACCATGCTCTCATCTGTAAAAGATGTTACAGTTACAGGATATTTCAGAATCAGATCAAAGGCACAAAAGATAAAAAACACGCCCATGGAATCTACCACACAAATTTACCAGATATTAATAATTTTATTATTTTGTTTCAGTTACTTTATAAACTTTTTTTTTTCTTTCTGAGACAAGTTTTCTCTGTTATAACTCTGGCTGTTCTGGAACTCACTCTGTAGACTGGGCTGGCCTTGAACTCACAGAGATCCACCTGCCTGTGCCTCCCAAGTGCTGGAATTAAAGGTGTGTGCTACCACTACCTGGCTAAACTTTTTACTTTTATTAAAAATATGTTTGGGGAGGCAGTGTGATAAGTTGAACCCAGGGTCTCATATGCTAAACCCTTGCTTTATCACTGAGCTACACCCTAGAGAAGATTTTTATGCATGTGTCTGTAGTGTGTGTGCATGTGTGTGACTTCACTGGAGGCCAACGGTTGACATCGGTCAGTCGTCCTCCTAAACGGCTCTCCACTGTATTTACTGAGGCAGAGCTCTCAGTAAGCACAAGGCTCATTGAGTTGGCTAGTTTACCTAGGCAGCTTGCCTGGGCTTCCCCTGTCCCTGTACTCCTGGGGCGCTGGGATTACAAGAGAGTTGACACACCCACCTGGCTTTTTATGTGGTTCTGGGGATCTGAACTCCAGTTCTCATGCTATGGCAAGTGACTTATCTGAATGTCTCTCCGGCCTGAGGTACTTTCTAAATGAAATATCATTAATTCTGATATATCCGATATTCTCTCTTTGCTATTCCCACCATTACTTGCTCCCAGGCTGACATACCTCTCTATGTTTATCTAGTGAAATTTAAAAAATGTACAGTGTCCATATCCCTGGCAGCTTGTTTCCGTGGACATCAACTGCTTCACCCCTTGCCTGAACACCGTCATGCAAGCATGGGCAGAGCCCACATTCAGGTGCACACTGGCAGGAAGTGGAAGTGCACCTTTATGGAGCCTGCAGCCCTCCGACAAACCCAGGCCTGGCTAGGGAAGAGCCAAACCTATCAACTCTTGAACTTGGTGGCCGACCCAAACTGTCCAACTAGTAATCAAAGACACACACACATACATACACACACACACCCTTACACACTTCTGTCTACCATGTCTTCCCTCCTGTGTACCTGACATATTTTTTGACATGTATCAGTAGCCTTTTTGAAGTAACAGAATTCTGTTTCACACCCTGCCAAATGTGTTCAGCGTGTGACTGCTCAGACCAATGGTCTTCATGTTTACATTAACTGATAGAGATGTCAAATTCTACAATAAGGTAAAAGTCATGCCCAGGTCTGGGTTTGTTGGAGGGCTGCAGGCTGGCCTTGAACTCACAGAGATCCACCTACCTCTGCCTCCTGAGTGCTTGGATTAAAGGTGTGCACCACCACCACCTGGCATGACTGGTGTTTTTAGAAAGCAAATAAGGGTGGCATTCCTGGTCGTCAAATAAACCCAGATTTACCCATCCAATGGAGCTGTCTTGCTCCAAGGCCAAGAATTAACAGGTCAAGGCAAAAAGCATTGTCTTCTGCTATTGAGAAAGCTCTTGTGCCAGGGCCAATCCCTAGTTTTCCCTAGAGTACATTCTCACAGGATCACAGGGGTGTGTGCATGCAATGTAACTATTAAGATACTGCTATTCTGATGTATGGCCTGAGGAAAACTCACCGTAAAGAGAGTTTATATTGGGATTCAAATGACTAGTATCTGGTGTTGCTATGGTGTGGATAAAATCTAAATGTCACTTCCTAGTGGTTTGTGTTAAAATTTAGTTTCCACAGAGAGAACGAAAGGGTGGAAACAATCCCATTACTGAGGTTAGGGGTGTGGGCTTGGGGGGTGATTAATACAAGGCAAGGTCGCAGAGTGTGGCCTTCTGATTCAAACCAATGGTCATATAAGGAGAAAGACCAGAGAATATACAGCCACATACACGTACTTACTGTCTCTTGCTCTGTGACACCCTGCACACTCTTAGGACACTGCTGGGAAGAAGGTCACCATGAGATGCAGCCCCTTGGCCTTGGACCTCCAGAATCGTAAGTCAAACTGAGCTTCTTTTGAGAGTAAGTCATACAGCCTCTAGTATTTCATTACAGCAACAGTGAACAGACCAGTACAGCTGTGCTGTGTAAACGTATCTTCAGGCAGTTGCTAAAGCCATCATTTGTTTTTGTGAATCTGCTTCTCAAAGAATTGCTGAACCACTTTTTCCTTTCACATTGAAATCATCTTCTGTTTTTTAAGTTCACATTCTCTCTAAGCGCTGGTTTCTATCTTACTTGGGATAATACCCTTGACTTCCACAGTTGCCTGTTGCTTCACTGCTTTGCATTTGTCTGTCTGTTTTTTGAGACAGCCTCACTGTGTTGCTCTGGATGGCCTGGAACTCATTACTAGTGTGGGGGATCCAGAACATTCCTGTAGCTAAAAGTCACTCCTTTGTTCAGTTTCCTTCAGAGGAGCCGGGCAGCATTCAATTCACAACACACTTCAGGGACAACACCTTCATATCTGTGTGCCTGACACTTCAAGGATGTGCACGAACGCTAAACCCAGGGGCAGGTGTAGCAGTGCACACTGTAATCTAAGCACGCGGAAGGTGGAGACAGGAGGATGAGAAGGAGTTCAGGGCAGCCTCAGCTACACAGAGCATCTGACACTGGCCTGGACCGTGTAAGACCCCGACTCTTTTCAACTCTATTTTTCCTTTCTTACTTTTTGTTTTTAAATTTTCATCTCTTTTGGTTTTTGTTAACCTTGACTTATCAGCGAAGCACACCACCATTAGACCTTCAGTGATTGTTAATCACTCTGAACTCCATTTGCTAACTTTTCACAAGGAGGTAGTGATACAGTCCCCATGGGGGTGACTATGAGAATTAAGAGTCAGAGCTGGGGAGATGACTCAGGGGTTTGGATATTCGCTACCAAGTCAGATTACACATAACACACTGATGTAGAAAAAAACAAAACAAAACAAAGTAAAAAATGAGCTAAGTGACATCATGCATGTCAAATACCAGCTAGGAGCCCAAAAAACTGTGACTGTCGACAGCAGGACTTGGAAGTTACGTCATTCCTCCTCCGTGTTGTAGAGCTGGTGCTTCAGAATCGAGCACAAAAACACATCATGGAACAGAGTGGAACAGTCCAAGTGGCAAACAGGACCAAGGAAAGATGCTCACTCGCAGTAGAAAGGACTTCGGGATTCCAGCACGAGACAAAGTCCTCAAGGATGACGGAGAACATCGCTGTCAAAAGAAGACTCAAGGAAAGGAAGATCACACGGGGACTGGGAGGCGGGTATGGCACCCAGAGTAGGAAGTGGGGTGTGGCAAAGCTGCGGGCACAGCGAGAGGATGGACAAAACTGGGATCCACACAATTAGCAACATTTGTTATCTCGTATTTACGAAGGTGGTACCACTGAGAGGGCTTGGGGAGCAAGGGCCTAGGGGCTCTGTAGAGAGAACCCTGGCCTCAGTCCCGTCCCTCCACGTGCCAATGGGCCAGGAAGAGGCTATTTTGAGAGCTGGGATGGGTTTCTCCTTGATCTTGGCTCTAAGCTGTAAGTGGCCACAGCAGGCCTCAGGTGACAGAGGAGGACTATGGGAAGCAGGCAGGAGCGATACTCTGGCTGTGCGACAAGCGTTCAATGGCAGCGTGGGGGTGACAGATCTCAACTTTGGGACTGGGGTGGGAAGGGTGTGTGTGAAATGTGCTTCCTGAAGATGTGAGTTTTGATCACGGAGGCAGTAAAAAACAAGCAGCAGGGCCGGCTGAATGAGCCAAGCAGCTGAAAACAGACCAGGAGAGGGAGAGCAAATGCACGGGGAGGGAGTTTTTAGATATAATGAGACAGAGCTGGTGAAGGGACATTCAAGTGGAGGTGAAAATTGCTAACGTCACTGAGCACTTACTGTATGCTTGTTTATGTTTGACAGCACCCTATGAAAAGGGTGCTATTACCCCCATTGGTCAGATAAGGAAACTGAGTTGCTATTCACACACTGACGGAGGAGACCCCCAGAGACCACAACAAGGAGAGCACAGGCTCTTGGTCCCAGGCTTCCTAGCAGAACAGGAAGTGAAGCCAAGTTCCCTGAAAGCTGGTATAAACCAAGATGAGGCTCAGGAAAAGCACATGAAAATTCATTTCAGGGTAGTCACAGGGCTTGTCCGAAGCCAGGAGCTGGACAAGAGAAAGCAGGCTGAGCCAGCTGAAAGGGGGGAGAATCAGGAACGACTAACAAAAGGAGCTAGGCAGAAATCCAGCACAGACACAAAACAAAGAGGGGTCCCTGGGCAGGTTAAATTCGGTTTGGGCTGAAGGTGCCATTTGACTTTTTTTTGCTTTCCAGCCAGGGTCTCTCACAGCCCTATCTGGCCACAAACTTGCTGTATAGTTGAGTGACCTTGACCTGTTGAACTTCCTGCCTCCATTTCTCGGTTGTGTACCACCACACCTGGTTTATGTCCTGTTGAGGGTTTAATTCAGAGCTTCATGCTGCCAGGTGGATACGCTCCCACTGGGTCATATCTCGGCCCCCATTTGTGCTCCTGAGGTTTCTGGAAATGCAGTTCAATGATGTTGCATGGCCACTGGAAGGTGGAACTGGAGGCTGGCAGGCACAAACCAGACTTTCAGCTGTAGCAGTGAGGTGTGCTCTGACTGTGGTTAAGGAAGCTCCAGCTCCACTCTCTGCAGGAGGCACCCCTGGCAGAGGATCAGCTGTTGTTAGAAATGAGGACTCTGGCTGGTTTTGAGGGCGTCTGAGTTGGTGCACAGAGATACCAGGCTTTAATTAAACAGAGGAGTCACTGGTTGCAGATTTCCCGGGGAAAGATAAAGGCTCAGAGGAAAAATACAATCTGGGTTTAGACCCAAGAGCAGCCAAACAGGGTTGGATTAAGGTGCAGACAAGAACGGGAGGGAGACTTCAAAGGGAGAAACCCCAGAGGGCATAAAGCTATAGAAGCCATGGCACTGAGACGCCTGGACTCACTGGCTTCCAGAAGAGGTTAGAGGTTAAAAGCAGGGCCTCCTCACAGGTGAGCAGACCAGGGGCCTTCTGTCACTCAGGGGCAGAGAGCACATCTGTTCAGCAGTCTTGGCTCAAGCTCAGCAGGTGCACGTCCATAGCCTGCTGCAGATGCCTGCTGAGAAGTTAAAGGAAGCCGTAGGCTCAGCTACAAATCCAAGCTCTCTTCCTCCCTGCACCTTTTAATAAGCGCTGTTGTGTGGCACCCAGGCCCTGAACTGGTCAGAAGGAGGCTGGACAAGGGCTCCTGTTCTCCTCCCCCTCTCTAATTCCACTACATGAAGGGGGCTGGCTCCAGCCGGGGCTACGCAGGCAGTGGGGTTAGCTGGCAATAGGACCACTGGCAGGAGCCTGGTAAGGCTCACTGCAGACCGCAAAGGCTCCAAGGCTCCAAGGTTCCTTGCTGGCTCCGGGGCCAGCAAGAGGTGGGAGGTGCTTCCTACAGAAGACTCGGAGAAATTAGACGGAAGCCAGTCCACTGCTATATTCATGAATGGGTCCAGGAGGAGGTCCTTTAAAGAGGCTGTCACACTCGGCAGACATTATCTTCAGAGGCCGGCTGAGCTGCGAGCTAGGCTTTTCTATGCCCAAGCCCACATTCCCCTGTGCTACTGAGAACAGGTGAGTTGTGTCAAATCAGCCACTAAAAGCCTTCAGCCTGGATCTGTCCCACCTCAGCTTCAGGGTTTCCCGGAGGATGTGCTCAAAATAGACTGCTAACGACGAGGTGTACACAGCAGCTTCGGGTTTTGTTCTGTTTTTTTTTTTTTTCTTTCTTTCATTTTGGAAGTTAGAAATACATGAATATCAATTGGTGGGAAGAATATAAAAGCATGTATGGCCTTTACGGTGAGGCATGACGCACATTCCCCATGGTTAAGACATTTCCTTTAAGTCCCAGAATGAATGAATTTCCACAGGGAGACAGATGCAGCCTGTCACTAGCATAGTATGACATCATCACCCTCACTGAAGACATCAGCTCACTATGACAGTAACTCCTAAGTTTAACTTCAAGGAAAAAAATTAATACTGACTGATAGCCTACTGTGTGCAGTGTTCTTAATGTTTCCTATCGTTTTTTTTGATCCTCAAAATGGTTCTACACTCAGCTGGCCAAAGCACTGAGACTAAGAGACTGTTGAGAGCTCAGCCATTAATGGGACATCTGTACCAACCCCCTCAAGGCTCAGGGACCGCCAGAAGGGAGGATGGAAAGGAGTAAAGGGTGGAGGATGGGGAGGAGTGCTGTGAAATGCTGTCTTCCGGTCATGGTGTGGTTGTTGTATTCACGAACCCACTGCGGCTGTGGTTACCTACCTAATGCCAAACCAACAGGACCAGTCGACACTCCAGCGGGCAGCACTAACTGGACTCAATGGGCTGTTAAAAAAGAATGAAGGAGCAAGAGGGATATGCTGAGAGGCAGGAGGGAGGAGTTGGGGTGGGATGATCAAGATACACTGTATGTGTATGAAACTGCCAAAGGGTAAAAAAAAAAATATATATATTTTTTTGAGGTTCTGTAAGCTTGGAATAGTGGTGTTCACCTTTCCATATAATTGGGTCCCTGTGAGTTGAAGGCCAGCCTGGTCTACATGGTTGTTGTGTAACAGTTTCCTGCGAGACTGAAACATTCCATCCTGCTAGGAAGCTCTTTAAACAAGAAGGCAGAAAACTCAGAAGAGTTTCAGGAAGTCCCTGAAACCTACCAGATTCACCAGGCCCCTCCCTGCCAGAGTAAGCAGTAAAAGCTGCAAAGAAGATTCTCAGACAAGCAAAGCTGCAAAGAAGACCCTGAGACTAGACCAGCAGCCTGGAAGAAACAAAACCAGCTGAGCTGCCTGCAAGAGGTTTAGACCAACTGGAAAGGACACTCTCCAACCTGTTGAGCTGCCTGCAGGCTGTGCAGTATGCTTAGATTCCCAGCTTTGTGAGCTGTCACCATGCTGGTGTGGGCTTTGGTGATGCAGCTGTCTGTGAGTCATTTCTGCTCCAGTAACCCCAATAAAACTCACTGGTTACCAAGTCAGACTTGGGTGGTATCTGTACTTTGTCACGGGATCGTATCTGCGGTGAGTAAACGTGTGTGTGATGCGTGTCCCCAGGGAAAGTTTTGCCACAAAACAATAACACATTCCAGGCCAGCCAGGGTCGCACAGTGAGACCTGTCTCAACAACAAAATACTCTGCAATTACAAGTGGGGACTTCAACAGACACGTGTACACCAGTGCCCACAGCGCTCACAGCAACTTGAAAAGTGGAGGCAACCCAAGACTCCATCCACAGCTGCAGGTGAGTGGGTAAGAACGTGCGGTCCATGTGTACAATGGAGTATTCTTCTGACAAGTTACAGTATGGATGAGCCTTGAAGGCGTCGTGCTAAGGGAAAGAAGTAGCTGCTGAGGAAAACACTGTCTGATCCCACTCAAACGCGGGACTTGAGGAGTCACACTCAGAGGAACGAGGGAACAGGGGTTAGCGTTTAGTGGTGTGGAGCAGCAGGTACGACACAAGCCCTGGAAATGGATGGTAGCGATGTGGCCGGATGAACGTGCCTAAGTCCCACAGGACAATATACCCAAACATGGTTAATTAAAGTGGGAAAATTCACGTTAGATATATTTTACCAACATAATTTTAAAAAAACATTGTAGGATAGGGGTTACTCCTCTCATTTTATAATAAGGCTTAGACACATCACAGAGGCAAACTGAATGAGAGCCCATCTTGACCACAGCCCCAGGCTCCTTCCCAGTCAGCCAATCCTCAGCTCAGGCTAGCCCTGTACAACCAAGGGGTTCCCCAGTTCCAAAATTTAAAGACTGGAAAAGAGTGCAAGGGAAATTAGATCTAGCTGTAGCTGACACAGAGGAGAGGGTGTGGCCGGGGCTTGAATTACAGGGCTAACACCGAGAATTGTACCAACATTTAAAATTATGAAATGAGGAGTCTGGGGCCTCTCTCTGATCCAGAATGATTATCTTCACCGCCGAGCACCCAATTTAAATTCATTGTGTTTGATACAAAGCCCCAGCACCGCGCAGACTGTCTCCCGACATGCAGTTACCATGGAGACTGGAGATGATCCTCAAAGAGAGCTGTGTGGCAGAAGGAACGTGGCTGCCAGTACTCAAGAAGCCAAGGGGCCTGTGGAAACGGCTCTAAAACAGAGCTGGGCAGAGAGGCTCTTTGTCACCAGCTTCTTTAGCAAAGCCCTGCTAATCTCACTGTGGGTAAGTTTACAGACCAGCAGGTCACACAGATGCTTAATAAGAGTCCAGGCTGCCCACAGATGCCTGAGAGGAGAGCTGACCGGCAATCTGGAATGAAGCGCATGTAACCCCGCTTGCTCTCTGTTCGTCCTCTGTTCCAGTGCTATCAGGGCCTCAATTAGTCCTACAGCTAAGTGGCGACAGAGCCGTGCAGCTGTTAAGGGAGTATGCCAGGTCTGCCCTGCATTTATTAACCCGGCAAGTGATGTAACCGCTGAGACCCAGCTTTCCACCTAGGAAGGAGGGAGTGCAAGAGCAGCCCGAGCAGGCTTCTGGGACCAAAAACCAGGTGTCTGATGGATAGAGGTGCTATGAACAGCCAGTCAGAGCCTGATGGGTCAGATAGGGGGTCAGGGTCCCACTATCGAAGCAAGGGGATGGAAGGGAAAGCTTCAAGTCCTTGGGGGGAGGCCTACATGCTTCCGGTGCTAGCCTGGGACCCCAAGCCTGTGGGGCGATGAATATGCCCCGTTTTGAACTATGTTTTTCACGTGGCAGGGAAAACAAACCACCTCAGGGCCACTCAGTCTGGGGCTTAGAGATTACAGACACGAATCCAAGAATGTGTTATGTCTGGCAAAGGGAGAGTCAAGGTAGTGAGCATGGGAAGAGCAAACAGCCCAGGCCTGGTAGGAAACAGATCACAGAGAAGCTGGAAACCCAACAGTGTTAGACTTTCAGTCCAGGAAAAGTTACCCTTGTCTAGATGGCTCAGGGCTCTCTAGTTATCCACCGACCCCGAATGTAGGACACAGGGAGTGTTACTGTCGTATTTTCACACTTCAAACTGGAACGAGGTTTTACAAAGGCCATGTATATACTTACATCAATATCTATAATCATGCCATAGATATGGCCACAGGCCTACTTATATAAAGCTAAAATTACAGAAGAGAACTGTAATGGCTTGAATGTATCTCTCCAAAATCACATGCTGGTAGTGGTGCATGCCTATAATCCAGTACTTGGAAGGCAGAGGCAGGGAGATTGAGAGTTCAAGGCTAGCCTGTGCTGTACACCCCAGCCTCTGTCTCAAAAGACAGCAGGAAAAGCTAACGTCTTACAAGTGTAATCCCTAAATTCCTACGTTGATGGTTTGGAGGTGGAGCCTTGGGAAATAAATTAGGACTAAATGGAATCATGAAGGCAGAGCCACCATAACAGCAGTAGCTTTCTAGAAGGTAAGAATGACCAGACCAGCACAGCTGCTCTCTCATGCATGGACGGCTTTCACTGTGTTATAACATAGCAAGCAGTTCCTCACCAGATTCAGTCCCATATTTTGGAATTTCTAACCTCTAGAGCCATGAGTGGATTCTTTACAGTGAGTCTGAGACCAGCAGGGCTACACAGTGAGGCTCTGACTCAAACAAGATAGAAGGCAAGGGCTGAAATACCCACGGCTGTCCTCTAGTCTCCAAATGAGTGAGGTAGGAATTGTGTGTCTGCGTTCACACACACTCGCGCACACACACATAAATAAATTAGATAAAAGCCACTGTTAAGGTTAAGTAAGCAACCGGAGAAAAACACTTTCAAAGCATATATCCAACAAAGGACTTCTAACCACACCACATAAACGGCTCTTGCAACATGGTAAGAACCATGCTCCAATAACTCAAAACTTGGCAAAAGGCATAAGATACTTCACCAAAGACATACACAGGGAGCTAAGCATGGAAAAGTATTCAGCCGCATCACCAGAGAAATGCAAATTAATAGCACAACGGGATTCGCTGCACATTAGAATGATTAAAATGCAACAAACGGACCAAAACAAGTGGCTGTAAAGAGGCAGAGTACGTGCTGGGAGGACCATAAACTGTTGCAATCACTGTGGGAACCAGCTTGATGATTTCCTAAAGAACCAAACATACACCCACGATGTGACTGAGACATTCACTTCTAGACACTTTCCAAAGGGAAATGATAGCTCATGTCCACACAAATGCGTACACGGATGCTCGAGGTAGATTCGTCTGCCCATAGCCCCACCCTTATGATACGAAAGCAGACAAAAGAGGGGGAGAGGAAGTGTTGGGATCCATGTTATTCACACTATGGAAGCTTCAGCTTGACAAGGATCCTGGGCCTCCGTTGTTGGAAAATTGGAATTCCTTAACTGCTTCGCCCCTTTCTTATCTTTACTGTACGGTGACATACGTTTCTCATCAATAATAAGGTCTGCATAGCCTAATAGTAATATCAAAATTAATCCCAGAGCTGGCCACTGTGGGCTGGAATGAAACACACCCATGCTATTCAAAAGTAAATTGTAATCACCTCCTGACTTCCAAGTCCTGGCATGTGAGAGCTACCCAGGTTTATTGCAAATGCATCATAGAGCTATTCCTGGAGTAAATGCTGATCTTCCCAGAAAGAGATAAGCCTTAATAGATAGAAGCCAGAGAGCTTAGTTAGAGAGTTAGCACACCTGAAGAAACAGATAGTTCATCCTTAACTTGTTCCCCCCGTTAATGAAGAACACAGCAGGCCTGCACTGACCTAAAAGCAAACTTCCCAGGACTTAAGAAAGCTTCCTGAGCCAGTAACAACCAATAGATAGGACTGGAAACATATAGCTGTGACTCAGGAAAAATAAATACTTCCAAGGACCTAAAAACCAAAATAAAACTCTCCTCTGGTGCCTACATGTCCTTGCCCTATTTGACCTAGGTAATTGGAAGTTACCTAGGAAATTCAGCCAGCATGACATCCAGCAGTCCCTAATTGACCATTGTGTCATGTTATGTGGTCTCTGTTGATAATTACAAACTTTAAGGCTTGCAGCTACAGAAGAAAGGACACCGCTTATCTACACCAGTTTCTTCTGAGATGTGCCTGACTGTTAGAGGAGCATTCCTGCAGTTTGCTACTTAAGTCACAGAAAAGTCTCCACAGATAGATGGAGAGACAGAGAGACAGAGAAGAAGAGACAGAGACAGACGGACAGGAGCAACGAGGCAAATGAACTAACTGAGGAGAACAGATTGTAAGGCCTAGAGAATTGGATTGCTAGCTTAGAGAAACTTTTGTTTTATTCCCTTAATGTGCACATTGTTATTTTCTTTGATTTTATTCTTTATTTTTCTTTATCTTTCTTTATTTTACTATTAAAGAAGCCCTCCTGCGTGTCATCATCATCATAAGGCGTATTCTATGTGTTTCGTTAAAGCTCATTAAGCATGATAACTAAAAGTCCCATAGAAGCGTGAGGTACTGCGCTCACTTGTCACAGCTTACGTTAAACATAGTCTTCGTGGAGACTGAGGAACCCATCTGGGGGACTAGAGCTGGACTCAACACCCCGCAAAGAAGGATACATATTTCGTCATTCCATTAATTTATACAGAAATGTTGGGAAATGCAACTAACCTATATCAACACAAGAAAGATCAGTGGTTACCTGGGGTAGGAGCCAGAGGCAGGGAAAGATTACAAGGTTATAAGGAAACTCCAGGGAGTGACAGATGTGTTTCTTATAGTAACACATAATATTGATATATTAACACATATATCAAAAGGTACCAAACTGTATGCTTTAAAATGTGTAGCTTCCATTTGGCTATCAAAAACCAAATGACCAGCTCTAAATCGTATTCATACAATTAACATTATAAGGACTGGGTAGTTTGTATTTATATACTTAGAAATGCACACACACACACACACACACACACACACACACACAGCAACAATTACAGAAAAAGAGGCTATGAATTTGAGAGAGAATAGGGTAGAGGTGACATGAGAGGAGTTGGAAGAAGAAAAGGGGAAATGATATAACTGTATTTTAATTTCAAAAAACTTAAATGAAAATATGTAGCTTATCATAAGTCAGTTCCTCAATGAACTTATTTTCTTTTTTTAAAGACTTTTAATTTTTATTTTATGTGTTATTTTGCCTGCAGGTATGTCTGTGCTTCAGGAGCATGCAGTACCAGTAGAGACCAGAAGAGAGCATCAAACCCCCTGGAACTGGAGTTATAAATGGTTGTATGCTGTCATGTGGGTGCTGGAACTGAGCCCAGTGTTCTCAAAGAGTGGTAAGTGCTTTTGATTGCTGAACCATCTCTCCAGCCCAAGTTGTTTTAAAGACATTGATGAAAAAAAAAATGGCTTTCCAGGGACCTAATCATAACCTTTACTTTCTGTACATGGCTTTTCCCAAGGATAGAGCTCACCAACAAGATAGCAAGCTTCATTTAATTCTTAAATCTAAACAGGAAAAGCAATTTATGGACAGAGGCTGGATTAACTTACTCCCAATGTTGTTTTGACGCTCTGTAATTGTGTGCGTGAATGTGTGACCACAAGGATGTCTAAGGGTGTGAGATCAGAGGGTACCTAAGAGCTAGGTATTGGTCAGTGAGAAACTTGTACTGTAGTTGGACCACAGTTCTATCTTTGTATAGTAACTAGAAGAGCACCCTCTAGCTTTTAAGATTTTTTTTACTACTGTTGTTTGTTTTTGAGCAAGGTCTCATGAAACCCAGCTGGCTTCAAACCAGCTCCTCAGCTGAGGTTGACCTTGAATTCCTTTACCCTTCTGTCTTTACCTCCCAAGTGCTGAGATTGTAGGCACTGCCCACCATGGCCAGTTTCGTGGCATGAGGGTAAGCACTCTACCAACTGAGCTTCATTCCTAGCCGTTAAGTAAAAAGGGCTCTAAGGAGAAGATAATGTTTGCAGGGAATGAGAAAGCAAGGCTGGAACCTCTCGGGAGAGAGATTCAGCGTCTACATGAAAGCCATCCTAAGACACGCACTGCATTTCAACACAGGAATATGGCAACTTCAGAGGATTGAGAGGGCAGAAACGGAGGGCTTCTGCAGTTTTACAGAAGGCCATGTTAAAACATTTTTGAGGAATTGAGGAGGTGGGTTAGTGTACAGAGTACTTGGTGTACAAACCTGTGGGCCTGCATCCAAACCCCCAGCACCCATGTAAACACCAGGCATGGCTGCTCATGCCTATAACCCTAGAGGCGGTAAGCGGAGACAGGAGGCTCCTGGAACCTTGTCGGCCAGCCAGCCTAGTCAAAAGTGAGCTTCAGGCGCAGTGAGAGACCCTGTCTCAAGGGAATACAGTGGAAGGCAACAAAGGAGTCACTCTGTTGCCAAATGCAGCTAATGAGTGTGTGTGCACGTGCACTCACATACCCACATATGTGCAGGAACACAGACCACACACGCCATAAAATCTTTTTGAAATGTTGAAAATATATAAACAAAGAGTAAAAATATAAAGAAAAATATATAAAGAATATATAAAAATATACATAAGAACAGAATAAATGAAGGAAAGAGCATCATTCATCTGCAACACGGCTCACCGGAGCACACACGAATAATTTTCTTCTTTTTAAATTTTAAAATCGTTTTTGTGTGTGTGTGACACGCACTTGCGCCACGGCACATTCAGTCAGTCAGAGGACAAATTCTCTCTTCTGCCATATGGGTCTCAGGGATTGAACTCTGGCAGCAAGCACCTTCTCCGATTGAACCATCTCACTGGCTTTTCTTTCTAAAATCTGAGGCCAAATGGAAAACACAGCTTCTCGTATTGGGTCTGAAAGCTTTTAAAGATGCACATGGGTGTGTTAAGCTCTGCAAGTGATCTCTCTGCCTTGGTGAATTCTTTGCAGACACCCTTTATTCTGGGAAGAAGGAGGTTACCATAGGAGGTCATCTCCAATCACAGATGTAGAAATGGCAGATCTCCCTCACATTTCTTCTACGAAGGACCAACCTGGCCTTCCTACATTTTGGATTGCCAATAATAATGCAGGCTGACTTGAAGTTGTGGGTAAGGTTTTGCTAAGCAGAATAACTGGTTTGAGGAAAAGAATCTTTAAATAGCTCCCACTGCCAGCAGAGTGTATAACTGGCACTGTCTGAGTAAAAGAGAGAAGGGAACATTCTCTGGAATTTATCACCATTTCTATTAAATCCACTTAAAACATGAAGCATTCACAGCCACTCTAACAATAGAAATGGAATCCAATTGTTCAGTTCCGAACTGATGCCCAAAGGTTGAACATTCATGAAAGATCAGAAGTGGGTTTTCAAGGGTCTGCCTTCAATCAATATGGTAAATATATTTAATGAATGCTTACTTAATGCTTAGTAAGCACCAAGTGCTGTTTTAAGTTCTTCATAAATAGTAACTCAATAAATGTAAATGAAGGGCCATTAGAAGTCACCATTTTCCAGACAAGGACTTGGCGTGACCAGGAGACATTAATTTGTGCAGATCACACAGTCTGTGAAGGTGGGGCTATCGTTCAAGCTTGGGCAGTGTGCCTCGGTTCCACTTGTAACTAGTACGCTGAGCTGGCAGTCAGCTGTTGTGTGGGTGTCTGTTGTGTGTTGAGAGCTGTGTCAGTCTTTGGGCAAACGCAAACCAAACATAAACCATGGTCTCTGGCCGTCAGAGTCTTCCACCTGGATGAGAGATAACTCAACTTGGGAAACAGTCTCAGAGTCCAGGATGACAAAGGACTCAAGTTGAGAGAAGAGAGGGGCTGGGCTGGAATTCACTGCAGGAAGTGTATACATTTGGATACTAAGGAAGGGTGCCAGAAGCAGCTTCGCCATGAGGAGTGACGGCTAGGATGCGGCCAGATGTGAGGTATTCAGAGTGAAGATCTAGAGAGCTGAACTCAAGGCTTCTGACAACAGGGGGCCACAGTAGTAATTCAAGCTGGGATATGCTCAACGTAGGGGTTGCTGGTGAAGGGGGCTGATGTGGCTTTTGATTTTTAAAATGTGTATGTTAGGGTCTGGAGAGATGATGCAGTGGTTAAAAGCACTGACTGCTTTTGCGGAGGACTGGGGTTCTATTCCCAGCACCCACGTGGAGACTTATCACAATCTGCAATTCCAGTTCTAGGGGATCGGATGCCTTCTTCTGACCTCCCTGGGCACCAGGCACGCACATGGTGTACAAATAAACATACAGGCAAAACCCTTACACATAAAAAACATGAATAGATCTAATTTTAAAAGTCTGAAATATATGCGTACTATCTTATTTATCTTGTTTATTTATGTGTGTGTTGTGTGCATGTGTGCAGAGGTGTGTGCGCCACTGTGATCATCCCTGTGGAGGCCAGAAGCTCACATTGAGTGTTTTTCTTCATTGCACTTCACCTCATTATTTTGAAGCAGGGTCTCTCATTGAACCTGTAGCTTGCCATTTTGGCTAGACTTCCTGGCTAGCAGATTCTCAGGATGCACCTGCCTCACCTCAGCACCCGGCTACGGAGTTGTGCTGCTGTGCCTGGGTTTCATGCGGGTGTTGAGAATCCAAACTCAGGCCCTTCCGCTCACTCGGCGAGCACTGTTTCCACTGCGCCATCTCCCCAGCCCATGGCTACGATCTGGTGAAGGGAGGCCAGAATGGCAGCGGCATGGCTGCCTGTGCGTGTGTATGTGATGCCTGTGGCAGGAAGGACCATAACTGAACTCACAGTGATTCATGCCCTGCTATGATCCCCATCCATGGAGGAAGGATGGGACCCAGTGAAGAAGACAGCACACTGCCTTCCAGAAAGGCAATTCTTTCAGTGGGCCTCAACTAACTATGTGAACCTATGCGAGGTCAAGGTTTATCCCAGGGGGAGAGATTCTGGCTAGGGATTCCACGGCAGAGAGATATTTGAGGAGAGAGGCTTTGAAGATGGAGTGGGAAGTGAGGCAAGGCATTGCTGGCAGCCTCTAGGCTCTGAGATCACCCTTCAGCTAAGAGCCAAGGACAGGGACCTCAGGCTTCTCAAACTGCAAGAAATGGAATTCTACCACTAGCGTAAGAGCTTAGCAGGGTACCCTAAACTCCAGTGACACCTTGATGATAGCTTGTGAGTCTGTGGGTAGCAGAGGACCTGTGCCCAAACTCCAACCTACTAAATGGCGGGCTATTGTAAATTGTGATGAATACGACAATTAGTTACACAGAAGAAAATCAGCATTCTCCTTATAAGTGGACTTGGCACCACTGGGGGAGGGGAGATTTCTTCCACGTGCCCAGGAAGAGAGAGTCTTTCACTCCTAGAACTCTCTTGGTTTGTCTGTGGGTGACCCAGACAGTGAAGTAGAGAGAGAGGCTGAGTGATACTGATGCCAACCAGCACAGCCAGGCCAGAGGGGCGGCAGACAGCCGGGGGCAGCATGGTATGGCAGCAGCTGAACCAGGAAAACAAGCTGGGAGATAATTAATGCCCAAAGGAGGCCGGGGAAGGCGCCAGAGTGGCAGAGCCAGAGCCACAGGCAGCAAGGGTACTCAGGAGGGCAGAAGGGCCGGAGAGATGGCTCAGCAGTTAAAGAGTACTTGCTACTCTCCCTGAGGATTGCACCCAGTCCCCAGCGCCCACATCCAGTAGCTTATAACTACTTGGAACTCCAGTTCCAGGGGATCCTGGTTCTCTTTTGGCTTCAGTGGGCACTACACACATGTATACACACACACACACACAAATAAATTAAATCTTTAAAAGAAAGATTGTAGAACACTTCCATGGTGAGGCCAAAGTGAATGATCTTTTCTCAAGGAGCCTAAGACACTGGAAGATGACCTAGGGTAGAAGGAACAGACCCTACTACTTGGAGGCTAATATTTATTTGACACATGTTCTGTCTCAAATGCTGGGTGAAGTATTTGTTGTGTATCACCTCATTAACACCCCCCAACACCATTTACAATGGTATGAACTATCCTTCCCCAAAGCACCAACATCCACGTGCTCTGTTGACACAGGGACAGATGAAGCTGCTCTCCTGGGTGGGTGGAGGGCATCTGTCTGCAGTGTGTCAGTTCTGGGACATCCTATTCTGGTCCAGATAATTGGACCAGGAAATTATCTGTATGTGGTCAACTAAGAGGTCCTAGGTTGAAGAAGTGACTGTTTAAGGAGTTACTGAGAGAGTTAGTGCGGGGAAAAAAAAAAAAGACCTACTTCTGCCAGGAATAGTGGTGCATGCCTATAATCCTAGCATCTGGGAGACAGAGGTGGGTGGATCTCTGTGAGTTTGAGGCCAGCCTGGTACAGAGTGAGTTTCGGGATAGACAGAGCTACATAGAGAGACCCTGCCTCAAAAAGACGAACAACAACAACAAAGAAGAAGACTTAATTCTGAGAAACCTGTCCTGGTCCAATTAGCTTCGGGACTGGGCAGATGTATGTGGGGGCAATTCATTCCTCCATTCTCCGTATCAACGGGGAACGGGATTACACTACTTCAGAGATCTCTCCCAGCTTTGTATGGAATGACAAAACACGAGAACTAAGGAACATCAATTAATCACCAAGACCACGTGAGTCTGGATTCCCACAGGCAGGAAGTGCTGCTGCAATACTTAAAAAGACTAGAAACATCGTTTTAGACAGAATTAGACAGAAACTGGAGTCAAAGCAAAAGAAGAAAGGCAATCAGCAGTCGCTTAAAAGGTTTAATTCCAAGAGAGCAAACTTGAGAGGCAAAAACAATCTGCCCAACGGGTAAATGGGTTCCTTGGGAAGAACGCTGGCAAGGCTGAACACCTAAGCGAGTTCATTTACACACTAGAATCTGGCATATCTCAGGACCCTGCCAGATAGGATCTTCTGTAGTGGGAGTTGGAGACGGTGGGTGAGGACCCTCCACTGGGGCAGAATATACAAGGCATTTTAGTCTATGTCACTTAAAAGCCCCTAGGCTTGTCCCATACCTGACAAGCCTCGTCCCCTATCGGCTGACCATGAAAACCTCCTCTGGATGCTAGCTTTTCATGGGTGGTGGTCTCTGTGTCTTGACAGCCTTGGCACAGGAAAGAGGATGTCTCTGAGACCTCCAAGAAGTGGGTCAGTCTCAGCCAGCATTCTTTCTGATGACTGCTCTAACCCAGCTGCCCACTTCTCTACGATGACCTCTGCAGGGGACATATAGAAAGGCAGAATACGGAGCCAGGGATGCTCAGAGAGTATAGGGGTGGCAGGCTTAGGTTAGGATTTGGGATCCCGAGTCTAGGAGCCTGGAATGTGAGTAGAAAAACAGATGCAAATAAGATTGGCAGGCAGGCTATGCTATCAAATGGGATTCAGCTGTCAGCTTTGGCACTGAAGGCCAGGGCCAGTCAGATGGGCATCACAGCACAGCAAAGGCACAGCACCATTCCAAACAGCCAGGGAAGTTCCCAAGCAGTGTTCTTGCCAGTGGTTAGAATCACTGGGGTACCTTGAAGAAAATACAGATGAGGGAGGGGGCAGACCTGACTTAATTGGTCCATGCTAGGGCCTGATACTGGCATCTGTTAGAAATTCCCCAAATAGTTCTAATGAAATTTACTTCCAAGGACTGAAAGTCATCGTCCCAGGCTGTGGTTCTTATATGCTTTGGAGGAGGCATGAGACAGCAGTATATACATCTGCATGTTAGTGAAGAGACTGCAGCCTATAGTTTTAACAACCTGATTTTGGACTGGGGAGATGGCTCAGCAGTTAAGAGCACTGGCTGCTCTTCCAGAGGATTCAGGTTCAATTCCAAGCACCCACATGGCAGCTCATATCCATCTCTCTTCTCTTCTTCCTTCCTTGCTTTGTTCTGGCTATCCTGGAACTTGCTCTGTAGACCAGGCTGGCCTTGAACTCACAAAGATCTACCTGCTTCCGCAGTGCTGGGATTAAAGGCATGAGCTACCATCACCTGGCAACTCACAACCATCTTTAATCCAGTTCCAGAGGATTATCTCACCTGGCCATGAGAATGCCTAACTAACAGCAGTCAAGCACCCATGTGAATATTCTTGGTGGCACAATATGAAGTACTCACAAGAGAATAATCCTACCCCTTAACCAGCACAACAGTGTCACTGGGTTTTTCCTTCCCTATGCCTGCCTCCCCTCAGTGGGAAACATTCTTCAGGAATGGGGTCTGAACTATTGCAAGGAGTTGGTCCTGGAGGGGAAACCTGTAGGTTGGAGGGGTGTGTGGGAGGTGGTGCTAGGGGAAGGCAGGATAATAGTGGCTCACGTGGTTAAGCTGTGAGTGGGGAGCAAGGCAGAGCCTGCCGCTGGCTCGCTACAGCACTGCAGAGAATTCCCTTCAGCCCCAGCACAATGGAGACCAGATGCTCCTGGCAAAGCCAGGCTTTCAACTATTTTTTTTTCCAGGCCTGATGGCTGTCACAAACAACAAGCATGCAAACTGCGAGGAGGGCATGCATTGGCGTGCAGGGTTCAAGACCCATTGGGTCTGTCTGACAAGCAGCAAGAGACGCAACTTGATCCCTCCTGCTCTGGTAGCCCACCATGCAGTTTTTCTTCTGGACTGTGATTCTATTATAAACCCAGATCTTTAGAGTCGCTCAGCCTTTCCTAGTGCGAGCTAAGCAGATCAGCGGCCATTTATCTGGATACAGCCTCTGCTGAAGGCCAAGGTGGCATTAAGCCACAGGTCTGAATCAGTCAGTGCCAACAGGAGAGCATTTCTTCTACCAGAGACTAGAGGAGTTAGGAAATCAGAATGCTTGCTGTAGGCAGCAACTGAAGGGGGGACATAGGGGGAGGGAGGACGGGGGGGGGTGGGGGGGCAGAGAGGGAGGATTAAGGGGGAAGGGAGTGGGAGAGGGGGATGGAGAGGTAAGTGATGGAGAGGCGGGGAAGTAGTTCCTTCTTGGCAGACTTGAGGCCAAACTCAGGGGCTTTGTTACCTAAATGGTGAACAAGAGGAAGGCTGGGGCATAGAGGAAAGTTACGATCTTGATATGATATAAAAAATGCATTTATAGGCCAGTGAGATGGGTCAGCTGGTGAAGGTGTTTGCCAAGCAATCCTAGCAACATAAGTTCTATCTCTAGGACCCACATAGAGGTGGAAGGAGAGAACCAATTATAACAAGTTGTCTTCTTACTTTCACACGCACATAACACACACACACACACACACACACACACATCACACACACACACACACACACACATGTCCATTTAGGTATCACAATCACCAGGAATCAAGATGGCCTGGGGGCAGGGCATCTACAATGCCCTCCCTTTTTTAAGTTCCCAACAATGCATTACACAGAGTGGGGGTGTCTGCAGCAGCCCAAACCTGCAGCACCGGGGACTTTAATTCCATGGGGCCTTTTGATGTTCTCTGGTATTTTCTGTCTTAATGATGAGCAGCCTGGAAAAGATTAAGAGTCCCCTACCAGCTTGCAAAGAGCCATGCACAGAACTCTTCATCAGCTATAAAGAGCTGAAGGCTCTCGGGAAAACCCGTCACTCTTGGCTAATGAGGCTCCAGCCATAGACAATGTGGAAAAGAGGGCAGAGAAGGCCAGACTGACCTCTGCAAGGCTAGTAGAAAGCACAGTGACCAGGTGGCATCCAGCTCAGGACTAAAGGTCTCCTAAAAGCAGAGGCAGCAACCAGCAAGGTATCATTTTGGTTTGAGGCCTGAACATACTACAGAATGGGCCCCAAGACTGACTGTCAATGTTAATCACTGTACCTCCTGCACTACCTGCTGGGGTTTGAGTGTTCTCAACCAGTTTGGAAGCTACTGGGCAGTATCTACAAATGATGAATATGTCTGTGAACCATACCATGACCTGCAGTTCCTCAGGGAACTGTGTACTTAGATGCTTGTCAAAGGCCAGTCACAAAAACATTCATAGCAACAGAATTTGTAGTGGCCTCCCACTGGCAAGGACCAGACGCTCATTGGCAGTAGGGTGGATAAGATCCATGTGGAACGAACACCACAAGCCAGGAGAGTCAACAGTCAACAACGAGGAAGAAGTTTTGAGTGAAAGAATTACTGGATTTTATTTACATAACGTACCTTAGGTGACAAATTCTCAAAACCAATCTACAACAAATAATACTAAAAACCACTGACTCAGATGCTTTGGTTTTATTTATTTCTAGACAGGGTCTTTCTATGTAGCCCAGGCTGACCCAATTCTATGCTCAAAACTTGCAACGATCCTCCCACTTCTGTCTCTCAAGTGCTGGGGATACAGGTGTATGCCCCTACCCTGGTCCTTGTATACTTTACCATTAAATTATATGGTATGTGAATAATACTTCAAGCTGTCATATTAAATAAAAAGTTGTAGTATTTGAAGTCAAGATCATGGTTATCTTTGATGGAAACTGAGTGGGGCTTCAGGTCTTACTTCATTGAAAAGGAGCTGCTGACAAGAACACGTTCAGGTGTGACAACTCTGGGTGCCTGCGCACGTTTCTCTATGTACACAGTATCTTAATAAAACTGACGATGAAACAACCATACACAAAACAGGCCCGGCCTTAATGCACAGGGTGGTGATGGGAATATCCTTATTGGCTTAAGAAAAGTCCCAGGTGTCACCTGCATCCTGCAAAAGGACCCCAAGTTTATGAGGATGGGGCTCCCTATTTCATTAGTCAAACACCATCTGCACCTGCAGGGATGTTCTCAGAGAGAAGGCAGAGCATCAGCTACTTCCTCCTCCCCAGGCTGAGACAGTCCTCAGAGCCGGGAAACATGTTCCCTCAGCTCAGACGCTGCGCTGTGGCTACTGTGATCTGCCACAACATGGCCCCCACCGAAGTATCTATCTGCAGCTTCTGGCTTCAGAAGTGGGTATGTCTTCATTCCAGGGAGACCTCTATGCTATCTGACTTGTGTAGACCGACCTACAGGGCTGTCTCCCCAGAGCCCAGCCTCTCCTGCCCCGAAAGGCCCAGCCAGAATCCTCAGGGTGGGCTTGGGGGACCTGTCAGTCCCTGTCCAGCAGCAGGGACACCCAAGCACCCGGAAAATGAATCTCACAGGCAGAGTCTTGAGCTTGGGAGATTTGAGGCTGCAGGGCTGAGTGGGACACACAACAGCAGGAACAGGGTCAGAAACTAGTGAATCCCTTTTACCCAGGCAGCATTAGAGGTGAGTCCTCCACAGACCAGGCCCTCCAAACATGCCAGCCATGTTCAGCTTTGGATTTTTAAAACAGCTTCATAATGCATCTGATGCCTGCTAGGTATTGAGACCCACATGGAGAAGCAATGTCCACTCATTCACTGGACAAATGTCTGCTGGCAGATGCTCTGGCTCCAATCATCATAGGCTCTGTGGGAGCAGAGGGGTGTGGCTGGGCCTTGCTCTCCACTCAATCTGATGTCCAGGTAGAAGCTGGCATGAGACAGTTCATCATACAAAGATGAGGAATGGCAACAAATACCAGGATCCCATCCATTTGTAGCCACAAATCTCTGCAAAATGCGGTTTTCTTCTGACTTATCTGTCTCGTTTTCTGCGTTCTGCGTTTGGGAGCAGATAGTAGCTCCCATCCAGCTTGGCAGGTGATGAACCGGGTCAGTGATAACTCATCCTGAAAAGGGAACTCACTACTGCTTTCCAAGGTGATTCAAAGAATAATGAAGCAGACATGGTGGCTCACGCCTGGAGTCCCAGCACTTGGGAGGCTGAGGGAGGAGGACTGACCTAAGAGACCAGCTTAAGCTGCAGAGTGAGACCCTGTCTCGAAAAACAAAAAGACGTAGGGCATGGTGGTGCACACCTTAAATCCCAGCACTCAGGAGGCAGAGGCGGGTGGATACAAAGCCAGCTTGCTCTATATAATGAGTTCCAGGCTAGCCAGGGCTACACAGTGAGACTTTATCTAAAAAACAAACTAGGAGAGGATTACTAAAGATAACTTTGTCTCGTTCACACTTTTTTTGCTATTTAAAACAGCTAGCGGTGACTTTACAATCTGCCACAGACATTGGAGACTTCACTTAGTTTACCATGCGTAAACAAGTCTACCAACCCACATACACAGCAATAAACACCAGCTGATTGGCATCTTCCTCTAGGTCTTACATGACATAAAATATAAAAGTAAAGTCAGCTCCTGGCCTGGTACGTGGGTGATTCCATCAGCAAAACACACCTAAATACGTCCTTTTAAATGACCCAGGACATTTAGCTGGATGGAATCTCCTACGCTAATTGCCACACCAACCCCTAGAGCTGTGGTTCTCAACCTTCCTAACGCTGCGGCCCTTTAATACGGCTCCTCATGATGTGGTGACCGCCCCCCCAAGCATAAAATTATTTTCGTTGCTCCTTCATAACTAATTTTGCTATGTTGTGAATTGTAATGTAAATATCTGATATGTAGATGGCCTTAGGTGATCTCTGTAAAAAGGTCGTTCAACCCCGAAAGGGTTTGCGACCCACAGGTTGAGAACCGACGCGCTAGCGAAACCCTTCGTCTCGCAGCAGTACAGAGACGCATTGGTCCCCAGGGGTCTCGTTTGGAGCCGTCCCAGAAGTAGGCTAAAGCAACAAAGAGGAAGCCATTTTGGGCAGAAAGGAGCATTACCTTGGTCCCATGGTAGAAGTCATCCACACATGTAGCATTCATGAAGGTCTGGTGGAAGTGGGTGCTGGTGTCGATCCCACCAGGGATCACCAGTTTCCCCGTGGCGTCGATCACCTTGGCCCCTCCAGGGATCATGAGTTCACGGCCCACCTGCTGGATGACGCCATTCTCGATGTAGACGTCCGCCTCGTGGGTACAGTCGTCGTTCACCACCTTGCCTCCCTTGATGAGAACCCGCACGCTGGCTGGGTTGGCGAGCATGTTCCTGTGAAGGTGAGAGGGGGTCTGGTTAAGGTCACTTTATTTAGTGACATTTCATAGTCAGAAGAGCCCAGCCCTTCCTCTCAGAGCTCAATTTCACAGTCCAGGTGAACAGGGATGAACAGCCTGAGAAAACCAGCCCTGTAGTGAGCTTCACCCACAAGCCTTTCCCTGACCTCACACTGGGCCTTACTGGGAACCCCGACACAACGGTATTAACATGGACGCTGGAGGTGGCCAGGCCTGGGGTCCACAGAAACATCACTTTTAAGTATGTACGAGTACACATACGCATGTGTAAACACACGCGGAGGTCAGAAGTCAACTTTGGGTGTTACTCCTCGTGTTGTTCACCATCTTTCCTTTTTTTTTTTTTTTTAAATCCTTTTAGGTTTATTTAATTTTACGTGTATGACTATTTTGTCTCCATGTATGTCTGTGGACCACTGGTGTGCCTGGCGCCCAGGGAGGTCAGAAGAAGGTTGTAGGATCTTATGGAACTGGAGTGAAGGATGGTGTGAACCACCATATGGGTGCCTGGAACCAAACTCTGGTCCTCTGGAAGAGCAGCCAGTGCCCTTCGCCACCGAGCCATCTCTCCAGCTCTGTTTACCGTGTTCTTGAGACAGGATCTTTCACTAGGACTATGGGGATTTCCAATTAGCTTGGCTGGCATCAGCAGGCCCCAGGGTCCTTCCGCCTCTGCCTTCAGCCCTGGGATTACCAGGGTGTGCCACCACACGTGGCTCTTTCTATGGTGCTAGAGACTGAACTCAGGTTGTTGTGTAGCAAGCATTTATTGACGGAGCCATCTTCCCCGTTCCCAGAGATCACGTTTTATCTGTCCAAACGCTATCTGAATTTATATAGCTCTCTGTAGTCCTGGCTGGCCTTAAACTTTTCTTCCTTCCCAAGCACCGGGATTGTAAGTACATAGCCGTATGCCAGCTTGCTATGTGAGTTTAAAACATTTTCATATCTACTATCTTACTTTATTCCCCAAATTTTACTCAGAGTCATATTTTACAAATGAAAAAGCTGAAATTGCTAAGGAGTTTGTGACCACCCAGTAGCGAGGTCAACCAATACGGCTTATGTGGCTGGGAGCTCTCTGCTCCCCATGGTGTAAAAGGATCCTTGACCATGTCTTAGATAACCACATTCTCCAGATCCCATGCTAACTCATGACCTTCTCCTCAGAGTCAGTGGCCTTCGTGCTCCCGGGGTGGCCTCAAAAGTCCACTACCCAGGAAGCCTCTGTAGCTGGCTGTACATAGCAAGCTTGTCGGACTGCTGAGAAACACCTATGACCTATGGCCAAGCACCAACCGCAGAGATTTAAGACTTAAATGAAACTTTATTTTTTTTTTGAAACAGCGTCACACTATATAGTCTTAGATGGTCTGGAACTCACTCTGCAGACCAGAGATCCATCCGCCTCTGCCTCCCAAGTGCTGCGATTCTTTAGTTACATGTGCCGCTACACTCAGCTTCAAGTCCACTTTCATACATGGTAAATGTCTTCTTCCTCAGGACCCGATTCTATTGTCCTCTCTATGAAGACACTCTAACTCTCCCTGTATTTTCTACAGACTCAAGTGCTTCCATGGTGCTGGACTCTATGCCCACCTATGGTCTGAGGCTTCAAAGCAGAGTTTCATCAGTCACCTTGGTCCTCACCCCACCTCTTCCCCAGAATCTAGTTGAGGGTACTTGCATTAGCTTGGTTTCTGTTGCTGTGATAAACAGAAGCGACTTGGGGAAGCAAAGGTTTATTTCAGCTTACAGTCAGTCCATCATGAAGGGAAGTCAAGGCAGGAGCTCAAGGTAGGAACTCAGAGGCAGGAACTGAAGCAGGGGCCATGGAGGAACACCACTTACTGGCTTGCTCAGCTACCTTCCTTATACAGCCCAGTTCTACTTGCTCAGGGGCAGCACCACCCAAGATGGACTGGGCACTGCTACATAATTAGCAACTAAGAAAATGCCCCACAGACACGCCCACATGCCAATCGGACAGAGGCAATTCCTCCCTCAGTTGAGGCTCCCTCTTCCCAGGTGTGTCAAACAGACCACCGAAGCTCACGGTGACAACACCTGAAACTGGTTGAGTAAATGATGAAAAACCTCTGCTACTAACGGCACCCTGATAAGTGACATGTTTAAAGCATGATCATCAGGCCAGTTCCAGAGGATTCTGGAGTATCTGGCAACTGTATATCCGAGATCCTGCTTCTAACACCGCAAAGTACTATAAACACAGTGAAGGAAGAGACACATTTTTCCCTCATGCTCCTCAATCCATTTTGCCCACTACCAAGTAAGTTAATGTCCAGAAGTCTCTTGGGGTCTGTGGAAGAAACATGTCTTGCAAGGAGATGCATCAGCAACCTGGTATGTGTGGCTTGCTCTCCTGCGTACAGTGCAGTGGTCTTGTGTTTGTATCAACTGTTTAGGCCAGCATGCATGAAACAACCCTAGAGAGCTTCCAGTGCCTGCTAATTTTGACCACCAGGTGCTCCTGTACTGTTGGGGGTGTGGTGCTCAGGAGCTGTTGCCCAGAGGAGTACTGAAACCCAAGACAGGTGGCTGGGAGCCACAGCTGTGCCCCTGGACCATCTGCTCTCTGTGAGGTATAATTCTGACCTCCAGGGCTGAGAGCAGAGAAACCTTGCTCCCCAGTGTGGGAGGCATTGGCAAACAGGCCACAGGAGGAAGTTGAAGTAGAGAGACTGGGGACAATGGGGACAAGCTTGTAGTCTGAAGCCAGACACATTTCAGGGGATCTGAAAACTGAAGTCTTAATTTCATAAGCAATAATCTAAAAATGGGTTGGCTCTCAGGTGATGGGAAAACCAGCCAAATTCTTTCTTTTTCCCCTCTTTCCTTCTCTCTCATTCCAAAGCCAAGCCCGGGTGGGATAAGGAAGGGACAGGTCCAGTTTTTGTGACAAGTTGTGGCAGGGCAGAGGGGAGGAGGAGCAAATACATAGCCCTTGCCTCTCTTAAGTATACTGGGACACTGCCACATACGCGTATTCGTGTTACGAAGGACAACACTGGTTTGCCTTGGTGCTCACACTTTCCATGCAACGCTGGGAAGAGCAAACATGCCAGAAGTGTCAGCCTCAGTCTTACAGGAGGAACCAGAAGCTGTGAAAATAAGGCAACGGGAGCCCATTAAAGGTCACGCATCCCGGGGAAGGGACACAGTTCAGACTCAGGCTGGGCAAGCTGAGGGAAGTCAGCAGTGGGAACTCAGCCCAGGAGGCCCAGGTGATCGCTAGACTCTTCACAGGTCCAGCATTTTTAAAATGTTACATGATAAACCTGCATTGTCTTTATGATCTGAGCGTTCATATGTTTGCTTGGGCTTTTCTTGCCATTGTTTTTGAGACAGGGTCTCTTTATGTAGCTCTGGCTGAATTGGAACTTCTTATGTAGACCTGGCTGGCCTTAACTCTCAGAGATCCATTTGCCTCTGCCTCCAGAGGGCTGAGACTGAAGGCATGTGTACCCATGTGCCCAACTGATGTTTGAAAGCCTTTTTTTTTTTTTTTTTTTTTTTTTGGCTAAGGAGAAGCCAGGAGGAGTGTAAACTGATCCAGGCCAGCTGGCGGGATTCAGCCCCTACCTTCTGTTCTCAGAAGAGGAGCCATGGCTGTCCACAAGACTCCAGCACTCCCTCCCCTTCTCCTGGACTCTGGGCTGGCCATCATTTCAAATGTGTTTTTTCCTTACTTCCCAGTTAGAAATCCCCAAAGGCAAATGTGGCCCTGACAGCTCCACCAAAGAACAGCAGACAACCCCTATGCTCTCCCTGGTCTGGATATTCCTTTCCTACAGGACTGGGGCCGATCGTGGCTAGTCAGGCTGGACTGCACACTTTGAACCACTGAAGGGGAAATTCCTTCACTCATTACTTGCCCATGGGAGAAGGGAGCTGTGGCTGACACTTACATACAGGCTGTCAAGTGTGTACACAGACCATGGAAGGCCTTGCCATTTCTCAGAGCCTGAGGCCTTGGGGTCCTTGACAAGACAGTACTAGTGTCAACAACTTCATCAGCTCCCCAAGTCTCCTAACCCTCAAATGCATATGCTGAAGCCTTAACCCCCAGGGCAGATGGCTGTATTTGGAAATGAGTCTTTAAAGTTAAATGAGGTTATAAATAGGGTGGGACACTGGCCTGATGGATTAGTGTCTTTGTAAGAGGAGAGACCAGATGGCCTTTTTTTCTTTTTTCCTTCTAAGAATGTTAAGAAATAAAAACAGAAAGCCGTATGAGAATACAGTGAGGAGGTAGCCATCTACCAGCTAAGACAGGTCCTCACCAAGTTACAGACTTCCAGCCTCAACACGAGAAGCAAGGTAAGTTTTCACTGTTTACTCCACCCACCCTGTGACACTTCGTTTCCGCATCCTTGGCATACAAATACAAATGCACACAGCCTTAGCCTTAAGCTGTGCTACCAACACGGAAGTAGGATGACCCAGCCCCAGATCTCCAGCCTCCCAGCGAAGCCACTTCAGTATCAACCACAGCCTAACCGTGAGGCAGGACTGGACCCAGTGCCATGAACACCACCATCCTGACTTCTGGTTCTAGCTGCAGGAGGCAGAGTAGACTGCTTTCATCAGAACCATCTATGGGGCTCAGTCTTTGGGCACGACCAAGACTTTGAAACACCCTCCTCGTGCTCTGCCTTGGTGGGATAATACGGAGGCAAGGTTAACACACTCCCTGTTCATGCATTTGGAGACTTTTTTTCTCTCAATGCAACACTGTAATAGTTTGTAGTAGTTTGTAATCGCTTGCTCTTTTTTACTGGACACAACTGTGGAAAAGACCCAAGCCCTGCTTTAAACTCATTCTACTATGTGAGAGAGACACAGGTAACAACTTCAAGGAGGGACTGTGAACACTGATGGATACTGGTTTAAACTGGGTGCCTTTCCCAGTCTATCAGACCAAAGCTGACATGGGTAAGACCAGCTGTTCAGTGACAGTAGGAAAGCCTGTGACACCAGTACCCTCCCACAGGTTTCTACATTCCCAAGTCTGTGTCACCAAGATGGCAAGCCTTTCTATTTCCCCCTGCCGTTGGCTGTTGACATCATTACACTTCTCACCTCCCCGTAACCTCATTAGCACGTGTTCCTACAGCTTGCCTGGCTCTTCTCTGCTAAACTAAACAAAAGAAGCGTGTCCCTGGCATCTCTCCACAGCCTTGCCAGCGGTCTACACGAGGAAGGGTTTGGGAACAGAATGGAGTTGGTATGGGCATGCTTGGTCCTCTTTGGAGAGTCCCCCAAAGGGAGAGATTTGAGGGCAATTTTAATATATGCTCTTTATTAGCACCATCGATGCCCCTGGCTAGTCTGACTCTCTGCTCTGATGGGGCCAGCTGATCCAGGCAGCATTCTTGCCAGAAGGTTCTGATCAAAGAAAACAGAAGCTGCACACAATGCTAGTATTGATTTTATCAGATCTCCCAGTTTACTCCCAAATCACTCTGCAACTGCATAGTCAGAGCCCATGTCTGGCTCACAGGTCATCACGAGCTATAAAGTGCATGCTGTGTTGTCTCCCTCCCAAGCTCTAAAGCTGAATCCCTGGGGCTGTGCATGGTACTCAGAGATGGAGACTCTGGGAGTTAATTAGGGTACAAGGTGAAACCCTTATGAATGGATTACTATCCTTATTAGATGAAACAGGAGAATGAGATCTGCCCTCCTCTCCTCCACATGGGGATACAAAACAAAGGACTTGTCCCCCAAAGACAGGAATAGAGTCACATCAAAAACCAAATCCGTGGGTACCTTGACCTCAGCACCCCCAAGCTTCAGAACTGTCAAATCACCAAATCCAATCTGTTTTCTTTCTATCAGTCTGAACAGACTAAGCATCACATTGGACAGAAATGAGCATTATAATTACATCACCACTAAGGGACAATTGCACTTTAAGTAAATGTCACCTCCTTTAAAGACTTCTGGCCCATACATTTAACAACAACGAAAATTTTAATCATCCAGTTATTTGTCTATTCAGGCAAAAGAATTCTGAACACATGTCTGTCTCAGGCAGAAGTGATAAAAATGCCAGATGGTTAAGAGAGAATAAAGCATGGTATTCCGGAACTGCTCATGCGCCCAGTTTGCCATCACTTTCCCTCCAGTCTCCTGACTTTTACCAACAAAGAAGGACTCTCTGGGAGGGACAGGGCAGTGTTCCCCGGCAATTGGAGGCATCTGAAGAACTCAATTCATTCAGGAGTAGTGAGGCCTTCTACAGCAAGATGGTGAACATCTTATCGTGGTGCCGAGATTCATCTAACTGCACACAGGGCTTTCTGGGCTGGAGGCAACGCTATGAGCAGGAAGCAAGGTCTTTCAGAGAGAGCCTCTTCAAGTTCAAAATAGCAACAATTACCGCTATCCAGCAACAGTCTTGCTGAATAACAGAAGCCCCACCTCTTGGAAACTGTGGGCAGGGCGTTCCTAAATGCAGAACCAGCGTGGCAAGCATCCTGCTGCCCAGGGACAGTGAAGGTTGAGGCAGCAGCCACAAAAGACGCACACCCTGGCCTCCCCAAAGGCGGCAGTGTTCTGCCGAGGAAATGCCACCCCCAAGCCTGCATTTTGGAATTGTCTGCTTCTGTCATCACCTTCCTCAGCTCCCCGTGCCTGTGGGGAGGCGCCAGACAAGGGAAGCCTGCACAGTCTGTCCTGCACAGCTGCCCCCCCCCCCCCCCCCACAGCAGCTTAGCTGGAGGCAGGCACACGGGTGCAACAGGCTCCTTCCTGCACAAAGGCTTCCATTCGAACTTGACATTGGTTTAAGACCTAGATTCCTATTTTTAACAGGCACTGGTTGGCTCACACTTCCTCTTTTGAGAGATTCTGCACGAAAGTGTGTGATTTTTTTTTTTTTCCCTCCCTTGGGAACTCCTCCCATTCTGGAGCATCTGTCTGACTTTTCCTTGATTTCTCCCTTTCCCCCAGTTTTTCAGTTTTCTTAATAAAGCCTGCTTCTGCTTTTCAAGAGAGTAGGGAGGAGAGGGAGGAAGGAGGAAGAGAAAAGGGAGAGGTAGGAAGGAAAGAAGGACGGAAGGACGGAAGGAAAGGAAGAAAGAAGGGTGGGTGAATGTCGTTTGCCATATCACTTGCCCTGGGATGTCAATAAGCCAACCCTAATTGCTAGCTGGGTGGCAACTCAAGAGGCAGGTGAAGCTGGTACAATTGAAACCAACACGGGCAGGTTGGTTTTTCACTGGCTACTCGCTGTGGGGTCAAAAAGCACACTCAGTTGTTTCGGAATAAATTGAAAGGAAACCTGCTGCTATTTTTTCTTCTGATCAGCACAAAAGACAGTAACAATGAGACAGCACTTAGCAGCTTTCTGTTCATGGGAGAGCCATCCTCAAAGGGGTGAGGTGTGGGGTGTGGCTCAGTGGTAGAGCTCTCCTAGTATGTGGGGCCCTGGTTTGATCCTGACACTGAGAAACCAACAGAAGGTTGGGAGGGTTGAGAGGGCCCCTGGGAGCCACTCGGGAGTGGGATTTTCTTTTGAGTTAAAAATAACAAATCAACACTTTAACAGATCATGAAAACCAGAGGGGAAGTTTGAGGCAAGTGGAAAATACTGAGTTTAAGTCAATAAATTACAAATGTTAAATTACTTTACATGTATGGGTGTTTTGCTTACTTGTATGTCTGTGTACCATGTACATGACTAGTATCTGTGAACACCAGAACAAGGAAGATCCCCTGGAACTGGACTGACAGATGGTTGTGAGCTGCTAGCTGGGTGCTGGGAATCCACCCTGGGTTCTCCGGAAGAGCAGCCAGTGCTCTTAACAACAGACATCTCTCCAGCCCACCCACCCCCCTTTTAAAAAAGTAAACTGATTTCTCTAAATTTAGAAAGCACAAAACAGTACTTAACTAATGTAAAACACTAAACGTTTATAATTAGTTCTTAATAGTTTTCTTCAACTATTGAGTAGATTTTAAACCGTATTTATGGGGTTGGAGGTATAGCTCGGTGGTACGACACGCATTTATGTATGGGGAAGCCTGGGTTCAATCTCCAGCACTAAAATAAAGTGCAGAATAATACTCATGACATACAAGTAAGGCGTACGGGTAATGACAGGAGGACCCGTGAGCCCACCACTGTCATCAGCCAAGGCCTGGCATCGCCTCTACAGAGGCAAGCATTCCTTAGTGTCAGGATCAATGACAACTCGGTGATCACAGAAGAAACAAAACCTCACAGCTGTCTCCACTCATATGAAACGCCCCCCTCCCCCCCCCCCCCCCCCCCCCCCCCCACAATATCCCACAAACTCACTTAACCTGCCCTGGGACTGAGTTCTTCACCAACCCTGGTCCTCTGTTTTCATAAGCAAGCAGGAATCTTCAAACCCATTTTACGTTTATTTTCTTATTATTCAGGTACCCACTAGACCCTTCTGGAATGATCTATACACAACAGGGACACTGTTGTGAATTGGCCAGAGCTCCCTCCCTGGAGTTTGCCCATCCCCCACGCTCCTGACACTCCCCCGCCTCTGGCCAGGCACTGCCCCTGCACCTGCCCCCAGACAGGTACCTGTCCTGCATCATGTCATCAGTCCCACATAATCCCAGTAAGCTTTGGGCTCCTCCTCTCTTTGGCCTTTCTCTCTCCTCTTTGGACCCCTCTCCCTGGTCCACCCCCCCCATCTCTCTCTTTGCCTCTTTTCCTCTGTTGTCTCTCTCCCTCTCCCCCTCTCCCATCTCTTGCTCTTTTTCCCTCTACTCGGAAGTGGACACTTCGTGCCTCACCCCACCCCAATAAACCTCTTGCGTGAGACCCTGTTGCGTGGTGTCGTGCACTTTTCTTTCAGATGCAGCTTGTCCAAAACAAATTTTACTATTGTGGTCGTTTTACTCAGATACCTGGACTTTTCCTGTAATCCCAGGCCACGTGACTGCCCAGGCTTGCTGGCTTGAGGGATGAGACTGACTTGGGTCAGCTGGGAGGCTCATGTTTTGAGGGATTTTACAAGTAGCACTTCATCACTGGGAGGATCAATCAAGGAGCAGCTCTTCTATATTTTGTCTGGGACTCAGGCATTTCCAAACACTAGTTGGGGACCTAGACACCAGGATCTGGACACAAAGAGAGACCGGATAGGCAAACAAGGGGTACATGGACACAGAAACTAGAGCGAGGTTGTAACAAATTTTACATCAAATATGTGACATCTTGGGTTCTTTGTAGCCACAAACTTATATTGTGGAAATTTATTTTTAGCTATGTATAAAATAACTGTGTTGTGCACTGTTGAGTGAGGGTCTGCCTAGGTCTTGACATTTTGTATTGTCTGTAGGTGTTGGGTTTCTGTGGGGATGTCTGGTTGCTTACGATCTGCACCTGAGGAGTTCTGAGTCAATAAAAACACCTGAGCTCAGACGCTCAGGGTTCCACCATTGATTGAGTATGGTACTGGCCATGATGGTGCTTCCCTCTGCTGAAATCTGGCAGGGCTTCCATGTATGAAAATGTACCTCCTTGTCTTCCTGGCTGAGCCACCACAGCAGCATAATACTACAAAATTATAGTCAGATTGGCTAATAAAGATGCCTCTTAATGTTCCCCCAGAGCCCTCGCTCATTAACCTGGAGGCTGGGCAGTTGATATCAGGCCTACAGATGGAGTGTACCATTTGGGGGAAGGGCTGGCCCAGGGTGTTTGAAACTGGAGACGTCTGTAGCAGATCACAAGGCATCCATACCTGTAGTACTGCCCTCCTGTGTCATCACACTATGAAGAAGGTGGGAGAGGCCCAAGGTGACTGGAATTAGAACTGCACCCTAAGATGCTCTGCAGGATACCTGCTCCTAGGATACCCACATGACGGCTGGGCAAAGGAGCTGCTACAAGCCACATCCAAGGGCAGCTGCCTTCTCCATCCAGGCCAGCGAGAGGATAAAGGGACAAACTGCTTCAGGAGGGCGAGTATGAGTCCAAGGGCACTGAGCCCTCAACAGGCTAAGATCAAGTAAGAGGTTTTAATCCCAGCAGTTCATCTGGATTGGCCCGGCTCAGTGTGGCTGACCCTAATGAGCCAGCAGCAGCAGTGCAGAGGACAGGGGCTGCATTCCTAAGGATTAGCTGTGAGAGGGTGGAAAGATGTGGATCACAGAACACTTGTTCAGCTGTAAGACACACAAGAGAAGCTGGCAGTGGTCAGAAGCCAGAGTTCAGCACTGCGTGTGTGCGCGTGAGCGTGTGTGCATATGCATTGGGGGAGGGGTTGGGTTGGGATAGATTGGGACAGGTCAACCTCATTGTATGTCGATGCCCGTGGGCTACGTGTACATCGTTGGATACTACCTTGAACATGTAGGGAACACTGGCTCTTTCTAAGAAGCGTTAAGTATGGCAAAACCCCACATTCACAGGCCTGTCCCCCAGGACGTAGAGAAGGGCTGACAGAGGTGTGTGTACATGGAGTTCACGGACTCTAGACTCCTAAGGCTTAAACCCGGGAACACCTACTGCTGAGGAGCAGCAGTCACTACCCTCCTACATCCCCTCCCAGCTCCCTGGTAGACTCAGCTCCGCTGAACCCCCCAGGCCCCCAGCCAGCTGTCTCCAGAGCCCAGAAAGAATTTCACCAGTGCCCTTTGAAGGAGGCAGCTGCAGCTCAGAGGCCCCTAGAATGGCTTCTTCCCAGGACCCCAGCCACAGCGTGTGTATTGGGTCGGAGTTGGGGGTTTAGGCAGTGTCCCAAGCCAGGAGGCAACAGGCAACGAACTCTTAAACTGAACTGTAGGTTCTGTGATTGACAGCAGGGAGTCACAAGCCGGGAAAACAAGAACAAAAACAGATTTTTCCTAACTGCAAAAATACCACAGACCTAGGCTACCTTAAAGAAACATGGATTTAAATCGAAGTGGTAAATGAAAAAGAATTGCGTTTTTTTTTCTCATTTAGACTGAAAATTAGTATGAACTAACCATACTCATGTGGAATGTTTGCAAACAGTAATAGAGGGGACAAGGTAGACACAAACTCAGAAATACAGCATGATTGCATTAATATAAATGACTGAACCAGGCAAACGTGAATTAGGTAAGGCATACTGTGGTCAGATGTGAAGAAAAATCAGGGGCACACTGAGCCAGGTCAGGATAGTAGTTCTGTCTGCCAGGTGGGGAGAGGGGACCGCAGGGGTGGCCTCCCCAAGATCTCCTGTCACACACTGGGGCGTGAGCATGCAGACATCCGCTTTGCATTAGTCTTTAAACCGCACACATATTTTCTGAACTCTCATATATAATCCATTAAACATTAGGAAAAAGGCAGAATGACGGGGCCCTGTCTTAGAGGGACACAGGCAGGGAGGGAGGGAAGAGGCTAAGGCTTCAGGGGGTACGTGAGGAGGAGATGGAGTGGGTGTCAGCATGCTGTAGAGCCAGGAGCATCAGATTTGATTATCCCCTGAACACGCGGCTGTGACTGTCAAGTGACGTCAACACTACCCGTGCACGTTACTCTTCAGCTCCTTTGCATGTCAGCCTCAGTAACTCTAACAAGAGCCCTCCGAGATAGCCATCGTGACTCTTGCTATGGCTGAGGAGAGCTGAGTGGATTCCTAGGGATCAGGCAGAATTCGGCCCCTGACAGCAAAGCCCCGCTCCACTCCGTCCTTCTGAGAGAAGCGACGGGCTCGCTGAACACTGGCTGGAAGGACGGGTAAGCTGAAACCATGGCACTTTGGGTATGCCATGGGTTGGCCACAAAAACAGCCAACAGAAATGGGCAAGAAGGCTTCTCAGCAAGGGTTGCGTGGGCCAGTGGTGGGTCAAGAACTGAGGAGCACCCGGCAGCTACGATTGCAAGTCTCGGGGAGAGGTGGGACTGGGGAGCAAGCTGCTTCAAGACGCAGGGTAAAGTCTAGGGGTGCAGAGCCAGCAGTGGAGGCTCCAAAAGACATACAGCTCACGGCTGTCAGCAGCTACAGCGCAGGCAGCCAGTGCATGTCATGGATGAACACGTGATGGGAAGGGCTTTGATCTTTAGCTGGCTCCAGCTGCCTGGAGGCGGGAACGGGTAGTCGGGCCTCAGGTAACTGAGTTAACTAGATGGCCCACAGAATAAAAAGGAAGGAACCGAGCTAGGAAAGGATTAAATGTTTTTAGGAAAAGGATAGGATGGGACAGCTGAAGTACACAGTCAGGGTCTGTCTCAAAAATTAAATACATTATTTTAAAATCTAATTTTACCTTCTTTCTTAAAATTCCTTAGCTCAGTCAGGAGATGGCAACTAACCCGTCATGGTAAGGAGGTGGTGAAGAACAGAGAGCTGGCAGTCAGGGAACCCTCTCCGCTGGCCTTGGATGTAGGCTAATCTCACTTGACGGTAAGTGGCTGTAATGGCCAGGCCAAGTCACACTGCTTTGTGGAAAGGCGGAAGAGGAGGAGTAATTCCAAACAATTATATAAGAATCAAAGGTCTGGACCCCGCTAACGGGCTAACACACTGATCTCTCTGGGGTAGAATGTTCAAGCCCAGCATGGCACTCAAGCGTTTTTAACTGGTTCTCATCTGTCTCACTGTGCTCAATGAGACCCTTACTGCCTACCTGAACTATGACATTGCTATTTCATGAATACTCTAATTGGTGTCTGGACCTCTACGCTGCTCTACTATTGACCCTATTGAATTTCAATCCAGATTACAGAGACAGGGTATTACAGTTTGGTGGGAAACCCCACCCCCAGCCTGCCCCATGAGTCTGAACCCTTGGCCCCGGGATGGTGGCATTGTCTGGTTGTGGAACCTTTAGGAGGTGGAGCTTAGTTAGATGACTAGTTCGCTGTGGGTGGGCCCCCTGATCTGTGATGTGAGCAAGGAGCTTCATGTTCAACTGCCACAACCATGAGCTGCCATGCCCCTCCCCCTTGTTCCGGACTGTATCTTCTTAAACTGTGAGCCAAAATAAATTCTCCTGTAAGTTGTTTCTTTTAGGTATTTTGTCACAGCAGGAATACAACAACAACAGACAAACAACAAAAAGCAACATACAATGTCAGTGCCACAGTATGGTGAGCATTAGCAATCAATGAGTCCGAGGCTTATAGCAGGAAGAAATGCATAGCCAGACATTTCCAATACGAGCTAGGGAGCCAAATGAGCTAAGTCAGCACTGAGAAAGATGCGCACATACTTAGCTCTGACTGGAGCAGAGGACCTCCTCTCAGAAATGCTAAGATTAGGTTATTTAGCTCCCTGTGGCATGGGAGAGCCTAGCAAGAGAATTCCAGACATGAGCTACTGGGACAATTTGGCTCTGTGCATTCAACAACTGGTGCATGTTATGCTTGGGAATCTCAAGGGCAGGGCCCACATCCTCTAAGGCTTGAGGAATGCCCTGAGAGTGTGGTCAAAGACTCTCGAGAGCAGCAGGAAGTTTGCCAGTGTCTTGAGCAAAGAAGTGGCATCATTAAATTTACATTTTACATAAAAAAGTAAGGCAGACCAGAAGAAAAAAGGAATGCATTTACAAACTTAGATTGAGATTTTCATTGCATAATCAAAACCAGAAAAAAGTGAGATTGGTTTAGCCAACACTATATGATACTGAGAAACCGTAATACTATAATAGATACGACTTTCCATAAAATAAATAAAAACTGGTCCTGACATATTTCCAACTTATAACTAAGGATTAACATTTGCAATATAGGGGCTGGAAAGATGGCTCAGCAGTTGAGAGGGCTGGCTGCTCCTCCAGAGGACCTGGGTTCAATTCCCAGGACCCACTTGACAGCTCACAACTGTAACTCCAGTTCCAGGGGATCTGACACCCTCACACAAACATACAAGCAGGCAAAACACCGATGCACAGAAAATAAAAACAAATAATTAAAAAATCTGCAATATATAGAAACGCTTATAAATTTTCAGAGGAACAGAAATACTGTACTAGAGAAAACAGGAGAAGAATATGAGCAGGCAAGCTATTGGGAGAGGGGGACACATATGGTTAATAAGAAAATGAAAAGATGTTCACCTTTATTAATATTCAAAGGAATGCAAATCAAAATGAGCTTACACTTTACACCTGTCAAAATGGCACAGAGGAAAGAGAACAATGCCCAGAGTAAGTGAGAGAAGCAGGCGCTACAGCAGCCGTGGTGACACATGGTTGCAACTCAGCACTTGGGTGGCAGGCACGGTGATCGTGAGCTTGAGATCAACTGGGTTATACAGCAAGGTTCAAGACTACCTAAGCTACGGATGGATGGATACACACACACAGAGACACACACGGACATACACACAGACACATATGGACATACACACACATACACCCAGACTCTCTCTCTCTCTCTCACACACACACAAACACATACACAGACACACATGGACATACACACACACACACACACACACACACAGACACACACACACACAGACACACATGGACATACACACACACACAGACACACACACACACAGACACACATGGACATACACACACACACAGACACACACACACAGACACACACACACACACACACATACACACACACATACAGACACACACAGACATACACATAACACACACAGACACATACACACAGACACACACACACCATGAAGATGAGGGGGAGCAGGGACAAGGGAGTGTAGTAGGGGCGAATGTGAACAAAGTACAATGACGTATAAAAACGTCATAATGGAAACATTAGGAATGCTAACTACAATATCGTAATTAAAAAGATACAGTCTGGGACCTGGGGATGTAGCTCGGGGGATAAAGCGCCTGCAGAAAGCCCTGAGTTTGACTCCAGAACTGCATAAAACTAGGCATGGTGACACTTGCTTGGACTACCAGCACTCACGGGGTGGGGGGCAGAGGATCACATGTTCACAGTCATCCTAGGCTATATAGGAGTTTGAGGGCAGCCTGGGTGACATGGGACCCTGTCTGAAAATAAAAATTTTTGGGAAAAAAAAAAATATATATATATATAGTGGTGGGCGGGGTGGGGGTGGGGTTTACAGTGGGATAGAGCCTCGCTTCACTTGTTGGGTTTGAAGGTGTTTCTACAGTAGTGTGGTTATGACATCAGCAATCACCCTGGGAGGGAGCAGAAGTACAAAAACACAGGCAGAAGAGGTTTGTTCTAGGGTACGCAAATTCCTTTGCAAGCTACCTAGCGCCCCTTGTACACTTACCTAACAAAGAACCTGTACATCAAGTGGCCTACTGGAAATGTCTACTTTTGTATCTGGTTGGCTCCCACGAAGTTCATCATGCTCTGCCTCCACCTGGCTCCAGTTCCAGTGTCCCCATGTCAGTGAAGTCACTGTCGCCCTGCCTGGCCCTGGAACCGAGGCAGCAGCAGGTCATCGTCATCAATGAGACGCGTCCTGGTGAGGCCACCTTGGTGAGTGGCGGTGAACGACCCCCTTCCTTCACTGTGCTTCTTGAAACCCTGGGTGAGCGGCATCTCCGGCATGGCTGCAAACCTGCCCCGTGAGCCAGCCTGCATGGCTGCTGCCTTCCTTCACAATGGGTGAAGATGAAAAGCGACAGAATAGAGTTCTATTTTCCTAGTGGTTGAGTCTGAGCAGGGAAGCCACCTTGCAGTGTGCAGAGCCTGCCCTTGTCTGGAAGGGAAGGGCAGGGTTATGAAGCACGTGTTGCGCACGAACGTTGCTCTATCTAAAGAGATGAGTGTGCTGTACCTCGAAAGCCAGTACAGTGCAGGAATGGAGGTGTGGCTGTAATTCACTAAAGGACATAAAACACAGTTCTAGCACACAGGGTACATCAACATATCAAAAGATGATAAGCTTTGACCCCCCTGGGGTCTATTCCATAAAGCATGGACAATTCATGATCACAGAACATCACCTGGGAAATGGGCCTGTGGAGAATTATCTGGACTGCATTGAATGAGGTGGGAGGACTGGCTCTCTGCAGGTGGCTCCATTTCCCTGGGTGGGAACCCTGGCCTGTAAAAATGGAGGAAAGAAACTGAACAGCACACATGAGTTCATGGCTGGCTTCTCACTGCAGCTGGGGTGTGACCAGATAGATGTTTTAAGTTCCAGCCACCTTGACTTCCTACCTTAACTGTGAGCTAAAATGGCCCCTCTCCATGTTACTTTCGCCAGAGTACTTTATTACAGCAACAGGAAAAGAAACTGAGACAGTGTCACAGGAAAAAAGTCACTAAGTAAACAGTTAGTGGCCTGGGGAAACATGGGCCACCGTGTGACAGCTCTGAGCTCTTCAATACTGATCGGAACACATGTAAACAAGAGAAAGGGGGCCAAGCAAGGCTTACTTCAGGGTGTGGCGGTACTGTTTACTTACTGTGGCGGTAATATTTCCTACATAATGAGAAGACTTGTTTGTTTTTAAAGAAAGAATACCGTTCATTAAAACAATGGACCTGGGGTTGGAGAGGCGGCTCGGCAGTTAAGAACCTGTACAGCTCTTGCAGGGAACCCGAGTTTGGTTCCCAGCTCCCACATTAGGTGGCTCACAACCACCTACTGTTAACTCCAATACCCTCTTCTGATCTCCACTGGCACTTGCAGCCATGTGCACAAACACAGGCATACACACATAATTTAAAAATAAAAATAAATCTAAAAACAAAAACTAGAATGGACCTTGTATGTGTGTTTGTGTAACGGGTACATGAAGGGCGGTCAGCACTGCTGGTGGTGGCTATCCTAGGATATGGGAGTTCACATCCTTCTTGTTTTCTTCCTTTCCCATGGTATTTTCTTGCGGCATGTGTCTGTTTCACGACCCTTTAAAGCCAGCCTTTCAACTGTGCTCAACACTGGTTCCAGGACCTCCACTTCCCAAGATGCTAACATCTGAGGATGCTTGTTTACACATTCTCCTATGCTAGGTATTTTCAGATTGGAGGGATGGCTCAATGGGGAAAGGCGCTTGCTGCCAAGGATGGCGACCCGAGTTCAACCCCTCAGATCCACATGGAAGAAGAGAACCAACCCCTGCAAACTGTCCTCTAACAGCCACAGATGCTCAGGTACACAAACACTCCCTTACTCCCCACACACTAAATAAAAACATAAACATAAAAACAACTAAGTATTCTCTAGCTTACTTACATTCTTAAATTTTAACAACACTTAAGTTGTTGTTACATTGTAAGAAACGATGTGTGAAGCCTGTACATGTTAAATATAGATACAATTTTTCCCAGACATTTTCCAGTCCACAGTTGAATGACTCTCAGGATGCAGAGCCTACAGCCATGAAGGACTAACACTATACTTAATTTCTAGTTCTCCCAGCAACACTGCAATGAATAAGGCTTAGCAAGTTCAGAAAGGTTGAGTAGCTTGTCCCACAGCACACACATGATTAATAAACATGGCAAGGCAATACCTAAGCACAAGGCCACACTTGATTGTTCTCAATACCCTTGACGGCAGGGTTCAAAATGGGTACCACAGGATCCCTGCCTTCAAGATTCTCAAGACCGCTAGCATTTCAGTCTGTGGCGACTGGAGGGACAGAAGACCATGCTACAGACATCTCAGAGACAACGTGGGTGGTAGTACTTGGCTCTGGGTGTCTGTAAACGTTCAGCCCTTGACTACTAACTATTTAGCATTGAACACAAAGAGCCACGAGATACATTTTCCAGACTCTGGACTCTCGTTTTCCACACAGGGTTTTTCTTGTGGCCCATGCCCACTATGATATAATTTGTATATTCTCTGATGACCCCGAGGTCCGCCTAAATGTAAACAACACAAAAATCTCTCCATCTTAACCAGAACAAGATTCTACAGCCAAGGAGAGGCCATGTGCTCCATGCTACCTGTTAGCTATTTGGAGCACAAAAGAATTAACAAAGGTTCCCAAGGGGAAGAGAAGGTGTGATATCATTTAAAAAAGAAACAAACACATTGCATGTATGCACAGGATTTTCTTACATACAGACATATAGACACTAAAATTTTCCAAACTTGCTTTTGCACTGTCACTGAGGTTAGTTCACAGGAAAGGGAAGGGCGGTCTAGAGACTCAGGGAAGGGACTTGGTTTTCCATTTCTCCAACCCACCCCTCGTGCCTAGCAGCCTTGGTCCCTGGAAAGCAGATACACACCACTAAAAAAGAGCCAGGAGAAAGACGGAAACAGTGTAACGGCCATGGTCTCAGCTGCCTCTCACCACTCCAGTTGTCCAACTTTGGTTGTCTGCCTCCCTCTCTCTGCTGCCAAAGCCCCCTCTCCCATCCCTCTGCCCAGAGCCCCTTTTCCTACCAAATCCATCCCAGAACCAGGTCAGTGAAGTTGTGGGTTGGATTCCTGTAGCCAAGATGGTTCTCATGGTGGCAGACCTATACCTGTGCTATACATTAGCTATTCGCTGCTACACACATTACCAGCTGCAGTCTCTATGCACCTCCACATCTACTTTGTTACGGTTTAGATGTGAAGTGGTCTCCACTGTCGAAGGCTTGGGCCCTGCAGCTGTGAACTGCTCCGTGGTGGGGCGTCTGAGAAGCGACTGTACATCAATGGATTCATCTGTGCACAGGTTCATAATCAGATGGCATTATTGGGAGGGAGTAGAGATTAGGAGGTGGGCCTGTTGGAGGAAGGAGGTTACCGGGAGCATGCCCTTTGGTGGATGCTTTTCCTACGATCTTGGTCACTCTGCTGAGGTGAGCAGCTTCCCCTGCCATGTGTTCCTGCCACCATGATGTTCTACCTCTGCACATCCCTAAAGCAAATGCAGCCGGCCCACCAGGAACCCTCTGAAACCGTGAGCCCAGGCAAAGCCTTCCTCCTTTACGATGTTTGCTCAGGTGTTTCCACAGTGACAGAAACATCACAAGCACCGTTTCCTTTCTGAGCTACTTCGATGTCGCTCATGATCCCCATCGTCTATCTACTCAAAGAATTCTACTGTGGGATCTGTGCCTGCTCTGGACAGAAGAGGTCTAGATGCCCTGTGGGCTGTCCTTTGCAGACTGTGCTACCAGAGAAGCAGACTGCCCCTCTTCCTCTTTTCTCTGGATTGAACCTAGGGCCTCACACATGACAGAAAAGCTTGACTGTTGAGCTGCACTCCAGCCTTAGCATGCTCGGTGGGCAGCTATTTAACAGTATGCAATTTCCCAAATGTCTTTAATCTTTATATTAAAGAAAAAAAGGGGAGTACACTGTGAACTAGAGTGCAGACATTGTGTTACTGTTTGACTGGCTGAAACATGGGCCTTCAACAGCCACGAAAGGCCAAGTACCATAGGGATGAAATGCCCCCATTGGGCAAATCACACAGACAGAAGTATCTGACAGTTGCAGGGGGTGGGTGGTGGTGGTGAAGAGGCAGAGAGGAGATGAATGGGGGAAAATGAGGAGTGACTACTTTGGGGCCTGGGTTTTTCCTGTGCAATGAGAAACTATTCTAAAATTAGAATTTGATGGTGGTTGTGCCACTCTGTGAACACACTGAAGCCCACAGAGTTGCACACAGAACAACTTTATGGTATTCAAATCATGTCTCAATCAAGATAATTAAAAAGCCTCTCAATATACGGCGGCTCCAGGCCAGGCCCTGGCTCCCAGGGTTTGGGCTTTTTCTTGACAGGTCAAGGCAAACTTCAAGCAGAAATAGGAAAGTATGGAAACTCCAGGCTGGCCTTGGCAAGTCAAGAAAGTAGGGTGCCAGGCTGGGATGTGCCTCAGCCAGAGAGTGAAGGGTGAAGGGAGGTCATGTTTTTCAGAAGGGCATCAAGAAAGAGGACTGGGGGCTGTTGTCTACACTGCCCCTGGCCAGCAGCTGAACCGGAACCATTGTGCCAAGAGCCTAGGTCTGTTTCGGGGGTTGATCCAGAGCCCACGTTTAGTGGTGGAGAAGGCACTGAGCATGTGCATGTGGCCGAACAGAGTTGGCACTGAAGCACACAGTGGGCTGACTCCGGTGACAGCCCGGGGGTGAACATAAAGGGCCTTCTTCCTCTACGCAGCATGTGGGGAGGGGCTAGGCTCCCCAGGCAGGTTCTGAGGAAGATGCTTACGGAGGTGGAGAGTAGAGAAAGATATCTTCTCCTTGGGTGGAGGAAAACCTCAAAGACCATGGGCCAGATGCCACAGAGTCTCTTCCAAAAGGAGGACTTAGGGTGCCTCAAGTTCACTCAGTGCACCCACACAGAACACAGCAAGGGCAACACGGGACTGACTGAGACAACTCCTGGGATGGGCAATGCATCGTGAGGAAGCCATACATGGAGAGCTGGCCACATCACCACTGCTTCTAATAAGCTCCTCTCCTCAGCTCCACCCAACCCTCTGTCATCATGCGCTTGCATCTTTATACATCTCAGGGTCCCCAGCTGACCACCCAGACAGCACCATTAGCTCCACTTCCTGAACACGCACAACTCCCCTTCCATTCTGAGCATCTCACCCCATGTGCCCCTCAGCAGACCCGTGAACACAATGTTAACAAACCCTTAGTTCACAAAGAAACAGGCTTGGGGGGATGAAGTGGCATGTCCCCTCTCTGTTCCCCATGTCCTAGCGCCTTCTTCCTGGGATCAGTGCCTGTAGTAGGCACTCAGAAAATACAAGCAGTCCTGAGAGAGGAAGTTCGAGTCTACCTCAAACATTAGCTCCGAGCAAAACCAAATTCTCATTCAATTGCCTGGTGGCTCAGCTTAACTTGCCCAGTTGCACTTGCAATCATTCCTGCTCCTGACTATGTGCACTGTGCTCTCAGACACTGCCCGCACCTCATGCCCCAGAACTGTCTAGTCTCTCCACAACAGAGAAATGTTTCATTTCTCTCACAGCGGTCAATTCTAGGCACTAACTGCTAGTAGAGATAGCATTATTAGAACTTATTGATAAAAAAATCAAATTTTTTTGGGGGTGGGGGGCAGGATCCTTTGCCTTCCAAATTACTATTGCAGGTTCCGATCACCTCAGACAATTCTTTGAAGTTTCATTACTTATTTTTATGTGTATGGGTGTTTTACCTGCACGCATGTCTGTGTACATGCATGAAGTGCCCGTGGAAGCTGGAAGAGAGTGTCAGATCCCCTAGAACTGGAGTTACAAACAGATGTGAGCTGCCATGTGGGTGCTGGGAATTGAACTTGGATCCTTTGGAAGAGCAGCCAGTGCTCTTATCCTCTGAGGCACCTCTCCAGCACCATCTCAGACACCTTTATGCCAACTTTCTCACAAATCCTTTGATGACCAACTTGCCAATTAGGCTGTCTAGGACCCATTCTCCAAGGAGATAGCTCAGTGGTAGAGCCTGGCAGAGCACGCACCAGAACTGGGCTCCATCTCTAGCACTGAAAAGAAAACTCCCATCAGACAGATTTAGGAAGTTGATCAAGTCAAGAAACTAACTTATAACTTCCCTTTATTTAAGAATCACGGCTGGGTCCAGTAGTGCACACTTTTAATCGCAGCACTTGGGGGCAGAGGCAGGCGTATCTCTGAGTTCAAGGCCAGCTTGGCCTACATGGTGAGTTCCGGACCAGCCAGGGCTACATACATATCTTAAATCAAAAACACAGAGAGGACATTGTAGTGCCTCCCCCAACCTGGACAGGTTACTGTGCACTCAGACACAGCTTACGGTGCTACTTCTGGCTCAAGAGTAAAGAGTCTGGGGTCAGTGGGATGACTAAGAGGTAAAGGTCCATGGCATAAGGCTGGCAACCTGAGTTTCATCCCAGGGACCCACAAAGTGGAGAGAGAGAAAACCAAGTCCCGTGGATTGTCCTCCGACCTGTGCGTGTGCACCACAGTGAGCACAGACACACAAAGACACACACACGCACACAGTCAAATGTAGTATGTTCACTGCTTATCTTACCGTTTGGCACAATTTCCTACAACAATATAGGAACGCCCTTGGCCCAGCACTTTCATTTCTCAGTATACACCCAAGAGAGACACACATGTTCAATAGAACACACACTTGAGTGTTCACAGTAGCAGTGTTCATGATATCCCCAAACTAAAAACTACCCAGGTAGTCATTAACAATGTGGCAGCTAAACCATAGGGTGTCTCCACAATTTATAGCCCACAGCAAGGGCCTGAGTAAATCAAACAGTGGCAGTGAGAGGAGTCTCACAAAACTTTTGAGCCACTCAGGAAGCATGTCCACTGTAAGATCCTCCTGTGAAAGTTCAGGAGCCGGTGAAGCTGGCCTGTGCTGTGAGCTGGGAGATGTCAGGGAGATAGCTCGGTGGGTAACAGTTCTAGCTTTTCAAGTTTGGTGATCCAAATATCATCCCAGAACCCACGTAAAAAGCTCAATGCAGTGGTGGTCATCAGCAATCCCAGTACTCCTAAGGCAAGACAAGGGGTGGACATCTGAGCAGTGGAACCGAGACCCTGCCTTTACAAAGGGTAAAGCAAGAAACGGCTCCCCAGCACTGCCTGCACACACAATTTTAAAAGTTTTTTATTTTATTTTTTTTAAGTCAGAAGAATGTCTGATTACCTTGGAACAACTGTAACTGGTGTGTGTGTGTGTGTGTGTGTGTGTGTGTGTTCCTTTGAAGGTGATTATTGTATGTTGTTGGTATGTTTAGCTTGCAAAAAAATCAACAAGCTATACACTTAGGTGACTGAGTGTCTATTAGGTTTCACTAAAGAGTAGTGTGTGTGTGTGTGTACGTGTGTGTGTATGTGTGTGCATGTGTGTGTGTGTGTGTGTGCACATGCCTGCACACACGGAAGTACAGCTCAGTGGGACAGCACTTGCCTAGTATGTACAAGGCCCTGGGCTCAATCTCCGGCATCAAAATATCTACAAACGTAAGCAAGCATACACATATATATATTTTTCTCTTTTGGCATTTATTGGGGGTCACATGTATGACAAGGCACATCCATGTGGGTTCCAGAGATTAAATTCAAGGTGTTAGGCTTAGCAGCAAGTGCCTTTACCTGCTGGACCATCTCAATGGACCATAAACCGTTTGAAAACTTTTTTGGGGGTACTAGGATTTGAAGCAGAGCCTTTTGTGTGCTAGACAAGCACCCATCATCCAGCTATAATCCCAGCCCCCACATATATATTTTAAATACACCCTCAGCCACTCTCCGCATCTCTCCCAAAGTCGCCATTTTATGTATATGCTCTGCCGCTTGGAAACTTGGCAAACTTAAGCAGTCCAAGTAGCTTCACTAAGATGGGAAGGGTGATTCTGCGTGTGCTAGAAACAAGTCATTCGATTTTAAAATCAGAGGTGGCAACTGGAAATCTAAATTAGTAAAAATGAGAAAGGAGACAGCTTCTGAATCAACAGAGGGCCTTGCTCTGCAGAAGGACAAAGGGAAAGACAGGACCAGACAAAAGGAAAGAGAATAAAAACCCCAGGCCTGAGAAACTCCTGCAAGCCAATGGTGGATTTGAAATCAACAAAGGGACAGCCTGCTCTGACACAAAGATGGTGTGATTGAGTGCTGGGCACTGCGAACATGCGGGAGGCACACATTCACACAGCTGAGGCAGTGACAGACCCAAAACACTGTGCCAAGCCAATGAAAATGGACAGATGTCAGGGGGCGGGAAGCGACAATGCTCAATTCAGTGTGCAGAAATGCTCTTTTTTTCCTCCCTCAGAGAAACCGGCCATTCACAAAACCCTAACTTCATTTAGCTCCAATGATTGCAAATTCAAATGAGGAGCCAGAGGTCTCAAAGGCTGGAAAAAAAATCCCATGAAATATTACCTAAATCAGTCAGCCAGTTGCTCTTTCAAAATGATCCATTAAGTGCTTAACTCTGAGAAGTATTTTGTGTTGAAAACAAGAGAAAAGAGGAACAAACTCCATCTGAAACATGCTGGAGTGTGCTTCTGTGCAATTTCAGGGCGCAATTTGTTACATTCATTTTTTGTTTTCTTTTGTGTGCATATTCTGATGTTCTCAGAGGCCAAGCTAGGACACTGGATCCCTGAAGATGGAGTGATATGTAGCTGTAAGTGGCCCAATGTGGGTGCCGGCAGACCCAACCTCCAGCCTTCTGCAAGAGCAATAAGCAGTTTTAACCACTAGCCATCTCTCCAGCCCCTACTTTTAGCTTGTTTGTTTATTATTTTTGAGACACGGTCTCATGTAGCTGAGGCTAGCCTTGATTTTGATGCACTACCTTAACTCCTGATTTTCCTATCTCTTACTCTGAGGCTTGTGTTTACACGTTCGGGTATGTGCCACAGCAGAAAAAAATTTCTTTTCCTTTGGTTTTTCAAGACAGGGTTGCTCTGTTGTAACTCTGGCTGTCCTGGAACTCACTCTGGAGACCAGGCTGGCCTCTAACTCACAGAGATCTGCCCGCCTCCGCCTCCCCAGTGCTAGGGGTTAAAGGAGTGCACCACCACCACCACCACCACCACCATCACCACTACTCTGAGAAAAGTTCCTTACTTTACTATAAACCTTACACACAGCTACTACGTTTTTTAGCTCGGGTTAGTGTTTAAGAGCATGGACTATGCAGACTGTCAGATTTTGTGTCACTTTGGTTAGGCTACCATGTTTAAGTATTGTTCATACACCTAAGTTGCCCAGAATGGATGCTGAGGGTGTAATTAGCATCTACCATCAGCTGGCTATAAGTGAAGGAGACTTTGCTCAGTAAGATCAACAGTGTTCATCTAATCAGTTGAAAGAAGAAAAAAAACCGGTTGACATTTCCGAGGAAAAACAAGAAGCAGTTTTAGCTTATGTCTGCACCAACAGCGCCTGCCCATATTTCTATCCCGTCAGCCTGCCCTATGAATGACCAGATGTGCCAGCTCCCAAGCCAATCTGACCACACAGGCTCTAAGCAGACTCTTGGGGTTTGAGCACAGACTGCCACTTCCTTCTCTGCGTGAGCGATCCTTTGTATTTCTGTAGCCTCATCTGTAAATTGGGAACAATCATAAGATCTAAGTCATAGGAATTAGAATTAGATCTATTCCTGTAGATCTAATTGAACGTGTTTGGCAAGTTAACATTTCTGTGAGATCTGTAATTTCTTTACTTGGGGTGTGCATGTGTGCGTATGTACGTTTGTGTGGATGTGACCACGTATACTTTGGCTGAATGAATATGCATGTGGGGTGGGCAGAGGTCAATGCTGACTATCTTCCTCAATGGCTGTCCAACTTATTTTTTTAGTCAGAGTTCTACTGAGCCTGGAGCTCACTGATTCAGCCAGACCAGCTGGCCAATGAGCCGGGAGTCAGCATGCTTCTATGCCCCCAGATTACAAACTACATCTGGCTTTTACACGGATTCAAAATAAGGCCTTATGCCTGCCCAGCAAGCACCTTCCCGGCTTGGCCATCTCCCCACCCCCAGGATATGCATTTCTTAGCTGGAGAACTGGAGCTGTTTTATGCTCACCGTTTTACCGTTAACTACACAAGGTCACTCTTCCTACCTCCCAGAAGAGCCTGGTCCACACCCTTCACCAAAGACAGGTTTCAGGCACTTGATCACTCTGGATGATTCCGGCGGGTGAGACAGTGGGCTGAGCCCATACACAGGGCGATTCACCAAAGCTGGGATCAGTGCACTTCTGGAATGTTCTTAAACTCTCCAAGTTCTCAGCTGCTCAGAACAGCTGTGTGTTAAAGACATGCTATTCCTACTATCTGCAAGGGTAGGACTTCAGAAAAAAGTCCTAACTCACACTGTTTCCCCATTAGTGAAATCACAAGGCAGTAGCCTGTTCTGGGGAATGAAAGACCAAGGGAGGACTCGAAATGCTGCTTGGTGGGCAGGATTGTGATGGGGGAGCGTAATGATGACGGCAGGGACACCACTTTTATGGGCCACTTATTAAGTGCTGGACACCGCTCTCAGGTCTACACACCTATCAAATCATCTCAACCTCTGTGTTCACTGTACCTGAAAGACATCTCACCTAAGGTCAGACAGACAGGCTGAGGGTCTGTTCTCCCCACCATGACACTGTCTCGAGTCTGGATTATAAGAATGGACCTATATGGAAGGGTTAAGGGAACAGGTGACTGACAGCAGTCCTTCACGGGCTCTAGTTAGCCAATTTATTTTAAATAAAACAAGCTTCAAAGGCTGAAATGGAACAAATCATAAACAACACACCTTTCCTGAATTTATTTCGCTAAATTGACGGCAGATTTCATACATACGTATCAAAGTTCATAAAATTCACACCTTAGCATTTCAACCTTTTGTTTTCCTGTAAGAATTTTGAAACAATCTCAAGTGAGTTCTTACTAGCAGTGTGATAAATCAAATACCTGCTTTCTTAGAAAAAAACACCGAAACACTTATTCTTCTTTGTTTTCATACGGCACCAATTTCTTGCTACAGTATTTCACACTGACAAGGCGTTCTGTATGACTGTTCTGTAGGATCTCAGGAACACACTCTTTTCTGAAATCGTTGTTTATAGATTAAGGGGGAAAAGATACCAAGGTTCTGTCACAATCTTGGAAATTATTTTTATATGAGAAAGACAGACTGGGCCTCAGATACTCTAGTCTTACAATTCCAACTTGCCATCCCCTACTTTTCTAAGTTCTACTTAAAAGAAAAATATCTGAACACAGCTTGCCTCTGCCTCAGTTTTGCCCAAGGCTCTGGAGACCTGAATCCTGATCAGAGGAGCTAAGGAGAGAACGTACTGTGGAGACAGGAAGAGGGGAGAGAGGCAAAGGTACCACAAATGAAGGCTACTCCAGGCTTCCAAAGCTAAGTTCCATCAGCTGTGCAAATCTGCCTTGCCATGTGACTGTTTACAAGACAGAAGCATGCAGCACACCGGGATCAAACAACTATACAGGCTAATGCCAGAGCTGTCTGGAGGCCATGCTGAAAGCCCCTGGGGTTCCTGAACCACGTACAAAATCTTGTATTTATCTGAGGTCTTTTAGGCTCATGGAAATGAGAGTTAAGAATGACACACCCTAGAAGTTCTTTTCTAGGGCCACCTGTCTGTTCTTCCTGGGTTCTATGTTCTAGGGGTTTCACAGGAGAAGCCCCCAACAGAAGCTGATGGCTGGGTGTGCTGCTTTCTCTTCCTCTTTCTTGTAAAATCCAGCTGATCAGAACTCCTCACCCATGGACTCTCCTCCCTGAAGAAAGTGTTGGATATTCACAGGGCACTTTCATAGGGTCAAACTTTCTTGAAAAATCCATAGGGTTGGCCAACATGGTGGGTGACTCATTATAATATTGGCACTAGGGAGTCTGAAGAAGAATTGGCACAAGTCTGAAGCCAGTTTGGGCTTCAAAAAACCCAAACCAAAACTAACCTCAAAATTCACGGGTTTATTACAGAAAGATCAAACTAACAAAATGATCCCTTTTCCTTCACAAGAAAATGAGAAAAGCTCTCTGTTACCAGATTTCTGGTTTTACAATGTTGGAATTCTAGTTTTCAGATATCTGGATGAACATGTCCAGATATAAATTCATGAGGATATATACAGACGTATATACATGTCTATTTTAAGACTTAATAAAACTAGTTAAAAACATCCAGTGAGCAGCATTCCAGCTAGTCTTTGGAGACTAGTTTTGTAAATTCCCAGAAGCGCCTTCTCAAATCATCACCTCTTAAAACCAACAAGCTGACTTTCTGATTTTCTATAGTTAGGTCCTTGGAGAAGTGGTCCTCAGGTGGGTGACCATCCATCTCCACCCAAACGACCAGCAAGTCATATCATACTTTATGCACAGACTGGCTAGGAAAGAAAATTCCCAGGTTTCAAGACCTGGTAAGGAGGGCCAAATGGTTCATCAGTTAACTTGATGGCAAACCTAAATAACATCAGTTTTACGATGTTTTGACATTTAGTCTTTGTGGAAGTAAAAACCAATTTGCTTTTTGTTTCTTGCAAATCAGTGATAATTGAACTTTATGCCAAAAGATTCACCTTTAACTTATCAGTCACACAATTCTTACAAAAAACAAACAAATGAAAACAAGAAACAAAACAACGAATTGCTGGCTTTTGGCTGTTAGTTCGCAAGTCGGAGCGCTGCAGCTGACATGCAAGGTGCGTAGGCAGCCAGCAACAGAGAGGGTGTTTAGACCGAAGACTTGTGTGTGTATTTACTCTATGCTCACCAGCTTCCCTATGTGCAAGCAGCCACCACCTACATCATAGCCATCCCACGTAGGTCAGCAGAGGATATGGGTGAAATCTGCAAAAGATGCCCCTAGCTTGGGTGTGGTCACCAGCAATGGGAAGCTTTGAGTCCCAGCCTGCAAGTTCTAAAACCAAGAGCCTCACCCTTGATGTGTAACCCCCACCACTAAGGTTTCTCCCCAATTTACCCCAAACCTCACCAGCCCTGGGGGCTCGTTTAGGACGCATAGTAACCCCTAGACTTGGGCTCAGACGGTCTGGGCGGACAAAGCCTGCTTTGCACCGCGGCGACCTCGGCCTCTGGGACTCGCATGGGGCCGTGCTGTTCCGCGCCACTAAATCTAACTGGTCTACAGCGAAAGGCGGACAGAGACGCAGCAGCAGGGACATCAGAATCCGGGGGCGGCGGCTGTCCCCGGGCTCCACAGCCTGGGGGAAACACGGGACTCCCACTCGGAATTCCCAGCGGTGGCAGGTGCCCTAAGGCAAACCCCAGAGACAGCACGTGCTCTGAGGTTTCTCGGCGAGCATTTTTTGCATCAGAACACCTCACACTTGAATTCTGGGGCGGGGGCGCCTTGCTCGGACGACAGGCGGGCGCTCTGCAGGCTATTGTTCTCAGGGTCTCCGGGGCGGGAGACGCCCCCATCCACCTCCTGGGCAGCATCTGCCGCTGGGCAAAGCCTTTCAGCTCCGCGCGAACAGGGCGTGCCGGGGGGGGGGCGCTGCGGATTACCATAAAATCCTAAACGAGTCCCCATAGGTTGATCCAAGCTTAGAAACAAAGCTCCCAGCCGAGCCAGCCCAGCCCCGTCGGGGACCCGCCACCCGAGCTCCCCAGCCCGGTTCCAAGGACCACGCCCAGGCAGCGGCTCAGGACGAACGGCGACTGGCCGGGAGCTGAGGGTCTACGGGCGAAGACTCGCCCCTCCTCTGCTGCTTGCCCCTCCCCAGATGAAGACCCCACCTCATGAGAGGGAGCCCTCCCCCGCACAGCCTCAGCCCCCCCCTCCCCGGGCCAGTGCACCCTCCTCAAATCCAGGAGGTCTCCGCCCTCCCTCATCTCCCCTCCTCATTCTTCAGACCTGCCTCGCCTCGCGCCACCTGCGCGCAGCTTCGGACCCGCCCCCCACCCACTTCTCAGCCCTTCCCAAGCCACGGCCTCCCCCCCACCCCGAGAGCCGACCACCTGTCCCCACCCAGCACTCCGCGTCTGCTCTCATCCGGGCTCCCGCCCCCGCTGGTCCCCAGCGCGGTTAGTCTCCAGCCAGCTCCCCAGGCCCCGGGCGTCGACGGCCCTCGCCGGCCGAGACCGACGCTGCGTAGCGGACCTGGCGATCGGACTCCCGCGCAGGAAACCTGCGGCGCACCGCGAGGGCTGGGCGGATGCCAGAGGCCTTTGTGGAAGCCGCAGGTGCCTCGAGGACGGAGGATACAGACGGTCCGGGTGGGTCCAGGTTGGGCAGATCTCAACCCGGAGGGCGAAGGAACCATGGATGCGTTTCTAGGCGGTGGGTGGGAACCAGAGACCGCGGCGACCCGGGGCACACGGAGGGCGGGTCACTAGAGAAACACTCCCCCGCACCCTCTCAGCCATCCACTGCACGCCGACCCGCTACGGCAGCGCGGCTGCTGGGTGCCAGGCGTGAACCCCTTCAACTCGGCCGCCTCCTCGCTCCAGTTATTTGGAAATCTCCCCAGCACACGCTCAGCGCCTGGGCACCGCAAGGCATGAGCCGAGCTCGCAGGGCGTACAAAGAACCCGACTAGTGCCCCACCTTAGGCTGCCCGGGTCCTAAACATCCCTCCCCGCGGCCGCGGGAGCCCAGGCGCATCCCAATTCCCTCCCTTTTGTGCGCTTCAGGAAGAAGCACGGAGAGCGGGATGGATGCTCCAGCCCGGGAAGGTTAAGCCCACCACCCTCCCCTCGCCATCACCCACTCCTCCAGGATGGTGCGGCTGCGCGGGTCCGTCGGTCGGCCTCTGGGTCTCGCCGCGGCGCGGTGGATGCGGGCGCGGATGCACGAGGCGGGAGCGGCTGCTAGAGCGCTCGCTCGGGGGCCGCCTGGCGCGCCTGGAGCTGGAGTCCCGAGTGGCGAGCGGGGGTGGGGAGGGGGGTGGGGAGGAGGGTGGGGGCTGGGGGCCGCGCGGGCCAATCACCGATCCGAGGGCTCCGCCCCAGCGCTCGTCACCTCGGGCTAGCAGGTTAGGAGGAGGCGGGGCCCGCAGCGCCCCGCATCCTCCGCACGGCCGCAGCCTTTGGGACTACAAATCCCGACAGTCCCTGTTGCAGGGCCGGGGTCCGAGAAGGTGCAGAGGGCACGGCCCCAGAATCTCGACAGCCTCTAGCCCTTTAAGCGCCATTCTCCGCGTTCCTTTCGGGTCCCATGGTAACTAGCTACACTTCACAAAGCCCCTGCGCTGGGGCTCGCGGCTGCAAGGAGCCCTGGGAGGGTGCGGGGCGGCTCCCGAGGACACACTGCCTCCCCTCCCCCTGCAAGACCCCACCCGAGGGGCTGGAACAATGCGGCGGTGGCGGCTCTCCCAGGCTGCGGATCCCTGCTTGCGCCGCCGGGTTAGCCTATCGAGTCTGACGCTGGCGGGATTGCAGACTGGAGAGGGCGAGGGTGGTCGGTACGGGAAAACTGTTTTCACGGACCACGGGAACGACCACTCTGGGCCGTTCAGTTCCCGTCTGCCCGTTCTGGGGTCTCGAACCCACAGTTTGATCTCTAGTTGTGCTTGGGCTTCTATATCCTACGCCCAGGTCCGAAATGTCTATCCTTTTTTTGACATCTCCTTTATCAGTGTCACCTAGGCTTATTTTATTTCCTGGTGGTGGTTGTTTTGACGGTCTCCTTATATAATCCCGCTAGCCTAGAATTTGCAGTGATCCCCCTGCCTCTGCTTCCTGAGTGCTGGAATTACACCACTGCATCTGGCCCACTTTCAGCTTTTTAGTACACATTTGATTTAACCAGAAACAATCCTGTGAAAAGGAGTCGGAGGATAGCCCTCCCCCGCTTAACTAACCACCTTAACTTCCGCTCAAGCCTTTTCCCGAGCTCCGTGTTAGTCTGTAGTTGTGACAGTTTAAATATGGCTTTAAAAAAAAATTGCCTCTTTTCACTTGATGTCACCCCAAAGGTGTTGCAAAACCGTGTTGAAATACGACATTAATTCTGCCCCTCACCCCTACCCTGGATTCCTGGGATCTCCAACTGCTGTTGAAGAAGCCGGTTTCTTCCAGGGCTTCCCTCCATTCCTGTTCCGGGGGTGGGAACGGGGGTGTGAATCCCTTGGCTGTCTTCCTGGGGTGCCTTTCTCTACGGGGTATTTTCAAAGAAAATCGTACTTTATTTGGTGGAGGGAGAAGGAGCCTCTTATTTTTAATCAAATATACACCAGCGTGTGACACCACGTCTTCCGAAGTGTGAGGTGTCCCTGGGCCATGTACTTACTCTTCGATCCATTCTGGATGATTTTAGGGCCCTACAGATTGCATCTAGAAGATGTGAAGTTTCTCCATTTGGTCTCCACTGAGAGGGAGATGGTTTTTTTTTTTTGTTTTTTTTTTTTTTTGCCTTCTCCAGGTCCTGTCTTCTCCTGGTAGGGAGCTTGTGCAAGGGACCTCCAGAACAGCTTAGGACCGTCTTCCAAACGCCCCTAACCCTAGTGAACCTGGGATGTGTCTGTGTAAATTGCTCCATATTGGGGCCTGGCTATGGTCTCCCCAGACTGTCCAAGGATTTTGCAAAATGCATTGCACCTCTCAAAGGCGCGGTTAAACACCCAGCTAGCTCAGAGCAGCAAGGGCCTTTTGCCTAAGGTGGAGGGAGCCCTCTAGTGGCAGCAAGCGTTTGCTGCAGCATTTAGTTGTGTTTCAATGCTTGCGGAACTTGCCTACTAGTTTTGACTGCTAGGTTGGCCTGGGACACAGATAAAATTCCTATTCCAAACCTGAGGTTTCGGATATCCTCAATACTTAATTTTTAGATTTTTTTGTTTTGGGTTTTTTTTCTTCAGGCTTTCTTTTATTTAATTTAGAGCTTAGAGTCACCTATCTCTGGGATGGAATCCTCGTTCCCATCACTTATGGATACTTAACTTTGGCAAAAAGAGCCCGTCCCGAGCCTTTGCTTCTTCGAATACTTCCCAGCATCATTTTGCATCTCATGAGGGAATTCATATAAAGGACATAGCCCTGGCAGAGTGTGCACTCGCAAGTGTAACTATTACAAATTTATTCAAACAAAGTTGTAGAACAAGACCATTCCATGAATGGAGGTGGTGGGAAGAGCAGAGGGTAGGCAGAGATTGGGGCTACTGGGTGTTACAAATTAACATGCACTAGATTTGAAATAACCTAAATAACAAATGAGAATAAAGAGTATATTGGGGGCTGTCATGAAAGGAAGAGAGAGAAGAATCTTAAATTCTGGCTACACACAGGGTCAGTTAAATCTTCTACAACATGTCCTTCAACCCTTATAGCTCTGCGCAGCGGATGACAGCACTCATTTCTTACAGATTCAACTTACTCCAAAGTGCTCGGAAAGTCACACTGCTCTGAGGAGCAGAAGCAGAATTCCAAGGGACATCTGCTTGATGGGAAGCCAAGCTCTTCTGCTGCCGTGTGTTCCTCCTCCAGTCTCAGGAGGCTGAATATCCGGATAGTAAGTGGCTCCTGGACGGCTTGGATATCCCACTGGCCCTGGACAGTCTATCCTCTTCCGTTTGAGCTGTTTCTCCCCTGGTTCCTTCTGGGAAAGGGGTTCTCCTGGACCTTGAGAAGCTCTGGGTTAAGAGTCTTCTTCACCTGAGCCAGGCACTAATCCCAGCATTTGGGAGGTAGAGGGAGGTGGATCTCTGTGAGTTGGAGACCAGCCTGGTTCATAGTGAGCTCTGGGACAGCCAACTACATAGGAAGACCCTGTCTCAATCCCTACCCCCTGAAAAAGGTTCGTTGTCAGCCTGCTCTTGTCACTTCCTGCTCCCCATATTTCTCAGCAACAACCCTATATGGAAAATACCTCAAACTCTATTTAGCCATTAAAATATCTGTGAGCTGAGAGCAAAACTTCTGTATCTAGGTCAGTGTCACAGAGCAGGAGCCAAAACAGAGACAAGAAGACAGAAAAATGGACATTGAGAGGGGAAGAAAGGACACGGGAAGTGTGACAAAAATCTGAATATCTGTAGGAGATGAGGCTGGGGGATGGTCAGGGGCTAGCTTTGCCTAGTGTGTGTGAGGTCCTGCACTCAGTCGCCAGTATAAACAAGCACACAGCAAACCGAAAATCAGATACATAAACAGGGTCAGTGGGACATGAGGCCCCCGCCATCCAGCCTGACACAGGAGCCAGGAGAGAGGACCCAGAAGGCTGAAGGTGGGTGTTGAGATGAAACATCACTGTTAGTTCTGGTGTGTCATCACTCTCTGAAATGCTAGGGAACACTTCAGAAATTAAAAGCCATTCCCTTTAGCCTATGGCCTGGTTTTACTAATTGTATTCATTTTTAAATTTCAAATTTGAAATAAAAGTTTATCTTTTTTTCCAATCAGAATGCTTTCAACTCAAGGACCGCAGGGTGATTCTAGCTGCTGTAGACCCACATCTGAAATCAACAGCTTTAAACTCACATTTACTTCATGCACACAGGGATTCTTCAAGTCAGAAAGAACCTAGAAATTGCTGTGTCTCACAATACCAGCATTATACAGACGAGGATAATGAAGCTTTGTTTTACGCTCTTTTCTTTCTCAACAAAAATTCACTTGTGTACTAGCAAGAATAATAATGAGGGCAAGAAAACAACTCTTACAATTACCTCCGAGAACAAGGAGCTTAAGAGATGGATTTTTAATCATCTTTTTGTCCTGCACCTGTCACACCCCACAGCAGCTCAGGACACTGGAAAAAAGCCCGACCCTCTCTCCTAAGTAAGGTCAAGTTTTAATTTTTTAAGTAGTAAAAAACTATTACTGCTTGACTCGTTTAAGACTCTGCCATGGTTAATCGTCACTGTCGATTTGAATGTGTTCAGAGTCATGTTGGAAACACATCTGGGATGTCGATGAGTGTGCTTCCAGAAAGGCTTAACCTGGGAGTGAAGACTTGTCTTGAATGTGAGTGTGCAGCCTATTCCACGGGCTGGAGAAAAGAGAAAGAGCTTTGCCGGAGTGTTCCTCTCTTTCCCGACTGTGGCTGCGGTGTGACTGGGTGCTCAGTCTTGCTGCTAGTGTAGCCTGAGCTGCTCCCTATGCCACACTTTCCCTCTTGAGGAACTGCATCTCTTCAACCTGAGCCAAAATAAGTGCTCCCTCCCTTCCATCGTGTGTGTCAAGGATTTTGTTACAGCAATGAGAACAGTAATGAAGACACTCTTATGGAGCCAGCCCAGCAGTGTGGCTAGCTACTTCCAATACAACTTACTGAATTTTCAAGCTGTGAGGTGAAACAAATCCCTTCTTTCCTTAACTTCTGTCAGGTGTTTTGTAACATCACAAGTAACTAATACACTAATTCACCCACCCGTAGTTACCTAGTTATTCGATGTGACTTTGTAGTTCTGTAGCTTTACACTGTACAGTGACATCTCTGGTCCTCTTTGTTTTGTTTATCTGTGTTTTGTTTTGTTTTTTGTTTGGTTTGGTTTGGTTTTGATTTAGACAGAGTCTTTCTATGTAGCCCTGGCTGTCCTGGAACTCACTATGTAAACCAGGCTGGGCTTGAATTCACTGAATTCTGCCTGCGGAATGCTGGGATTAAAGGCATGTGCCACCACACCTGGTTTTTCTGGTCCGGTTTTTGAATCAGTGTTTGTTAAAGTTATGTGTGTTGTTTTCAGTTATCTAATAGTTCTCTCTATTATTTTTCTTGAATGAGAATGCCCATTTGCTCCAGCACCATTTGTTGAAAGGGCGGTCCATTTTTTATTGTGTTACTTTGCTCCTTGCCAGAGATTAGTTCCTTCAATTTGTGTGGCTTTGTATTTCTGGGCTCTAGTCTGTTCTGTTGACATATAGATTTCAAGAAAATGCCCCACAGGCTTGCCGAGAGGCAATCTGATGGAAGCATGTTCTCAATTGAAGTTCCCTTTTCTCAGATGTCTCTAGCTGTGTCAAGTTGACAAAAAACTAACCAACACAGGATGATCTGTTACTTTTTAAAATTTTATTTACTCTTTGAACATTTCATGTATTCAATGTATCTTGATCATACCTACCCACTAGCTTTTAAAATACATGTATTTATTTGTGTGTGAAGGAGCACGTGTCACAGTACACATGTAGGTGCCAGAGATTACTTGCAGGAGTTGGTTCTCTCCTTCCACCGTGTGGGTTATGAGGATCAAATTCAGTTAGGCTTGGTGGCAATCCAACTTAGCCTGCTGAGCCATCTCCAGCCAGCACTTCATTCTTACTGTAGAACTCACGCCGGAAAAAGGGCCCTCTAGACTGGGTCTGGTAGCTGGTTAGAGAAAGGAATTCAGAAAGGAAGCTGAGCAGGAGGAAGGCACCAGAAGTGATGGTTCATATCAGACTCTAACATGTTAACTACTTGCCAGGACCTGAGGAAGATAAACCTTAGAAAATATGGTGTGGGGAGCACTCATTTGTTCTTTGGTTCTAACTCTTTGAAGCCACAACAGTAGATGGGAATTGTTTACCTTGACATCATCACAGGGATGTCTGTGACCTTGATTCTGCACTTTCTTGTCGTAGAAGCTTATTTTTAGTTATGTGTAAAATAATTGTGCACTGTTGGGAATAGGGTCGCCTAGACCTTGATGTTTTGTATTGCCTGCAGGTGTTGATTTTGGTTGGGGTGATGTTTGATTTCTCAGGATCTGCATCTGAGGAGTTCTGAATGAATAAAAATATCTGAGCTCATGCTCGGGGTTCCACTGTCGAGACAGTGATTCTCTCTGCGGAGGTCTGGCAGGGTTTGCATATATGAGAATGTCTCTTGTCTTCCTTGCTGAACTGCCCCAGCAGCAATGTTCAACTACGTTTACTGAATACTAGGCATTGTGCTGACTGCTTATATTAAAGCATTCAAGGTTATTTTTTGCTTGTTTTTTAGTTCTTGTACCAAGAAAGCCGGCTACCTGGATCTTACTGCCCCCTCACCCTACCCCTAGTTGGGTCTTTCCTTGTGTTTTCAACTCAAACAGCTATTCTGGCACCTGACTTGCTCCCCTAGATGATAAAAAAATTATTATAATGTCATAGCAATCTTGTCAAATTCAAGTGTCAACTGGCAGCTGAACTTTCAAACCAATTTGCTGGAGCCACATCCCAGCTCCTCTGAGATAGTCATGCCAACAGCAGGCCAGGGCCCCAGTGCGCTCAGCCAAAACCCATGACTTACACCCCTTTCTTCCTTCGACACTCAATTCTCTCTCCAAACAGAACAGCTCAGTTCCCACTTCATTATGTTTAGAGCGTAGAGCGTGAGGAGGTGACTCCCAGTGGGCCAGCCAGGAGCTATTCTAGCAAGTGTTAGCCGTTTTCAGATTGTGACACATACCCCAGGTAGTACATTTTCTGTAGCTATAATACAATGCTTAAGACTAGGCAAATTTTCGAACAAAGGTTTATTTGGTTCATGGTTATGGAGGCTGGACAGTTTGAGAATATGGCATTGACACCGACTGGGTACCCAGCAGGGTGTCTTCATGATGTGGTGGAAAGCATCACATGACAAGACAGAGAAAGTGTGCTGGCTCAGGTCTCTCTTACTAAGCCATCAGGGTCCCACCCCATCCAGCCCAGAGGCCCTTTTACCCAATACTACTAATGCCGTTGATATTTGAATCTGAGGTGAGTCAAGGTTTCAGCACATGAGCTTTTGAACATGTTAAAACTCTAGCATACCCTAAATTCTGCTCCGAGAAGCATCAAGTCCAGTGCCAGTGTAGCTCAGTTTGGACGTTGCATCTGGCCTCCTGGGTTGAAGACTCCATCTCTCCTGACTCAGAAGCTGGCCTCCAGAGGCTGAGGGTGGCGCCAAGGGACTCTCCTGTCAAGAAGGTAATTGACCTGGCTTTGCCCAGAAATATTCAAAATCATATTAACTAGCCACAGGTGCCATTCTTCAGAGGAAAACGTAAGACTCTTCTCTCAATACAGCCTCTCTCATTTTGATAGAGAGGGTTCTTATGTCCAAATAGCATAACAGCCAACACCAAAGATGTTGTATGCCTACCGTGGCGGCTCAGCAAGGAAGACAAGGAGGCATATTTCATAATTGCAAACCGTGCAAGACCTCAGCAGAGGGAACCACCGTCATGGCCAGTGCTGTGCTCACGGTGGAACCCCAAGTGTCTGAGCTCAGATGTTTTTATTCATTCAGAACTCCTCAGATACAGCTCATAAGCAATCAAACATCCCCCACAGAAATCCAACACCTGCAGATAATACAAAATTGTCAAGGCCTATGCATCCTTTTTTCTGACAGTGTACGAAAACAATTATTTTAAATATAACTAAAAATAAACTTCCACAACTTTTCCCCTTTTCTGTATAAGCTAATAAAAAATGCTTTATCTGTACAACCCAACTTAACATTACACCAGCAAAATTATTTACAAGAGGAACAATCACGAGTGTTACTAATGCACAGGACCAAATGAAACCAAACATCTATCAAGCTTTTCATGATGGTTTTGGACAACAGAAAAATACCAGTGTTTAATTATCTGGAATTCACTCACAATCTTCTGAGCTCCTCCAAAGGGCTTGGATCACTTCTCTGGCTCTGCCTCTGCCTCTGCAGCACACACAGCTTGTCTTCCAGGCTTTAGCTGACTCTACTCCACTGCTGCCTCTGTTCTTGGTGGTCATCCCATGGTACTGGCATCTTCAGAACTGCTGGGGTCTTCTGCTGCAGCTGGGCTACACTTTCATCAATAGCCTCTCCTGGGCTCTCTTCATGTGCCAAGCCTCAACTTCTTTTCATGCCTTAATCCTGGGCCTTCAGCTGCCACGGAGGCTGCACCTTTACCAATCACCTCTCTCGGCCTCCCACAGTGCCAGCTCACTAAAGACCCCTTCATGCCTTCCAAAACAGCATCACCTGGGTAACTCTTACAGTACCAAGTTTGGCTACCAGCACAAGATATGACCTCAGGCAATTCTGGATGACAGTTTCTGTGTGCTGACCCTTAGGAAACACTTTCCAGGGTTTAAGATGGAATAACTGGTTACCTTGTCTGCAGGAAGAATTCCTTTGTGGGGCGGAGTTCTCATCACCATGGCAGAAGTGTCTTGTCAGGACTGCCTCACCTCACCAGTATCTGGACAGGTTGTCTTTCTCTTAGCCAGGTTTGCAGGAAAAAAAAACAAAAAACAAAAGAACAACTGTTCAGTTTAACTAAGTGGCTTTTTGGCTCTAAGCCATGACTTCCACAACAGGGGATCTTGAGCAGTGGGAAGAATCTCTTGGTTGAAACATTCTGGCAGTTTGGCATTCTTTCTCACTACTACTATGGGGAAACACAAACCCTTCTTCATAGATCTCAAACACAACATCTTGAGCTTCACATACACACAACCCAGCTATCAGAAAACTCAGTTTGTGAAACAGTGGCCCCACCAGTGGTGGGTGGGAGCGGCGGCTCCATGATCAGGAAAAATAGTAAGGAGCTTGTTTTTTCCTGCTCCCAGCTAAATTCTTTATCTCTAAGGACCTCTATTCTAAGGTTCTCACCTTGGAGCTTTTTTCCTCATTTATTTATTAATTTCACAGCCTTTTCATTTCATAGATACTTATTTCCTTTCTCTCTCTCTTCTTCCTTCAGGATCCTTCCACTAATACTTTAATCTCTATCTTCTGGTAGCTTCCCTGAGTATTATTTACTGGACTCTGTGAGGTCTGGAGTTTCTTTCTCATCTTCTTTGCCTCCATGTTGGATTAGCTGGCGTGATGTCCTGCCCCACGTTGGTGCACCATTTGTAGCAGTACATCTCCTGTAGCATTCAGCAAGGAAGACAAGGAGACATATTTCATAATTGCAAACCATGCTAGACCTCAGCAAAGGGAACCACCATCATGGCCAGTACCATACTCACAGTGGAACCCCAAGTACCCACAGAAATCCAACACCTGTAGACAATACAAAATGCCAAGGCCTGTGGATCCCTTTTTCCAACAGAGCACAAAAACAATTATTTTAAATATAACTAAAATTAAAATTCCACAACACAAAGGCATCTTTATGTAGCCAAGCTCTGTTTTACACATTCCCATATTGACTTAATGTGGGCCAAGAGGACACAATGCTGGAGAAGAGGAGAGGGTTGTTTTTACCATGGTAGGAGAATGTTCTTACCAGCTGGCTAGTGTGAGAGATGGGAACTGACACTAGAACTCTCCTCTAAGCTGTGAGTTTTGAGATATGATCTCGCTATGTAACTCAGGCTGATCTTGAATTCACAGTCCTCCTGCTTCAGCCCCCTGAGTGCTGGGATTATAGGTGTGCACCACCCGGGCATTGCTTCCAGCAAGTATTCCTGATAATTTGTGATATGCTCAGTGTGCTAAAGTGAACAGGAACCTTGACCTTTATCTTGAGGGCCCATTCTCTGTGAGAAAGGAATTGCTCTGAGTCCAGGATTCTGTGCAGGACCTTGGGTATGCCTCTCATCCCCTTAGCTCACAGGTTAGGATACTGGGGCATAAAATAACCCCCAGAGTGGATGCTTACCACTTAACGAGGTCCAGGTGAGATTAGAGGTCAGACTTCAGCGATCAGAGGGTGGTGATCAAGAACGGGACATTAGCCTTCAAAGGCTATTTGACCTGTATGTGGTCAAAGGTGGAAAACAGAAGGAAGAAAGTAACATCCATGTTAGATCCCAGTCTGGCTGCCGAGAACACTGTTTCCATGCTATGCGCCATAGTTCATCATTCACAGAGCCTTTCTTCTCATAAGGTCCTGGTATTTAAGAATAACTCCAAAGAGCATTCCAGAAACATAAATGGCTTGGGAGCTTGTGGCTTGATATTGCATTAAAATTCATAAATAGCCTGGGAACATGTGCCTGATATTGCATTAAAATTTGTTCACGGTAAATAAAACCCAGTTTGGCAGCTTTAAAATGAGGTCTTTTCGAAATTGCATTTTATTGATTTGTCTTTATTGTAGAAGCAGGTTTATTTGCTGTGGGAAAATTATAGAGGATAGGTTTAGAAAAAAAAAAAAAAAAAAAAAAGGGAAAAAATCCACACCTACATTTCCTTCTTCAGAGGGGATCTCAGCAAAACTTGGGCATCATATCTCTCCCCATGCTCATTTGTTTCTTACAGACAAGGTTCCACGTAGCCCAGGTTGGCCTCAGACACACTAGAAAGGCTGACCCTGAACGCCTGACCCTCCTGTCTCCACTCTCCAAGCGCTGGAATTCCGGGTGGGCGCATCTTGCCTAGCCCATCTCCCCAGTCTCTTAGCACAACTTTTTTCTCACTAAAAAATGAGATTATGTTTTAAATGACATTTGTTTACTCAAAAAAAAAAAAAAAACCAAACCCTTTCTGTCTTAACTCATTGTTTTTATCAGAAAAGAATGGCTTTTAAATAAGCAAAACGATGACTGGGTATCCTTTTGTTGGGAGGAGATATTGTCTCAGGTAGCTGTCGGCCGCTAACCGCGACGACCGCTTGGAATGTCGAGTCTGCTACACACTGAGTTACGGAGACAGTCCGGAAGCGGCCGCTAGCACACGGCAAACCGTTAGAGATCCCATGTGGAAATGGCGCTATGTGGACACATTGGGTTCCACACACTGTGCTCTTAAAATTAATTGGTGTCTTTCGATTTTTAAAAACATGGCTCTTAGGTTTCTAAAAGACCCTTCCTAGGTCCTCCAGTTCTTAGGAACCTGCACTGTTCGTTGTCTTCGGACACTCTGCAACCCAGCAATGGAAGACGTCCACTAAGGGAGGCTGACTATGACCCAAGCTACGCCTGGCTATAGGAGGATGGCAGAAGGGTTTTATCTGGAAAAGATGAAACTGACCTTGATGCCCATGGAAGAAGCCAGACTTGCCTCTGTTAGCAAATCCTTCTGGGTATTCCAAGTTTTCCGTCTTTTGGATTTCTCTCTGACACAATTTGTGTAAGTTATGGTTCCCCACCTCAATAAGTTAAATAAGTTTTTGATATGTGTTCCTGTTATATTATGAGCCAATCATGAGTTGTGATTTTGTAGTTTGAAAAGTGTATTTTAATCATTGTCCTTTAATGGCTGTTGTGGTCTTGCCAAGGTGTCCAGTGAAGTCACCTGACGGAGCCAGGTAACTGTCACCAGAGAAGCTCACCTGAGGGCTGCCCGTGCAGCCTGTCTGTCTCTCCTTGGCTTTCAGAGTGATCCCTTACATTCAGTTTTCTTAAATGCCTGGCAGAGTTGACTTATGGGAGGTTTACTGGGGCTGATAGTTTTAAAGTGCACAACCATCATGGAGAAGAAGGTATGGGGGCGGCTGGGGCAGCTCTCTCCATAGTGGTAAAACCATGAGACGGTAGCGTTTCCCATCTTGGTAGATCAGAATGTAGGGAACTCTAGACTAGGAGGGATCAGAGGTTGGTATAATCCTCAAAGCCTTCCCCCGGTGGTCTACACCTCCCAGCCTGGTCCCACGCCCCAAAGGTCTCAGAACCCATCAAACAGTTCTACTAGCTAGAGATCAAGTGTTCAAACACGTGAGCCCACAGGAACATAACACCTCCGAGTGGGGACTGAACTTGACTGGCGTCTCCTTCAAGCCCATCTTGACATATTTTGTCTTTTCTTTTGCTTCTCACATGCACCAGGCCGATGTTATTTCCCTGGTGGCAACAATGGCTGTAAATGTGCATGGACAGCTTGAGCATTTGAGAATCCCCATAGATCAGCAGTTCTCAACCTCTGGGGTGAGACCCCTTTGGGGGATCAAATGACCCTTTCACAGGGGTCACCTAAGAGCATCTGCATATCAGATATTTACATTATGATTCATAACAGTAGCAACATTACAGTTATGAAGTAGCGGTGAAAGTAGTTTTATGGTTGGAGGTCATAACAACCTGAGGAGCTGTATTAAAGGGTCACAGCCTTAGGAAGGGTGAGAGCCATGGCCACAGATGAATGATAGAGATTGTTTGCTACTGTTGAAAGGTGGAAGATTTTTTTGTTTGTTTGTTTGTTTATGTGGCTATTTTGGGCACAAATCAATTGAGACAATCATGCCCACTGGGAAGAAAAACATCTCTTTGACCTTAGACCTGGTAAATTTTGTGTTTACTCATCATTAAGTACACATTTACTTTGTGTGTGTGTGTGGGGGGTGGTCCTGGGGATAGAGCCCAGAGACTTATGCACTGGGCTGCAGTTAGGGCTCAGTGGTAGAGCAACTGCCTAGTACATGCAAGGTCCTGAGTTGATCTCCTGTCTCACATGCAAGGAATAAATAGTAAGGTAGTTCCAGAGACTGGTGCACTCAAGCTAAGTGTTCTACCACTGAGCTATGAGTCAGCTCCTACATGTACTCTTGCTCTGCCACAAAAGCTGTTCCAAGTACTGTGTGTGTCTGTGAGTCTACGTGTCAGCGATATTGATGAGCTTTTACATTGACAGCAACTGAATTCTGTAGATGTCTTCCTGAGTATCTTTTCCATGACATTTGGGTAGATTAAAACCTTAGGCTAAAGCCGGGCAGTGGTGCACGCCTTAATCCAGCACTCGGGAGGCAGAGGCAGGCTGATCTCTGTGAGTTTGAGGCCAGGAAGTTCCAGGACACCTAGGGATACACAGAGAAAGAGAAACCCTGTCTTGAAAAACCAAATACCAAAACAAAAAAAATCACACACACACATACAACACAAAAAACCTTAAGTTAAAACCTAATAGAGTTCATTGATAACCAGGGGTTACTTAATTTCAAATGGTATAAAATACTGCCATAAAAATTGTTAAGGTAATTTTACAGTTAGTGTGCTCATTTTACGTGTTATATAGGGCTTTTGTTTTTTGTATTATAGAGAAGCTCTACCTTTGAGGTATGAGAGATGACTAGTCTCCATTGCTAACTGGATTTGGAGATCACCTAGGAGACATATTTGTCTGTGTCTGTGAGGGAGTTCCCGGAGAGGTTTAACTCAGGGAAGACTCACTCTCAATCTGGGTGGTGCCATCCTATGGACTGAATACAAAGGAACAGACAGAAAGTAGATGAGCACCAGGGTTTCCTCTCTTTCTACTTCCTGATAGTGGGCACAATGATACAGCATGGGTCCCACGGGTGTGCCTTCCCCCTCAGGGAGGACCGTGGCCCCTCACCATAGACACAGCAAGCCCTTCCTTCCATAAATTGCTCCCCTCAGGTATTTTGTAATGACAAGGACAAAAGTCTGTAACACAGCAGTCAGGGGTTCTGACTGTTTGCAGCAAGGTCTCGCTGGAGCCGAGGCTGGTCTACAGCTTGCTGTGTGGCCAAGGATAACAGAGAACTTCCGTCTTGAGTGCTGGGATTCCTGACATGCACCACCACACTTGGCTGAAGATAAGTGATTTTGTCACTTCAAAAGGTATAAAGGGGGTATGTTCAGCCATGCAAAGTGGTGTTACATGTATCCTGCAAAAATATGTGTGTGACAGGCATGTCTTAGCTATCCAGCCATTAATTTTCTTTGTGAAATAGAAATTACTTTGACTATTGGCTATCACTGATACATGCAGTTGGGAACATTCTAGAGACACTAGTATAAAAAAAAAAGTAAGACTGTGTGTGCATACTTTTAAGAAAAAATAGTAGTTTTTCCTAAAGCAACAGTACCTAGGCATTTTGCTTTTAGGACCCTTTATGTACATTAAAAATTATTGAGGTTACCAAAGAGCTTTTGCTCATATGGGCTATATTTATTAATAATCAACACAAGTTAAGTCAGAATTTGAAAAAACACTTATTTGTTGGAAATGATGGGGTCACTGCATATTAAAATATGTTATGAAAAATGCTATGTTTTCCACAAAAATAAGAAGTGGCTTCATTTCGTTCTTTCAAATTTCCTTAATGAGCTGAATAGAAGATTGCTGGCTATCTGCTTTGGGATGCAATCTCATGTCTCATATAGTCTCACTCAACACTCAAAAGAAAATAAGAGGAAAGAATCAATGTTTTATTATAATGATGAAAACCGTTTTGACCTGATGAACCCCCCACCAAGAGTATCTCGAGGACTCCTTTGAGGTCCTTTGGATGACACACATCCTCGAGTGTCAGTTTGTTCCAGAATATGAATGACCATAATGAAGGGAAAATTAAGGAGGGATTTTTATTTGTCTTAATTATGGGCAGCTGTGTCTGAGAAGATGCTGTATGAATATTTCCTTGGGAAAGGAGGCAGACTCTTGCTAGAAGCAGAGAGAAAGGAGGTGACCCCTACTGTTGGGGTTCTGAAGCCTAGCCCTCTTGAGAGAAGGAACTGGGCTATGGTCAGTGGGTTTGGAAGAACACGAATGTGAGCAAGTCTTCATGCTTGGACATGAAAAAAGTTTTCAGGTGTGGAAGAGGAGAGCTGCTCCTGTGGGTACCAGAGGGGGCCTTGTGACCCGCCCTTGCTCCTGTCCAGCTCCTGGTGAGTACAATAGACTACCCTGATAAAACCAGCCAAGTCAGAGTGCAAGACCCTCCCTCCCCTGCCCCGGAGAACCAGAACTTCCTGGTTTAAGTTTTGCCATCTCTACTCTCAGCCCAGCTGAACAGCACCTGGAATAAAATTGAGTTCTGAGGCTGGGGAGGTGGCTCTCTTGGTCAAGAGCTTGCTGTGCAAGCATGGGGACCTGACTCTGGGTCCCTAGCACCCACATAAGAAGCCTGGCATAGTGGTGTAAGTCAACAACCTAGTGAAGCTTATAGGTCAGTGGTTCTCAACCTTCCTAATGCCGAGACCCTTTAATACAGTTCCTCATGTAGTAGTGAGCCCCAGCCATAAAATCATTTTTGTTACTACTTCATAACTGTTGCTACTGTTATGAATCATGATATAAATATCTGACATGCAGATGGTCTTAGATGACCCCTATGAAAAGGTGGTTCAACCCCAAAAAGGGTTGAGACCCACAGATTGAGAACTCTGCTGTAAGGGCTGTTGAGTGAGAGTCCTGGGGAGCCTTGTTGAGTGTGAGCAGTAGTAAGAAGGCTTTCTAGCTGCAGCTTGCAATTGGAAGGCAACGGGAGAAAGCTGGACTGGTCAAGCCCCTGACAGCACCCAGTGGGACAATATCCAGCCCGAGGGAGGCCCTTCCGGGGCTCAGCCTATGCATAAAGGGAGTCACTTAGCCTACCCCAGGCCTGTTTCTGCTCCTAAGACAATGCTTTGTTTATTCGTTGCCAGTGCCTGGAGTGGAGTTACTTTTCAGGCACATGATTCCCTGTGTCACAGGCTCTCCCCTTCAGATGACCCCTAAGTGGGGCATCGCTTCCTTTCCTGCTACAGAGAGATGCTCAAGGCTGAAGCCCTTGTTGGGGTTGGGGTAGGTGGAACTAAGTATATCTTGGCCAGGGTTATAAATATGGCCACCACTTGGTGTCAATACAATGTTAGGTGCTTTATTAACATTAAAGTTCAGCAGTGAGTTTCAGTTCTTCCTGCTGAGACTGGCAGGCCAGAGTCTCGGTCACAGAGAGGGAGACCACTAGTGTCACAAGCCAGTTCATCAGGGGAGAGGGAATTCCATTCAGGGAAGGCGGCTTTTCTTGTGATACTACCTGTAGGACTTTGGTGGGACACGGCTGGCTGTGGGTTTTGGGTTGGGGAGATGAGGTCCTATCAGGAGGCCAGAATGGAGAAGTGGGCCTGTTACTATCTAGGGATCTGAACCAGGTTCGTTTTCACTGCTAATTGAAGAATAAAAGGGCAGGAGAATCCCAGCACTCAGGCTGCAGCAGGGGAAGTCTCAGACATGTCAGATGGAAGGAACAGGTAGAAAAAGTTATTAAAGGCGAGAAAGCATGCGCGCGCACACATACACACACACCTAGGTACACAGAAAGACTCTTATGCAGAACCAAAGTCCCATCTCTCCTGGAGGACTAGGGGTCTTAAGGGTGGGTCTTCGGTGGCTAGGGATGGGTTCTATGCTCCTAATTTAGGGTTGGTCAGTTTAGACAAAGAAAGGAAAGATGATAGGCCCACATCTTGGGGTAAACACATCCAGAGTCCACCTTGAGCTTATTTGACCAGCCTGTACTGGTTAGTCAGAAAGCAGCCAATGATCCTATTGGTAAAAAAAAGGCACCCCCTCCCCTAGCCTTTGTCTCAGGTAGGGAGGGAGAAGAAAAGAAGCCGGAAGCTTGTCATCCTCATTTATCTTTCTGTGGCCCCTTTATCTGTCTGCCTACCAGGGATCTGTCTAACCCTCAGGCTCTTTGGTCCTCTTTAAAGAGGATCAATACCACCGTGTGTTCAAAACTCTTGGGGACCTGGAGCGGGGCCTCCAAGCAGGCAGGGAGGGTCCAGGCAGTAGTGACTCAGTCCTGTGGGATGAGAAGGAAAGAGTGGTGGCCTGGAGAGCAAGGGAGAATTAGGCTTCGGTGACCTGCCTGGACATGAGGCAAGCTTATAGACAAGCCGGGCGCTTCTGTGTGTGTGTGTGTGTGTGTGTGTGTGTGCACACTACACGCATATGTGTAGGAGAGTCAGAAGGAGCAGATGTGATGCTCGGAGACCACCTCCCAGTCTTGTTCTGGCCGTCAGGGACTGGGCTCTGACTGTGATCTTTGTGGAATGAAACGGGCCATGGCAGTACCAGCAGCAACAGGCTGGGATGTGGTTCTTTCTCTAAAAGGCCCTTGAGCTGTTGGGCACTGCTTTACTATTTAGGAAAATGGGTCCAGTCTTACCTGCACGTTTCCCCAGGGCGTCACTGAGGACATATGTGAGAACTTTCTGGAAACCAGAAAGAATTATCTTCCGACGATTACTCTGATATGGAAGATAGTTAGTAATGAAATGGAATTTTCCTCAGTGGCTTCTCAGAAGTTTAGAAGAAATTATTTTGAAGTGCTTTGATCTGCTTGGCAGGAAGGCACCAAGTAAGTTCAGGACGTCACAACGCATTAGTCTTCTGCTTTGCAGTTGAGGGTGACCGATAGCGAGTGACAACCTTTTGGAATTGCTTAACCCCCCTGGGCTCCTGGCTCTAAGCCTGGCCTCCTCACTGTTCCCTGCTTCCCTCTCATGTGTGACCCTGAAACCCGGCTCCCTGTGAAGGCGACTTGAGACAGACACCCTGTGTATGTCACCATACTACTCGCTCTGTTCCAGATGGCCCTCTCCTAGCAATTTTAAAATTACACTTACTTATTCATATGTAGATATACGTATGTGTAAGGGTCTGTGCACCACAGAGTGTGCAAGTCAGGGGATAACTTATGGGAGTCTGGATCTCTCTTTCCACCGTGTGCAAGCTGGGGATTGAACTCGGGTTGTCAGGCTTAGGGGCAAGCCCCTTACCTCACTAGCCTTCTCCTGGTAATTATCGCTGCTGCTTGGACCTACTTGAATCGGCGGGAGGTAAGTCAGCCTCCGGGAATTCTGGAGCAGTGATGACAGGAGCAGGTCCTGGACTCAGCATATCAGACGCTTCCTCATCCCTACAGCTCCAGTAGGGAGGCTCCGTCAGCGGCAAGGGGAGGGCACCCGGCGGGTCATGGAGCTGCAGGGTCAAAGGCAGGGCTCTCACGGGCTATTTTATCTAGGCTGCCATCCTTCCATTCAGACATTTCATTATTTTCTGGGGAAAGTGTGGCTTCTGACACCTTCTCACAATTGTCATTGGGAAGAATGGAATATCAGTTCACAAGAAAGTTCTGGAAACAGAAGGTTCTCAGTTAATGTGCTCCACCCCAGGCCTCCCCGTGGATCTTGTGAACTAATACCTGCTGCCAGCGTGAAGGCCTAATGGGGTTTGTTTCCTTCCATTACCCATAGCCTGATGTTGTCTCCTTTTTTGAAATTTTAGATTCAAATAAAAAAATTAAAGAACAAAAACTGAGTTTCCGGATGGCATTTTCATACCATGCTCATATTGCTCCCCACCCGCCATCTCTCCCCCCTCACTGTGATGCTTTGGCCGCCTCGGATGGAGCCGTGGGATTTCAGGACTCTTGTCCCACCACAGGCTCTACAATTCCCTTATTGGACTCAGAATCCCTTCTCTGCAGGTCAGCCCTCTACCCCTGAGAGTCTGGGCTCCCAGCTCAGAGGGCATCAGGGTCCAGCCCTCCTGCTGCTGTCTCCGCTTGCATGGACCCAGTTGCTGCCTCATGGCTGCTGGGTGATGTTTCACTTCCTCTCTCCTTCCTCCATACAGGGTCTCTGGGACAACCCCGGGTCCATTTCCATAGGCACCTCATGTGGTTTCTGTGGATGCCTCTCTACTATGGTAGATCAGGTGACGGTCAGAGCTGTGTTGTCTGCTGGGACATCCATAATGAAGAACGGCAGAGCTGGAATTCTGCCATGATGAAGACCTCCAGGCTGGAGGCTGCACACCTTAGGTCAAGGGGATGTGAGGGTTGATTTCTTCTGAGGCGCTTCCTTGGTTTCCAGATGGCCTTCTCCCTATGCCATCACATGGTTTCCCTCTCTGTGCCTGAAAATCCTCTCCTTGAAAACATGTCTCCATCCATGACCATCAGCAAAATGCAAAGCAAGACTATATGGAGTTTCCATCTCTACTTAGAATGGCTAGTGTCAAGGAAACAGACACACACATAAAATATTTAGACAGACATAAACACACACAGATACAGACACACATGCACATGGATACATACACACACACATACATACAGAGACAGACAGACAGACAGACACACACACAACTACTGGTGAAGAAGCAGAGGCCAGTGAAGAGGAACCCTTGTACTCTTTTAGTGGGAATGTAAATTAATGCAGTCACTATGGAAATCAGTCTGGAAGGTCCTCAAAAAAAAAATCCCACTAAAAATAGAGCTACCATATGGACCAACTATAGCCCTCCTGAGTAGATACTCAAAAGGACCCTCAGTCAGCACACCACAGAGACAGCCGTGTTTATTGCTGCACCAGTCACAGTAGCCACATTCTTGAATGTGCCTGTAAACCCATCAACAGATGAATGGACACTGAAAATGCAGTAATATACAAAAGGGTTTTTAGTCAACCATAAAGGAAACAATATGATCCAATTTCCAGGAATATATATATATATATCTGGAGATTATCATGTTAAACAAGAGAAGCCAGACTCAGAAAGACAAATACTGCATGTTTTCTCTTATGCAAGTATATATGTATTTTAAGAGACATAAAAGTTCAAGGACACTACTTGAGAAGAGCAGCGTGGGGGCAAGAGTGGGTAATGGAGCAAATACAATCTAATTACATTATATACATGTGTGAAAATCTCATAATAAAAGCATTACGTTGCACAATTGATATGACTAATAAAAAGCCTAAAAAAATAAGCTAGTATCCTCTCATTATGATATTGATCCCATTGGATTGGGACTCACTCTAATGACCTCATTTTACCTCAGTGGCTTTAAAGACTCTATGCCCAAATGCAGACACATTCTGAAGGTACTGGGTATTAGCATAATTTTTTTTTTTTTTAGGGAACAATTTGACAAGGGCCAAGAGGATACTTTAGAGGTGTCCCCAAAGTCAGTCTCCCGTGTCAGGCAGTGGCAGAGGAGAGGCACAGGGAATGTCTCTAGCACCCTCTGTCTTCCAGTTCTTACCTCTGGTGGTCACGAGAGTGTTGCCCTTCCTGCCCTCACAGTAGACAGGAGCTGAGCACCGATGCTGAAGGCCTTAAGAGCCATGAGAGCCATGAGACTTGATGGCAGAAGGCTCCATGGCCGCGGTGGGGATGGGATGGGGTGGGGGAGGTCTGAGGGAGCGTGCTGGCTAGTTTTATGTCAATTTGACACAAGCTGGAGTAACTGGAGAGGAGGGAGCCTCAGCTGAGAAAAGTCTTCAATAATACTGTACTGTAGGCAGACCTGTAGGGTACTTTTTAAATCATTGATTGATGTGGGAGGTCCCCGCCCATTGTGGGTGGGGCCACCGCTGGGCTGGTGGTCCCACGTTCTGTAAGAAAGCAGGCTGAGCAAACCACAAAGAGCAAGTCAGTAAGCAGCACCCCTCCGTGGTCTTTGCATCAGCTCCTGTCTGCAGGTACTTACCTGTTCTCTTTGAGTTCCCGTCCTTACTTCCTTCAGTTATGAACTATGGATGTGGGAGTGTAAGCCAAATAAACTCTTTCCTCCCCAACTTGCTTTTGGTCATGGTGTTTCATTACAGCAATGAACCATGACTAAGATAGGAAGGGACTTTGTCTAGGCCTACTCTTTCCAGCCGCTTTGAATACCATGATATTGAATCTGTCACACGGATCACTGTGTTTTTTAGGGATGCCTGTCATGCCAGATAGGAATGAGGTCTGTTCTGTAGGTCTCCAGGGAGTGGGTTAGAAACAATCAATGAATAGACTACCTTGGGAAGTAATGAACCGGCTCCCAGTCAGTAGAGGATCCAAGCAGAGGCCAGATAAGTCAATGAAGTGGAGGCTCAGTCATGGGTATGTGTCTAGACTGGATGACATTGGAAGTATTCCCAAATAGAGGTCTTTAATTATTTTAATTTTAAAATTTATTTATTATTATTGTGTGGAGTGGGAGAGAGAGGGGTAGGTGCATGTGCCACGGTCATGCATGTTGAGGTTAGAAGATGATTTTATGGAGTCAGTTCTCTCCTGAATTTGTTCTGAGGACAAATTCAGGTTGCCAGGCTTATATGGCAAGTGCTTTTACCCTCTGAGCCATCTTGCCTGCCCCCAGATTAAAGGTTTTTATTCCATGAAAGCACTTGACAATAGATTTTAAGTCAATGCTCTAACTATAATGTTGCTTGCATTTCTTGGTGGAATCAATCGGCCTCCAATTTGATGTTAGCAGCTCCTTGTTCCTTGCTGCAGTTTCTAGGGAAAAGTTGCAAGTAAGCATCAAGATGTCATCAAAAGCAGAGCTCTGTTTTCAATTCTCTGGTGTATTTAAGTGTGATCCGTTAAGAGTGGGAATGAGCTCTCTCTCTCTCTCTCTCTCTCTCTCTCTCTCTGTGCTTGTGTGCACGTGAACATGTATGCATATGCACTCCCTTGGATATCCAGTCTGCTTTCTCTGCTGATATTCCTTGCAATGAGGAACACTCAATAGCAATTCTTCCCTGGGTGCTGAATTGGGACCCTCCATACATGGTTCTCTGTTATTGATGACTTGCTTTATATTTAGTAATTCATAAACGTGGAGGTCTCTTTATTACGGAAAATTTACATATTGGTAAATATAGTTGCTGGTCACATCTATGGGTTAATCCTTTGAAAATCAGAACCAGGTGGGTGTGGTGGTGCACACCTTTAGTCCCAGTACTCTGGAGGTAGAGAGGGGCAGGTGTCTGTGAGTTAGAGGCACATAGTGAGTTCCAGGTAGTCTAGGGTTAGAATGAGACTCTGTCTCAAAAAAAAATCAGAAATAATAATAATAATAATAATATCAATAATATTAATATTAATAATAATAATAAAATTTCTGCACCTTTATGTTTTACATTGTGTGGGGGCTTATGTAGTCTATTGCTGGAATAATAGATTATCCAAATTAAAACAAAATTAGGACATATGTACAGACACCATGTTCTCTCCTTCCTGAAACTTGCAGTGACTTTGCCATTTCAGCATGCCACATGGGTGAATGAAATACACAGGAGGTGATGGGACATGGGGGTCACTTTCAATAGTCACTGTTTTCCTTGCATGGCCTTGACGTCATATCTCTGCTCAGCTAGCTGCCAAAGGTGGCTGTTGCTCATTACAGCAAAACAACCATGGGCATGTCAACTTGTCATAAATTCTCGTGTGCAAAATTGCCTCTTGGCCCTTAGTGTTCATTTTAGCTTTCCATACTTTCACTGTTTCCTCGTGTCTAGGGCACCCTCATCTGTCTCCGTCAATGCAGTCTTCATGATCTTGCACATCTACAGCTTTGTCCATCTTCCTTTCTACATCCTGGGGTCAGAGCAGCCCATGATGGTGTGAAAAGGGAAGCAGAGAATGAGAGCAAAAAGAACAACAACAGCAACAAAAGAATACCCCAACATGACTGATTCACATCAGCATCGGTTGACTTGTTTGACCACGGGAACAAGGAGTGGTTGTCGGGCTGAGGAGCCAGCTCAGTCCATAGAATGCGTGCCATGAAAGCATGAGGACCTAAGTTCAGATCGTCAGCTCCCATTTACAAGCCAGGCATGGCGGTGCTCAGTAGAACTCCAGCATAGGAGACAGACAGGCAGATCTGAGGATCACTGACCAGGTAATCTAACTGGAATGGAGAGCTCCAGGTTCAGTGAAAGACCCTGCCTCAAAAATCAATAAAACAAACCAACCAACCAAACAGCTTGCTGGGGATGGGGAGGGGCAGCTGGGGAGTGTTAGAGGAAGATATCTCAGTGTCAACCACCGATTCCTCTGGCCCACACTGGCAAGCACCCCTGTGTACGCATGTACACGCAGACACACAGACACATGGACAAAAGAAAGAAAGATAGGAAGAAGAAAGGGAATAAATTAAAACAGGTTAAGTGTTTTTGGTGTCAACTCCCATCTCTCCTCTCTAAACTCCTTACTTTGGATTTTAGATATTCTGACTGTGAAATGAACCAATGAACCTGCATGGATCAGACCTGTGGGACTAAGAAGAAGGATTTTTTTTTTTAAATTAAAGATATGGCCTCACTGTGTAGCCCTGGCTGTGCTGGAACACACATACAGACCAGGATGGCCTTGAGCTCACAGAGATTCTGCCTCTGCCCCACAAGTGCTGGGATTAAAGGTGTGAGCTACCATACTCAGCTTTAAGAAGTGTTTCTAAAACAACAGATAGATAGATAACATGCACAACATGCATTCCAGCTATAGACCATTCATTTATTTATCCATTTGTTTACTTAGTGTTTGTTCTAAGCCAAGACCTGGGTTAGGATATGGGAAGACAAGCATACATGCAGGGGCTCTGTGTTGTAAAGCCTGGGGTCTAGCCAACTGTCGCTAAAAGACTTTTCCTTCCTTTGGGGCTGTCTTCATTCTTAATAAAGAAGGAGTGCAGGATAGCCTTGAAGGTCCATCTATTATAATTCTAAAATCTTTCGTTTACTGAATTTAGACTCTAGTTCATGTTGCCTAGCTCTTCTGAGAAAAATGGCACATGGGGCTCCTTTGTATGGAACTGTGACTGGCTTCATTTAGGACTCTAAGTTGGGTTGTAGTAAGGGCTTCTTGGGGTTAGTACTCCATAGCTGGGCAATTGGTATCTGCCCTGTGAAGCCACAGCCACAATCAGCAGCTGTTGCTTTGTGCCTCAGTCAGGTTTACCACCCATGATCTTGAGATGCATGGCACCCTCTACTGGCCGAAGGCTCAGGATTTATGCTTTCACACACACACAGACCCCCATCCCCCCAGCATACTGTGATGGGTTTGGCTCTTGGTTGATTTTTTTCTCACATATAGTAAGGAATGTAACACTTGCAGTTTGCTTATCTTCCGGGGGAAATACCCTGTCAGAAGCTGGTATTCTTACAGGTTGAGCTTCCAATGGAACCTGCTTTGACTTTCAGTCAAATGGGGCAATTTTGTAGGAGATTTGCTATATTTCCAAGTCTTGGAGGACTCATGAGGCTGCAAGGGCCTCTGAGAATGTCTGTAGAAAATTATCTTGACTGCACTAATCATGGCATGAGAACCTGCCCACTATGGGTGGAACCATTCCCTAGGGCATATAAATGAAGAAAGGAAACTGAGCAGTAGCATGCATTCAATACTGTCTTCTAACTGAGGATATAATGTGAACAGATGTGTGAAGGCCCTGCTGCCTTGACAGATTTGAACTATGAACTAAAATAACCCCTTCCCAAGTTGCTTTTGCTAAGGTGTTTTGTCACAGCAATAGGAAAAGAAGCTAAAACGCAGCCCCTTGCAGGCAGTTCCTCTTCGTAGGTTGAGGAGCTAAGCCAGCTTCAGGAAGAGGAACCCATCTATCTCCTATGAGTGTCACAGAGACTCCACAGCAGCCTTGTCCCACTGAATTGAAATGGCCTTTGTCCCTGTTTGAATTCCTCTACTTGGCTGAAGCTGTCAAAGGGCACAATGTATATCTTTAGGATGTGTGAACTCTCCTTCCTGGGCTCATCATCTTAGGGAAAAGATGCACATGCTTTGTGCTGGTGGGGTGTTACCATCCTTCTTGTAGACTTACCTGGCGGTGAATCTGTTGCAGAATGGTGCAGAATTTAAAGACTGGGACATACCCTCAAGGACTAAGCTGAGGCAAAGTAAAGAGGCTGGCCTGCAAACTCAATTCTGAAGCAAGCAAACAAACAACAAAACAAAACAAAAACAAAACCACCCCCTCCAACCCTAACCGTAAAAACAACAAAAAACAAAAACAAAAAACCAAAAAAAAAAAAAAAAAACCACATCACTTTATTCTCAAGACATTTTTCCTTGTCCATCACAGAAAGGTGCAGATTATAGCCACAAACGCCTTCATAATGGAGACTCACACCTCCAGGAAAAACAATGTCATCTGAGAAATGCCTGCCTTTTGAGTTTAACTCTGGAAATGAAACAAAAATGCCAGGTAGGCCTGACAACAGTAATGTCAGAATTAGAACCAAGCTTCTTAATTTGCCAGCAGTGTCTGGTACCTCTGTAAGGACATGAAGAGCCCTAAAACAGACATCTCCATTAGTGCCTGCCAGGAAAAGGGGGAAGAAATGGGGTCCCCAGATATGTTACTGTGACTTTGACAAAGACTTTGACCCAGGATATTCTTTGCTGTCTCCTGACAACTTCTGCTGCTTCAGCTGGCTGACCTCATTGTCACAGAAGCAACCCAGCACTCCCTCCTGGAAAGTAGCAGAACCCAGGGGTGCTGATCAGGATTCCTGGAGTGCATTTCTCAACTCTGAATCAGTAACTTGTAGAAAGATATAAATCTTGGAAAATTCCTGCTGCTGGCATTGCTCCAGGATGTTTATAAAAAAGAACGGTAGCACACACTTGTAATTTCAGCACTTGGGAGGCTCAATTCAAAATCAGCCTTAGCTACATAGCGACTTCGAGGCTACCCTTCTCTCAAAAGAAAACAAACAAAAGACACTCTCATGCTTTGCTTCTCTTCATTTCATATCAATTTTTCACTTACATTTTGATGGCCTGCATCTATGCTGTGATCTTTGTAAGTTCTTCTATGCAAATATTAAAGAAAGCATACTTACATGGAGCAAGCAATGCACACACAGGCCCAAGAACTGCAGAAAAGAGAGAAGTTCCTGGAGAACCCATATCTTACCCATGAATATGCCTCTGGCTTCGTTCCCTCATCCTTGTCCAGGACACACAGGCGCTGGAGGTGTTACCATGGTCACAGCAGTCCCTTCTGACTGCTGCATTCTATCCTGTTCCATGGAGGACATATGAAACAGCTCATCTGTCTTGCCCACCCCCATGCCAGCCTGCCTTTACCCAGAGACACAGTGTCTGACGGAAGAAGGTAAAAGTCCGAGAGGTTGAGTGGGTCTTGAATAGGGAGAGGGAAGGCTGTGAGGTCTGAGGTTGGTCTCCACACCTGTCCATGGCTTCTGGTCACATTCAACATTCTTTTTCTTTTGTGAGACAGGGTGTCTTGTTCTAACTCTGGCTATCCTGGAAATCACTCTGTAGACCAGGCTGACCTTGAACTCACAGAGATCGACCTGCCTCTGCCTCCCGAGTGCTGGGATTAAGTGTGTGCTCCCACTGCCCAGCTGCCTTCGGCATTCTTTAGGGAGCTCTGGGCCCGATTCCTTCTCAAAGTAGACCCCAGGTATCCACTCTATACAGTGATTGGTGTCAGACATGTCTGGCCTTGATGGGCAGCTAGGTAAACAAAGGAGAAAACCCAGGGCTGAGGAGATGGTTCAATGGTTAAACATTTGCCATGCAAGCCTGAGGACCAGAGTTTGGATCTTGAGAAACCACACGTGGTGGGTGTGGTGGCCTGCCTGTAACCCCAGCCTCGGAAGGCTGAGACGGGATCCCCAGAGCAAGGAAGTAAGCACGACTAGTCATATTGGGGAGATCAGTCTGAGTGAGACCCTGCCTCACTGAATAAGGTGGAAGAGGATGACCCCTGACGTCAACCGTGGCCTCCACGTATGTGCACAAATCCCCACATATGTCCACAATGTGTGTCTACATACATGAAAACATGCATATACACTAATACATGAAAAAAATGAAGAAAAGAGAAAATCACAGGGTTAGGCTACCCAGAACCTTCACCATCAGAAAGAACATCTCTCCATCCCACAGAGTCAGGTAAACTCTCCAGACTTTTGCCCCAAATAACATATAGCGAGGAATCACGAGCAGCAGAAACGGATGTGTGGTCACCATCCATCCGCAACGCTTTTTAAAACCGAAGTCCAACATCTCTCCTAGGATTATAGAGCTCTTCTATATACTCTACCAGTTCTCCAGTCATCCCTCCAAAGGAATTGCTCATTTTGAACATGGCACATATACGTAGTAACCAGACTTTGACGTTCCTGTCAATGTATTTTCCCCATATAATCCATGTTTTAAAATTTTCATTTATTTTACTTTTATGTGTATAAGTGTTTCGACTGAAGGTAATGTATGTCTGTGTACCACCTTCATGCCTGATGCTGCAGAAACCAGGAGATGGAACCAGATCTTCTGGAGTTGGAGTTCTAGATGGTTGTGAGCTGCCTGCCATGTGGATGCTGGGAACTGAACAGGGTCCTCTGGAAGAGAAGACAATGCTATTAAGCACTGAGCCATCTGTTCAGCCTGGGCCGCTTATTAGATAAGGTCTTATGTATTCCAGGCTGGCCTTAGACTCACTTAACCAATGATGACCTTGAACTCCTGCTTCCACCTCCTGAACCCAGTGATCACAGATGTGAACACCACTCCTGGTCTATGTGGTGCTGGGGACTGAACCCAGGGCTTTGCGCATACTGGGCAAGGCCTCTAACAACTGAGCTACATCCTCAGCCTATAACTGACTTAAAAAAAATAGTGATAAGTCAACCAACTCTTAATCTTGACCATGTGATAATGAGCAATTGAGGGTATATTTTCTCTCTTTAGTTAAAGGGAAAAGAAATTTAATAGTTTTCTGAGACCTCAGACAACATAATTAATAAGTTGAGGGCATTTACATTATGTATAACTAATACCAAAACAGCTCTCTAAAACTTGATCCCTGTAAATACTGAATCTCCCAGCACTAAAGCACTGGTTAAAGATTAGGTTAACAGAAGACATTTGTATGTGTTAAATGACTTCAAAAATACCATTGGACCCTGAAAGTCTGTGATGGATCTGGGCTAAATGTAAGTTATAGGGAACAAAGACAGACGAGGTGGTACCTGAAAGGTCCTTTTAGCTCAAAGGAAAAAGCATCTTGAGAAAAAGTGTCTTGGATTTAATGTCACCCTGGAAAATGGAAGGCCTTCCCTTTCTACTCTTGGAACCTCTGGGCCTCTCCCTCCAACCAAAGGTGGAGACTTGGATATCCTTTGGCTTTTCTTCCCAGGAAACACCACTGCCTTGAGGATTAAAAGTCAACTTTGCCTCCCAGGATCACAGCCCTGGGATCATAGGAAAATTCCATACCTGCACAACTAGAGCCCCACTCCCACAGCCTATGCAAAGCCAAGGAGTCTGTGGTGGTGCACAGGGACAAATGGGAAAGGTTGTTTAAAGAAGTAATCAATTTTTAAGTAGTTAAAGGCTAATGGTGTTTGAAAGGTGATGGTTGGGTCTGAGAAGACAGGTACTTGGGAAACAGGGTGGTGGGATTGGGTGAGTTATGCCAAATAGACTCAGTCAGGAGGGATGGCTGGAAGATGCCAAGGTAGTCAAGATAATCAGATCCCAGGGACATGGGTTTAAAGGTCTGTAGTAATGGAGGTTGTGGAATAACTTATTTTTTAAAAAGATTTATTTGTATGAGTATTTGGCATGCACATATACATATATACACCATGTGCATGCCCAGTGCCATGGAACTGGAGTTACAGACAGTTGTGAGTTGCCACATGGATGCTGGGAATTAAACCTGGGTCCTCTAGAGCAGCAGCCAGTGCTCTTAACTGCTGAGCCATTTCTCCATCCCAAAAAACTTAAATCGATCCTGGAACAATTAGGAATCCACTTCTTCCCTTGAGCATCGTGTAGGAGAGCAATACTGGGCATGTGTATATTGCAATATTTAAGTTTGGCACAGTGGCACATGCCTTAATCCCAGACTCGGAAAGCAGAGGCAGGCGGGTCTCTGTGAGTTCGAGGCCAGCCTGGTCTACATAGTGAGCTCTTGGAGAGTCAGAATTACATGGTGTAATTACATGGTAATTACAGAATTACGCTGTCTTGAAAAAACAAAAACAACAAAACAAACAAACAAATTCCTAAGAATTTCAATATTTGTTCAGACTACTAATATGAAGTTGGAGACAGAATAGATCACCTAATTCTAGAGTGGGGGTTCATAGCTGTCCATGGATGGGGGCCCTGAAGGTCTCATTTAGCCATGGCTCTTCTCTGAAAAGTGTATGAAATCTGTATTTATAGAACTAAGTGGAAATTTAAAATATATTTTTGCATTGGAAATTGTTTTCTTTACAATAGTTATAAAACATTTACAAATGATTGCATCTCACAAATGTTTAAGTAGAATGAATGTCCAATATTTATAATAATAGCTTTAAACATAAATCTACCCAAGTATCCAATAAAATGGAAATATATACGTTTGGCTATATCCATACAATGGAACACTTTGTATTTGTTTCTTGGTGTCTACAGGAAATTGGTTTCCAGACCTCATGTGGATGGATACTCTAGTCCCTTATATAGTAGATACAGGGATGCATGCCTGCTGTAATGGAGGCACTCTGGAAGCTGAGGCAGGAGGCTAACCTAATCTACAGGAGAAAGAACTGCTTTCTAAAACAGCGCTTGCAAATAACCCGCATCCACTTTCCCATATGCACACCCTCACCGCCCCATCGCTTTAGTGCGTAACACAGCGTAGATGGTTGTTTCATTTGTTTGGGAGAATCAGTCGCAGCACAGACGCCATTGCCCACCCCCAATTCCTTTATCGGAGATTCTTGAACCCAAAGAAGCAGAGCTTATGTGGAGAGATGATCACACAGCAATGAAAATCAACAGCCACATTGAAAAAATATAGATTCCACAAGTATGGACAGAGGACTGCCTTAGTTAGGGTTTCTATTGCTGTGATGACAGGCCATGACCAAAGCAACTTGGGGAAACGGGTCTAACTCGGCTCACACTTCCATCGCTGTTCATCATGGAAGGAAGTCAGGATCGGAACTCAAACAGGGCAGGAACCTGGAGGCAGGAGCTGATGCAGAGGCCATGGAGGACTATTGCTTACTGGCTTGCTCTTCAAGGCTTGCTCAGCCTATTTTCTTATAGAACCCAGGACCGCCAGCCCAGGGATGGCACTGCTCACAATAGGTTGGGCCTTCTCCCATCAACCGCTAATTAAGAAAATGCCCTACACGCTCCCTGTAGCTCAATCTTATTGAAACATTTTTCTCAGTTGAGGCTCCCTCATCTCTGATGACTCTAGCTTGTGTCAAATTGACATAGACCTTGACTTACGAGAATATATCCTCTATCATTCTTCTAACAGCCTGCACTGATCTCAGGATTAACGTTATCCTTGGCAAAGCAAACATCTATTAGAGTGGGGCCTAGGGCAGGCTTCTGGCCCTAGAGAAAATGTCTGATTCTCAACCTGAACCTGTTATATGGGTGTTTCAGAGCTCTACATTGGCTGGAGGGATGGCTCAGTGGTTAAGAGCACTGGCTGCTCTTCTAGAGGACCCAGGTTCAATTCCAAGCAACCACATGACAACTCACAACTGTCTGAAACTCTATTTCAAGGGATCTGCCACTCTAACAAGGACAAACATGCAAGCAAAACACCAATGCACATTAAAAAAAAAAACTTTAAACAACAACAAAAATCTTTAAACAAAACAAAAGGGCTGGGGGAGATGGTTTGGCTGTTTTAAGTGCTTGCAATGCAATCATGAAGGTCTGAGTTTAGATGCCTAACACTCAAATAGAAAACTGGGTGTGACTTTATGGACCTGGCACCCCAGTGCTAGGATGGAGGAGACTAGAGGCAGGAATACTGCTGAGGTTTGCTGCCTACACAGCCTGCCTTGCTGGGCTGAGGGGCAGCCAGCTTTCAGGGTCAGTCAGAAGCCTGTCTCAGGGAATAAAGTGGAGAGTGACAGAGGAGGACACCTGACTTCTGCACACACACACACGTACACACCATGGGCTTCTGCACACACACATGTACACACCACATTACTACTATTACTACTACTACTACTACACACACACACACCAAAGGTGGATATCAATCAAGGAAGGACACCTGACACCAACCTCTAGCTTCTATGCCCACACACATACACCTACACTATCAAAGTACAAATAACACACTACACACACACTCATAAATTTAACAGGGAGATGGAGGCTGGAGCACAGGATGCCATCTGGGAAAAGCTGGCTGCTCCCTCGAAGTGAATGAGAATCACTGAGGTAGTTCTGGAGAATCACTGAGGTAGTTTCGGATGTTCAGTGCTTCAAGGTAGCCGATGGGAGAAAAAGATCCTTTCTAGAAGACAGCATGTGGGGGCCTCAGATAGATGTGACAGGCAGTGAAGAAACAAGAGGCCACCAGTGAGAACCAACTGAAACCATACACAGAAGCAGATACATAGGGGCTCAAAACATTAGAATCATCAGACACAGCCGGAACAACTATGCTTACATTATTAAAGGAGAAAAAAGGGCCAGACTCGGAGCTCTCATCAAGGAACAAGAAACTATAAAAAGGAACATAAAACATCAGAAGGAAGTTGGTGGTGGTGGTGTCTGGCATGGCAGCGTGCGCCTGCAACCACAGCACTGAGAAACAGAGGCGGGAAAACAAGGTCAAGGCACACTTGGCCACACAGCAGGCTTGCGTCCAGCCTGGACTATGTGAGGCCCTGTCTCAGAAACAAAACAGTGACAACACAAAAGAATCAAATAATAATCACGGAACCAAAGAACCAAAAACTAAAGAAATCTCACAAGTTAAAATTGAGAAAATGGACAGAGGCCAGGCGTGGTGACTCGAGTCTTTAATTCCAGCCCTGGGGCGGAGGGAGAATGAGATCTCTGTGAGTTCCAGGCCAGCCAGGGCTATGCGGTGAGACCCTGTCTCAAAGTAGAACAAAATGAAATGAGAAGAAAATGGGAAGGTTTAAAAGTAGATTAGGAATGGCTGAAGAAAAGCTCAATGAATTATGAAGTGGGGCAGAAGAAATGACCTGGAAGCCTTGATACAGGACAAAGGGAAGAGGCCTGAAGAGCAGGTGACTGATTCAGCAGAGGAGAGACTGGGGAGAGGCAATATTTGAAGAGATAATGGGTGAGAATTGATGAAAAGACATCAGTCCATATTCAAGAAGCCAATGAATGCCAAGCAAATTAAGAAAAAGAAAATCTGCATTTAGACACAACATAATGACACTGCAGAACACCAGAGACAAGGAAAAATCTTTGAAGAAAAGATAAATCAAGGAAATAGTATTAGCTTCAAAGAGTAATGGTTGGGATGACATCTCGACAGCAAAAACAGAAACCAGAAAGTCGCAGTCAGCTTTCTCATGTCAAGAAAGAAAATTGCCCAAACCTGGCCCTGTACAGAGTTAAGAAAATCATCACACACTCACAAAGCTGGGGAGAACCACAGAGCCAAAAGCAGCAACACTTCTGAAAGTTAAAAAGCAGATGGACAAGTAGACACTGATTTCTGTAGCTCCTGAGACTGCAGGGCGAAACTGAGCCAGCACATTCCAACTACCGCCTTTGCCAGCCCCAAAGCGATGGCATCAAAGCCTTCTGCAACTGGGGGGAGAGGTGGGTAGGGCTGGCTGCAAGGTGTCTAGTAAATAACCAACTGCCTCAGGCTCCCCCCTAACATTCACTACACAGCCACCTTTCCCCACAGTGTGCTTCCTTAGTGCTGAGACAACAAAGTGGAGGGCTCTGGACACAAGGTCAAAGCCAGGGACATGCAGCAGACATCAGTTCTCTTCTACTCAGCTGTTAGAACTATGTAGGCCTTGGCTCTCCTCTGAGGATGTGAGGGGTCTCTAGAATGTTCCCCCGAGCATTCTGTTGGAAAGCTCAAAGTCAACAGGTCCCAGCCACATGCTCAGAACTCTCAATTAGCCTTTGTGTCCATCCTCAAGAAAACACTGTTAGCTACCAAAGGAGAACCTTAGAGAGACCAGAACAACGAGGGGGAGGAAGAAATAATTCGGAGCAAACAATACTACGCACCAAAACAAAAACCAGTAACAGAAAATGGTGACAGACTTAGAATGGCACGGCACTAATGACACAAAGATACTTGCTGGTTCTTTGGCTTTGGTCCCTGCCCTTACTCTCTGAAGTTCTAACAGAGGAGGCTAGAATCTGCCAAGTACATCGCCAGACTCTCTTGCTGCTGCTTCGGGTTAGGTTCTGCCAATGGGAGATGCCTGTGGGGCCTGGAAGGTAGCAGGAACTAGGCAGACTTCTTCCTTTCGTATTTGAGTATCGCTGTTGGCAGCGGCAGCGGCAGCAGCCACGGGCAAGAGCGGCGCTCGGCTCAGTGTGAGGCAGCTTAGCGGAGCCGCACAGGTCAGTGGATGGTGGTGGGGGTCATGATTCCTACAGGGCCGCGGCAAGGGTGGGCTTGGGACACCAGCAGCTTCCTGACCGTCTTTGACACTCACTTCCTACCATCCTGAGGTTATTCCACCATCCACCTCCTCCGCTGATACCTCTCTGATTTAAACAGCTATCGTGGTTGCTGCTTTATTGAGTGAATACTGACTGGCATTCTATACAAAAAAAGAAACATTCAAAAAATAAGAAAAAGGCCTTGGGTATTAAAAATATGAAAGCAGAAATAAATTCAGTGGAAAGGTTAGAAAAGAATGATAAAATCGCCCAGTAGAGAAAGGTAAAAAACAGACAGGAGGGTGGGACAGCCTTTAAATATGGCACCTGAGAGGCGAGATATCACAAATTCAAGAACAATCTGGTTACACAGCAGGACCCTGTTTCTAACAAACAAGCTAACAAATGAAGACTGGGGTTATATCAGATAATTCTACCCTGTGACCACCTGCCCAAACAGAAGCACCCTACGGGACAGGAGTATTTCAAGGAGGACACCCATCATGGTAGGCGAGGCAGGACAGGAGCTGCTCATGACTGTGGTGTGGTTATCAACCAGGAAGTAAGGCCAGACTATAACCCTCAAGGTCTACTGCTACTTCCCCAGCTATGCTGCCCAAGCCTAAACATCTACCCCCCACCCAAACACATGTGAAGCAGGGTACATTCCAGACCAAACCATAACAAAGGTAAAATACAAAAACTCAACAGCACGGGCTGGGGATAGCTTGCTCGGTAAAGTGCTCGCCTTGCAGCCACAAGGACCTGGGTTTTACCCCAGGATCTGCAGAAAAAGCCAGGTATGGTAGCATACTCTTGTATCCCAGCACTGAGAAAATGAGACCAGTGAAGTCCAGGGCTTGCTGGCTGGTGCCTGAGGAACACCAGATTTTCTCAGACTCCCATGTGTACACCCACAAATAAGAAACCTCAATGAAAGCTCTTAAAATTTATAGTAAATTGTAACATTATATACCATCAGTCATCAGGATGTAAATAGTCATTCTCATTTCGACACTGTGATGCCTAAACACTCATCTTTAGTATTGAAAAATACTAAAAACACCACAGATAAGCTTTATTTGAATGTCTGCATATATCTGATCCAACAGCCAATTTTTGCAAAGGTTAAAGTTTACTGAATGGTAAAACGTGGAGCCTCGCTTTGGTTTGAGTTTGGTCAGCTGACATTTCCTCATAAGTGGTCTGTGTTCACTGCTGCTGTCACTCAGGGTCTGACGTCCAAGGGCAAGGGCAGTACATTCCATTTTTCCGGAAAGCTCTCACATTGCCTTTATTGACAATAAAAGGGTGAGTTTCTGTGTGTTTGTCTCATCAGTGGTAAATCTGCATCACTCCTCCTGTTTACATTGTGGCTGTTTTAAATGGTGTAGAACGAGGAGCTTAGTATTTACTAAAAAAAGTTTGTAATATCGATAGCTAACAGTAACTTTATTTTTTCATTAAGGAATTATTTTCTTATTATTTCTCCCCAAATAAGCTAAAAAGAAATACCTGTAAAAATAACAGAAACACATTTTAAAATCCCAGACTGGTATGTACATTTTATGATTTACAGCTAAGAATCAAATGTCCAGTTCTACAAGAGACTTTCTGAAAGACTTTGATAGGAATTTAGTGGTAGAAGCAAGACTATCTTTTGGTCTATGGATGTAGCTTAACAGTATAGTCCATGCTTAGCATGTACAAAACTTTGGATTCTAGCCCCAGCACTGAGGGGAAGGAAGGAAAGATTTTGTATTCAATTCTAAGTGAGGCTTGAAGCTGCATGTTTGCTGACAGGCTCTGATGATGGAATCAATATGGAAGACAGACATTTGTATGGCGGGACTGACAGGGCTTTCCATACAACAGATGCAAGCATTTTACCCAGATTTTTCTCCTTTATATTTTAAATAGAAGTACAAATACACATATGGTAAAAGATGCACATACTACAGAAAGATAAAAATGACAATATCCCTTTATAACATGGCAAATCTGATGTCTCTGAAACCCTCAGTCATATGGTCAAGCAGTTCACAAACCAAAGTTGACCTTTGGTCTGCAAACACTCTCATGCCCATGAAAGTGTACAGATGGTCTCCTCTTCCTCTGTCACACAGTCTTCTCCTTTATAACAGAAGTTTAAAGGGCAACGTGCACAAACTGTTCAAAAACAGCAAAGTCCAGGTAGCTCCTCAGACACCACTGGTCGCTGTAGCTCCAGAAGGTCCCAGGTATTGTCTCTGAAATTTAGGAATCACATGTACTAACAAGACATTTTAGAAAACTTTTTAAAAATAATTAGGGTATCTGAAGCTGGGCATAGTGACACACGCCTTTAATCACCACACTTGGGAGGTAGAGGCAGGCTGATTTCTGAGTTTGCGGCCAGCTTGGGCTACATAGTGAATTCCAGGACAGCTAGGACTACATAGTGAGACCCTGTCTTGAAAAAGCAAAACAAAAACAGAGGAAAAAAAAAAGAGATCTGGTTCTTGTAAAATGGCAAGACTTACTATCAGAAATACGGACCATAACTCATACCTTCAGTGAGTTTTAAAGAAGGATCTCACTATGTAGTTGGTGCTGGCTGCCATCCTGCCTGGCACTAGAGTGAGATGCTTATGTTATTATTGGTCTTGAGATCCTTATCCTCCTGTTTTGGCTTCCCAGCTGCTGGGGTTACAGGCACGAACACTGCACTCAACTTTTATTTTAACACTGTGCAAAAAGACACGAACCATGACACGTGCTTCCCAAGCAGTTGGGAAAGTCCAAACCTTGATTAGGGGACAAAGGTGAGATGGCAAAGGACTAAGACGCATGACATTCCGTAGAGGAACACTTGGAAGACGTTTTTGTTATTTTGGTTTCTGTAAAAATGCAAGATGACGTTTGGATTAGCTTTTTTCTCCCACCCCAGCTGTGGTTTTAGTTGTTTACGAGTTAGGTTTGGAATGCTTGATGCAGGTGGCTACAATTTGGTTAGGTGCAGTTGTTCTGGCACCTGTGACTTGTTTTGGGGATTGCGTGCAGTAGGGGTTTATGGGAACTTTTGGCTTGGGGTATAAAAAGTCTGAAGACCCTAGAGTTGGGGTGGGCACTGGTTGGTGGTTCGTTGGTTGGGTTGCTGTCATTAGTGTGATAATTCCTGAAAGAACAAAGGTTGGAGAGATTGGGTTTACAGACCGTGAGCTGAGACGCTAGTCTGACTCACTGTCAGCTAGTCCTCTCCAAGCTTAGGACAGCCTAAAAAGAGGCTGTGAAGATTTCTGCTCTCTTTCTACATCAAGGCTGCTTGTAAAAGCGGTGAAGATTTCTATCTTTCCTTTCTCCTTCCCTAAACAGAGGGTAAAAGACTGTAGTGTACTGCTACACCACTCCCCACTTCAGAGCAATCTCCACTCCCAGCAACAAAGACTTACAGACACATTGCCAGCTTAGCCAAGTCCTTCCTCGATGCCTCGGATCCTCCTGCACAACTGTACATCCTTGGGGAAGAGAGTGACTCGGCCGGCATGTAAGGAGAGGAGATAGGCATCCTCAAAGAGGTGAACTAGGAATGCTTCTGCTGCCTGGGACAGAGAGATATGACTGACATGGATGAAAAGCCTGGACCGTTTTTTCTTGGAGACATACTGACTCAAAGGACTGAAGTAAAGAATGGGGTAAACCCAGCAGTCACCCATCAGACCCCCTCTAAACCCTCAGATGTTACATGGGGGCTGTGGTACCCATAAGCAGTCCCATGGAATTCTGGGATACTCCTCCTCTCAGCCCTCACCCATACCTGCCCCTTCCTACCTCTTGAAGGGCCAACAAGGCCTGAGCTTGCCAATATAAGTCCACACCACGACTAAATTTCCCACAAATTTCTCTTACCTGTGGGGGAGTAGGATGGGGATAAGTACAGAGTAATAGAAGAGTGGCTGAAGAGTAGATGGTCTTTCTCCAAGTATCTCTAATGCATCCTCATTTTTACCATGATGTCTTAGCCCTTCACTACTCTGGGCCTGGCTCAGAGTAGCTGCTGACTCCGAGGAGCTTAGGAATTGGCATAGCTTACGGGTGGTGAGGAGAAACGGCGATCATCAGGGGAGGGAGAGAAACCTGATGAGAAGGTTCTACTATAGTCAGGGATAATTAGTAGAAATCAGTACCATAAAGACCTGTGTGGTACCCATTCGAAGGATGTACGGTACCCCAAAGGGTTAGAGACATGTCAGCGAGAAGAAAGGGGGGTCTTCTCACCCCTGGGAGACTTAGAGAAAAGGTGGCCCAGGATGGAGTGAAGGTCCCCAGAACTCACGACACGGCTAAAAGGCTGCTTCCTTAACAAGAGGTTCGTGTTCTTCTGCAGTCTCTTGATTTCCTTAAGCCACAGAAATCTCCGCCTCCTGCGTAGACCGGGAGAGCCTGGGCAAGCAGAGGAGTTAGGTCACAGTTCAGTCATGAAAGGAGAGTGCAGCGGAGATAAGCTGAGACAGACCTTCATGTTAACAGACTTCAGCACGTAACTGTCCTCCAACGAGCAGAGACCTCTCTCTTCCCAGCTACTGTAGTCAGCAAGGGCATACAGGGGCTTAAGAAACGCTAGTTAAATGAATGCAGCGTTAACTTCCATAAAGCCTTTCTCCATCCCACCCCTTCCCAACAGATCCTTCCTACTGGGCCCCGTAGTACTCAATGCATGGTCCCACCTAGATTGGAAAGTTAAGTTAGATTTTATCTAGTCTTGATTATCCTGGAGCCCAGGAAAGTAATGATAGTTGGCTAGCACTCATTAGAGGCCAAGTTGGGACGCTGGAAGTGGCGTAATTCAGAGCGAGTGTCAGGAATGTGGGCTGTGGACCCACAGCTTTTGGAAAAATTCAAATTCTCATCAGAAAATAAAAATACAAAATTAAAAATTCTTCTCTGGAGATGTGGTACAGTGCTTGCTCAGCCCACTCACCGCCATGACTTCAATCCCAATTCATGACAATACAAAGGAAAAATATTCCTAACTCCAATGTTGAAGAAAAACCTAACTGATAATAAACTATCTTAATTTTTCAAAACTTGAACGATACACCCCAAACAGCACTAGAGACAAGTGAATAGCCTGAAATATGCCCAGTAGAAAACAAGAATGCCAAATGAGTTACGATCTGGAGATGGTGCAGTGGTCAGGGCATGCATCATTCTCACAGAGGATCCAAGCTTAGTTCCTAGCACCCAGGTCAGGAGGATCACACTGCCTATAACTTTGGGTCCAGGGGGATGATGACTGGTCTCCGTGGGCACCTGTGTTAATATGCACAGATGTATGATTAGTAATAATAACTGGAGCTGGAGAGATGGCTCACTGGATACGAGTATTCATTGTTCTTGCAGAAGACCTAGGCTTGGCACCCAGCACCCAAAAGGTGGCTCACAACCACCTAAATCCAATTCCAGTGAATCCAGTGTCCTGACCCCTGATATCTCTGTATCTGTATCTGCCTCCCTCCCTCCCTGCAGTGTGTGTGTGTGTGTATGTGTGTCTATCTCTAGACCTTAACTCATTTCACATTCTTGTTTTCTACTAGATATATTTCAGGTTACCCACACACACGCACACACACACAGACATGACAGACAGGCACCACTGCACCCAGTTCTCTCCTCTATTCAGACCCCTCCCTATAGTTTATTTGGATTCTTGATTTTGGTTCCTTTCTTTCCTGGTGTTAGTCAAGTTCTTTGGTGATCCCTAGTTGTGTTGTCTTTATTTTCTGTGAGTACTGTGCTTGTTTATTAAAGGCAACCTCCAGAGCCTGGATCCAGCTGGTGGCGGAGAGGAGGTAGCTATCCGTAGTTATGATCTGTCATAGCACATAGACAAAACACTCACACATATAAAAAATAACAATAATAAAAACTACAAAAAATCTTTGTGTGTGGGTATTTTGCCTGCATGCATGTCTGTGCTCTAAGTACATGCCTGGTGCCTGCATAAGTCAGAAGAGGGAGTCAGATCCCCTGGCACTATAGTTATAGACAGCTGTTAGTCACTGCGTGGGTGCCGGGAATCAAACCCTGGTCCTCTGGAAGAGCAGCTAGTGCTCTTAACTGCTAAGCTATGTCTCCAGGCCCTCAAAATAAAAATAAATCTAAAAAAAAAAAAGAGAAGAAAAGCTGAGTTAAATTCAACTCAAGTGTTAGTTAAGATAAGACATTATTAAATACAATAAATTAGTGAAAATGAAAATTAAATAAGTAACTAGTATAATTGCTCAATAAATATAAACAATGGCTGATAAAGATGAATAAGCCCGATTAGCCGAACAGCTTGGCTAAGACATTAAAACAAAACAAAGCATGTGTAATGGGTTCTGCTGGAGGTGCAGCTCAGGGCACTTCCCTCAGACATACACGGCCCTGGGTTCCATGCCCAGCATTGCAAAACAGGAACACGGAAAGAGACAGGATAAAATCAGTTTCTGAAAGGTCATTCCAGGGCCAAGAGAAAAGATTCTATCCCAAGCAGTTAGCGGCACTGTAAGGGCAATGGGAGAAGGGAGACAGAGCAGAGATGGCCTGTGCCAGGCAGCTGGCGGCAGAGAGTCAATCATGGGTGAGGTTAGGGTCAGGGACCAAAGACACAGAGCAGTGTCCGGGTGTGTGTGGGGGCTGTTTTGTTGTCTGCTGCTGTAATAAACATCACAGCCAAAGACAACCTGGGGGAGAAAGGGGTTATCTGGCTTACATGTTATAGTGCATCATCGAGCCAGAGCAGGAGCTCAAGGCAGGAATCTGGAGGCAGAAACCATGGAGGAACGCTGCTTACTCACCTGCTCTCCTAGCTTTTTTTTTTTTTGCCTAAGCCCACCTGCATAGGGGGGGCACCACCCACAGTGGACCGGGCCCTCCTACATCAATTAACAATTAAGAAAATGCTTCATAAACATGGCCACAGGCCAATTTGACTGAAGTAATTCTTCAGCTCGAGTTCCCTCTGCCTGGGTCTGGCTGACAGCTGAGGCTATGACAGGCATAACCACGGATAGCTACCTCCTCTCCGCCGCCAGCTGGATCCAGGCTCTGGAGGTTGCCTTTAATAAACCAGCACAGTACTCACAGAAAATAAAGACAACACAACTAGGGATCACCAAAGAACTTGACTAACACCAGGAAAGAAAGGAACTAAAATCAAGAATCCAAATAAACTATAGGGAGGGGTCTGAATAGAGGAGAGAACTGGGTGCAGTGGTGCAAGCTTGTAATCCTGTCACTTGAGAGACAGAGAGAAGCCTGGGCTTCTGGGCTTCATAGTGAAACCCTAACCCTATTCTCTCAAAAACAAACAACAACAACAACAACAACAAAAAAAAACAACCAAAAACCCGGAAAGATTTTTGAGAAATACAAGAGGAGTAAGAGAGCTATATAGGATCCATGATGCAAGAACAGGAGGCTATGAAATGAGTTAACATTAGAAGTGGGGAAGCCAGAGGAGAATTTCAAGCAGGACTAACATGCTAAGGATCTTTCGAGCCTGGCATACATCCACAATCCCAACACCTGGGAGGCAGAGACAGGGTGTCTTGAGCTCAGGGTTAGCCTGGAATACATGGAAGTTACCATCACATCCAAAAATTTTTATTTTATTCTATGTGTTTGGGTGTTTTGTCTACATGTATGCCTGTGTGTGCAGTGCCTACAGAGGCAAGAAGACATGAGATCTCCTGAAAATGGAGTTATAGACGGTTCTGAGCTGCTATGTGGGTACTGGGAGTTGAATTCAGGTCCTCTGGAAGAGCAGCCGCCGGTGCTCTTAACCTCTGGGCCACCTCTCCAGTTCCCTCTTGTTGTGGGAGATTTTATAGTTGTGGATAATATTCCAGTAAACTGTCTTTGTAGTAGAGTGGCTATCCCATTCTCCACATGAACTGGATAAGCAGATGAAGGTTAGGTTCCATTCATTTGTATATTGGAGGGCTGGGTGGAGACAGGGAGGATTCGGAATAAAAAAGCACCTAGGGCAAGGGCAGAGGGGGCAAGAGGAGAACCAAGAGGAGAGCATGGGGTGAGGAAGGATTGGAGTGAGCTCTCTGCCTAGCTGCCCAGGTATAGAATTCCCAGAGATTTGACATGGTTCGTGATTAATAAAGAACATTGGAAAATTCAACTATGGACTCTTATTAAGCGTTCGAAAGATACTTTAACACCTTCTCCTCCAAATTGCTTTTTAATTGAAAACAACATTTCAGTTGCTGTGTAAGATGAGAACTGGAAAGAGTTAGTAGAAATGGAGTAGTGGCTGCTGAGGAGGCTCCTGCTGTGTGTGTCAGGGGAGGGTAGGAGAGAAGAAACCCAGGGGCTTGAACTAGGCTGGGAGAGACCGAGTACACAAATGCAGGATTGCTTGGACTTGCATTTGGTTATACATGGGGGTAAGAGAGGAAGGACATCTGACAGGTTGCTGGCTTGAACAGTTGGGAGAGAATGAGATGAAGAGGTTGAAAGGAGAAATAGTCACAAGTTCAGCTTTGGATGTGTTAGTCTGACAAATCTAAGCGTGTTCAGGCAGAAAGGCAGATCAATATTTATTGAGACAGAGCCTCTGTATAGTCCAGGCTGCCGTTCAGCTTACTCCATTCTTGCCTTAGCCTCCTGAGCACTGAGATTATAGACAGCTACCACCATGTTCAAAAGAGATATAGAGATCTGAGTTGTCAATGTATTATTAGTAGTGGTACTTAAAGACACAGGCATGGATGAGATCAGGGAAGATACAGATGGGCAAAGTGTGCACTTCCATGTTGGAGGCATGAATATGAAAGCTGCTAGTGGTGGTCCTGACAGTAGTTCAAGCAGACTAGAAGTGGGGGCAGTAACTGTGGGGACTGGGATCGGAACAGGTTGAATGCAGAATGGCTGAGAAGTGAGGAGACAGGCACAAGGTGTGGACCCTTAACAAGTCTAAGACTGGTGGCACCCATCCTGTAACCCAGGAGGATCTGCTTCAAGGGGTTCCAGGACATCCTTGGCTACTTCAAGACTTTCAGCAGGTAGTAGCTACAAAGGGAAGTACAGAGAAATGGGGAATACAGGGAAAGTGGTGGTGGTGTCAAAGAACACCTGTAGTTTTCTTCGGATTGTAAATACTAGAGCACATTTGCCTCAGCCAGTGTAAGGCATTTGAATTGAATGTGCAGGTAGAGAAGACGACACAAAGTCCCTTCCAGAGTAAAAGAAAGATATGAGCAAGAGTCCACAGAGAAGGAGCGACTTCAGAAAGGAAGGGACGCCTAGGCCAGGCCTGTGAGTGGGAGGGCTTAAGCTGAAGGAAGTGGAGGAGGGAGAAAAGAAAAGCAAGATTACCAGACAAGGGCAGTAACATAGACAAGAAGTGTGAGAGTTCAACTGAAGAGAAACTTTTCCCTAAATTAGGGGTGATGAAGGCTGAGTCTACACTAGAACCAACAGCAAACACCACACAGAATACACTCAGCTCTCGCAGCGAGACAAACATGGCCACACTGCTTTCACACGACTCCCTTAAGGCCTCACTATACCTAATTCCTAAGAAATAGCATGCAGCAGGGTGTAAAGGCATGTCTTTAGCCTTTAATCCAAGCACTGGGGAGGCAGAAGCAGGCAGACCTCTGTGAGCTAGAAGCTGACCTGGTCTACATTGCGGATGTTAGGCCAGTAAAACACACTGAGTCCCTGTCTCCAAAAAAAAGGTGGGGTGGGGATGTTGTTTTATGGAAGAGCCCTTGCCTAGCAAAGCCTGCTCCGCAGTTAATGGCGCTTGCTGTACTTGCAGGGGGGCTGAGATCTGTTCCCAGCACCCTGACAGGGCGGCTCACAACAGCCCGCAATTCCGGCTCCGGTGTTTCCGACGTCCTCTTCGCGCCGTGGTCAGCATCCTCACACATGTAGCATACACTCAAGACACATATACATACATAAAAATTAAATAATCCTTAAAAAAACACAAAAAAGATCCCGTGTCCGAGAGAATCGGTTGCGTGTCTTTGCTTAAGCTCCTTGCCCTGTCTGCGCCTTGCAACCCCGCAAGTGGTTAAGCGGCAAGAGCCGGAGGCAGCGCAGGCATCCTCCGCAGGCGAGGCTTCTGCTGCCCCGTAGGGCGGGCGGGAGGCCTCGGCCCCAGGTCACAGGACCGGCCTCGGAGGCTCCGGCAAGCCCGCTTACCTGGTTGGGAGCTCGGTCGCGAGGGCCGCGGGGACCGCGAAGGGCGCGAGGGTCCCGGGGCCGGGCTGGAGGGTCTCCTCGTCGGGGTCCTCCGCTTGCGGCGTGGACCCATGGCTGGCCCCGAGGGTCCTGGCTCCGCCTTCCGGGTCCTGCCGAAGCACGAGTCAAGCACTCGGGAGCTCAGCCGCCTTCAGATCAAAAAACACCCACCCGCCCACCGCAGTTTAAAAACTCCAAGTCGACTCTCAGTGGCTGGCTCTGGAACGCCAGCGTGGAGCGAAGGCCAGAAGAACCAACGAGAATCAAAGTCTGGTTTCAGAGTTAGCCAATGGACACTTGGAGAAGCGAAGGGAGGCGGGGTCTTCCCACCCCAGTCTTTGATTGACAGGACTCGCTTTCTCAAGTACCCTCTGGGCAAAAGGACAGCTCGGTTCTCGTGTGGGTGGGTGGGTTTGAAGATTTCATTCCCTCCAACGTTTTATGCTTTCCCTGTTCACGGTGGGGTGGCTTTAAAAATGGGGAAACAGACCGCCCCAGAATGTGACAACTCCATACAGCACCCGCGACCTTCCCGAAAACAACCAGCAAATCTGATTCAGAGGCCAGGTCAACTGCGTGAGCTTTTCACGAGACCGGGTCGTGGAGAGAGCCAGGACGATGGGATCTAAGGACAAGGTCCGGGCAGGGCAGGCGCCAGCACTATTCTTGGGCCACGCTATCGAACATGATGACGGAATTGTCCGAGGAAAACCGGCTTTTCCCTTTCTCCTGGGAGTAATACGAATTCACGTCATTAGAATACAGAGAGTTTCAATTTCGTCATTTTGTTCTTCCGAGCTTTCTAAATGTTCTACCATGAACGTGTATTCTAATAAAAAAAAAAAATCTTATAGAACAAACGGTTTCATAGAAGCCTTCCGCAACATTGGGGTGGGTGGTGTAAAATGGTGCGGCGGCTACAGAAAGGTGTCTGTGGTTCAAATCTGAACCGTCCCCAGTTCAGCAAGGTTCAGGAGTTGGGGCTTAGATGATTGGGCCATAGGCGTTCTGACTTCATCTGTGAATTTCTTTCATCCCAGCACTTGGGTGGTAGAAGCAGCAGGTTTGTTTTAAGTTTAGGGGTAGCCTAGCCTACATTGTGAATTCGAGATTAGTCAGCCTAGTTAGTACTATGTAGTAAGGTTTTTTTTTTTTTTTTTTGTCTCAAACAAAAAACCAGCTAACCAACCAATCAAAGGCTAATGCCATAGCTCAATGGTAAAGCACTTGCCTCGTACACAAAGTTCTGTGTTCAATTCCTAGTATGCTACCCAAAGACATAAAATTTAAACGTAGAATTACTATGTTTATGATCCAAAGGCCCATGTTATATATCCAAAAGAACAAGAAGCAGGAATTTCAACAGAAATAAGTATGCTTATGCTCACAGCAGTTTTACTCACAATGATCAAACACTGGAAAGTACCTGACTCTCCATCAGCAGATATACAAAGAAAATGAATATATAATGGTATGTTATTCACCTTAAAAGGAGGAAGAATTTTTGATATATGCTACACGGATGGACCTTGAAACCATTTAGGCTAAGTGACATAAGCTAGTCACAAAAAGATCACTGACATGAGGTAGATAACCAAGAGTGGCCAAACTCACTTAGAAAACAGAATAGTGGTTGCGAGGAGATGGGAGCTGGGAAAACAGAGTTATGTTTAATGGGGACAGAGGTTCAGATGGGGAAGTAAAAGCAGTCTAGAGGCAGATGTGGTTGTGGTTGTATACTATGTAAGTTCTTAAAGCCATTAATTTATGTATTTGCTACAAGGGGGTAGGAGGGAGAGAAGAGAGGGAGTTTTTCACTAAGTCCTTCAAGGAATAGTCAAATCACTGTAAGAAATATAATTCTCCCTCTCCCAATTATTCAGGTCAATATGAATGGAAGAAATCCAGATCCCCAGCAACTGTTAATTAGGCAGAAAAAAAACTTCACTTATAAACTCTGCTTTAGGCAGATAGTCCTTTATTAAATTAGAAGTAGAAAGCTAGACAGAAGACAGAGTCTAGAATTCATAAGAAATGATGAAACTGATTGCCTATAGCAGTAGTTATGGGTAGATTAAGGTAGAAGAGGGAGTGTTTACTAATGCATACATTTTTACATATTTTAACTTTTTGAACCAGTTGAACTATTGATTTTTTTTTTTTTTGAGACAGGGTTTCTGTTGTAACTCTGGCTGTCCTGGAACTCATTCTGTAGACCAGGCTGGCTTTGAACTCACAGAGTTCAGCCTGCCTCTGCCTCCCAAGTGCTGGGATTAAAGGTGTGCACCACCACCACCCAGCTTGATTTAAAAAAAATAAAACAAAAACAAAGTGGGAGGAAGAAGTCATGGTAAATACTAGGCGTCTCTGGCTCTAGATGAATTGAATGGGACAAGAGTAGTAAATTGTAGATCATGGGAACCTCAGAACATGGGGAAGTTCAGCATAGGAGAAAGGGGAAGAGATTAGTTGGTTGTGCCATCATGTCTAAGTCAGAGACTCCTTTGGACAAAGCTGACATCACATAGGAATCAGCAGGTGAGACAGGATTTGAGCCCAGGAGTTCTGACCTATAATGTGCTTTGCTGATTTGCCACCTATAAGGTGACCTGGGAGTTGGGGACCACCAGGTTGCTCATGCTAATCAGAAGACACTCTGGCATGAGCAATACAGTGAGAAACTATGGGGAAGAGAGGGAAGAGAGCAGGTTTGACTTCGAGGAGCTGTGATGGAGGCACCACATCTGACTGGATTTTTTTCTTTTTCTGTATTTTTTGTATTACTCAAGAGAGGTCTGGCTTGAAAAATGTCAATCATGATGGGCATGGTGGTTATGTCCTGTCATCCCATCTGTTTGGGAGGCTGAGGGAGAGGACCAAAAGTTTAAGGACTGCCTTAGCTACAGGGCAAGCCCAAGGCCAGTCTATAACCTAGGAAGACCCTGTCTCAAAATCAAAAGTAAAGAGAGCTGGGGATATAGATCATGGTAGAGGGCTTGCCTAGCAAGTATGAAGCATTTTGGTTCAATTTCCAACACACACACACACACACACACACACACACACACACACACACACACGTACAAACACACACAATTTTAGGGTCACTTTAATGATCAGAACCCACAGTCCGCACCTTGACAGGTCAGTCCAGGGGCACAGCTTGAGCGTGGGCTTTATATAAGCTTTTATATAAGCTTGAACCCCAGCTTCCTGTTTGCTATCTCTGTGGCTTTGGAGATCCACTTGCCTGTCATAAACAATAGTTTCACTCTTGCACAGTGCAGGTAATAACACTTGTCTCATCACTGGGAATTGACTGACTAGGAAGTTGCATTTCCTTCTTACTGTCTGGACTACGGCTTTATTTTCTGGTAATGGATCCCATTTACCTTGCTCTTGTACTAAAGGGTATAAGATGGGGACAGTGATTCCTTAAAGTTGTCTTGTAGCTTCTACATGCATATTACATGCATATGCACACAAGTGTATACACATCTGTTTATATACATGTACTTGAACATGCACACACATACATTCACACACATTTAAAAAGTAGATGAGGTTCACTAAAGTTGATTCTGTCCCTTTCTGCCCATGTGGCTCAAAATGATCCCCAAGTGGAGGAACTCTTGGGACGGACGTGTTGAAGACAAAGATGAGGATGAAGAATGATTTGAACCTATTCATTGACTTCTTTGTAGCTTATGATTCATAAGCTCGATATTCTACCGTGACTAGCTAGTGTATAACACAGGAATACTAAGTAAAGTCCTGTCATTCAAGTTCATAATTTTGCTCTAGTGCAGCAGGAAGAACCGGGAAGGCTGAGAGTGGATGCCATATCCAGGCCTGTGGAGGCTGCGTCCCAACATTACAGGCTTCAGGAATAAAAGAGGGCCTGGTGTCTTGCCATCCTCTTTGGCAGCAGCTTCCCTGAGGGGTCAGTAGGGAGGGGTGGGGTGAGGCCTTGGGGACAGGGCACTCACAGCCCACCAGTCTGCATGGCCTTGGTCATCTGGTGGCAGCAGAGACGCCACCGTGGGCTCAGCTGGCATCATTGATTGGAGTCCGGCTGTCACCCAGCAGTCTCTCTTGTTCACCCTCCTGGGTGGGGAGATGCCAGCCCCTGGTCAGGCAGGCTAACAGTGGACGGTGCAGCCCATTGTAGAGGGCAGTGCCCATGAGGAGGATGAGGAAACCAAGGATCTGCAGTGGGTGGAAGGTCTCCCAGCCCAGCGCGAGGCTCAAGGCCCAGATGACCACCGTGCGCAAGCTGTCTAGCACCATGCGGGTGGTGGCACTCATTTCCTTGGTGACACTGATCCCCGCAAAATTGAAGAAGGCGATGCTGCTGATGTTGCCCAGCAGAGCCAGGGCAATCAGGGGCTGTCGGCCCACCTGGCAGAAGGCATCCAGTGCATCTTCCAGCATCCCACGAGGGTTTCCACTGAAGGAGCCCGCTGGGATGTAATACATGGGCACCAGGAGCAGGGAGAGGATCACAAAGCCAAAGAATCCTGGGGGGACAAGGAAGTGTATCACATTCTCTACCCTGTCTGGGGCTTCCCAGCATGGCCCACAGTCTCTCATCCCAGAACCACTGTTCTTGTTAGGTTCCTGTGGCCTACTCTTGGGATCTGCCCCTTCATCTTGATGTCAAACCTGTATTTGCACTCAAATGATGACTTACTGGTTTCCAAACTCACAACTAGTCACTCAAATCACTGCCCTATCAGGAAGTCCCTCTTCCCTCCTCCTGGAGGGAAGCTGTGGCTGGAGCTGTGGCTCCAAAGTCACCTTTCCTGCCCCAAGAAACTCAGAAAAACTTGGCAAATAAAGGTACCTGGGTATAACTGGTCCAAGCTCAAGTACATTGCCTGGCCCCTGCCTTGCCGTCACCTTCTCTAGAGGATGGGTGTATCTTGTTCATTTTCCTTCTCTGTCTCCTCTCACCTGGCCCGACCAGGTCCTCTGCGGACGGAGGCTCATTCTATCAAGTGGTTACCAGCACCTACCCTGTGCTCCACATCTGCATCACAGCACATGTTGCCCCCGCCCACCCTTTCCCCAGGTTACTGCTCCCCAGCCTGTGCCCTCACGCACCCTCGGTGCCCACTGCCCTGAGTGGGTGAACGTTGTGTTTGTAGACAAACTTTTCCTCTAGCACCATCTGGATGGCAACAATGATCTGGGCCATGATGATCAACAAGTCACCTGAGGGAAAGAGGTTCAGGTGAAGCAGAGCATCTGAACTAGGGCTCGGGGTGGTGACAGGAGGATGCAGGGACAGAACGGCAGGTAGGTCTGGGGTTCCGGAAGCTCCCGAGACCTGCCAGAGCCTGAGAACTGCACTTGGGGTATGTAGGTTATTCAGGGAGCAACAGGCTTGAGATTAGACGCTTCAGGTTTAATTGTGAATCTGAGTGGCTCAAATGGTCACGTCATTGTAAAATGTGCTGCAGTAGTTCCTGCTGGGGTCTGAGTTACGGTGATGAGAAATGCATGGGGCTGGGCATGTGTCAGTAAAGCTCCTTCTGTTCCTCTCTTGGACCAGCAGTCTGTATTTGTGTAAATGAGCCATAGGGCCAGACAGCCCCCTCATGCTGCCTGTCTGCCTCTCCTTGGTACAGTCACATTCTTCTGGTCTCCCTCACACTTCTACCCATTGAGAGCAGGCACATGACCCAACCCAGGACACATAGATGGCAGATGAATCTATGGAGTGACTTTATGCTAGATGTCCAGAGAGGAGGGGATTGGAGAAACAGCCCCAGGTTCCCATCTGGCCTCACCTGTGATTACTTCACTGAGCTTGTGTTGATTATCATGCTTGCTCAGGAGGTCAGCCAGACCCACCACCACCAGACCTGCAATGGTGGCCAGGATGCCCAGCCACTGGCTTGGTGCCAGCCTCCGGTTCAGGAAGGCCACTGAGAAGAGGCCCGTGAAGATGATCACGGCACCCCGCAGCATCTGGAAGCTCGAGGCACTGGTCATGTTCAGGGCTAGCAAAGGAAAGACATGATTCTTAGCTGTTAAGGGCAAAGACTGGCTGCCATCAAGGTGTCCCCAGGGAGTAGGGACAAGATGACCTTGCTCATTAAGTGTTGGAGGTGCACAAGTGAAATCTGTGGGGGAGTGGCAGCGTGGGGTGGGTGTGCCGATTCCCTGATGGCCCCTTAAGCATGGCCTTGCTGGCCAGGTGACTTACCCACGTACATGAGGCTGGTCCCAGTCATGTCACACAGGGCTGGGGGCAGGAAAAGTAGGGCGTTGAAGGGCTGCTGGGGCTCTATACTGGAGTCTGACTGTCTTGTGGCTCTACACTGGAGCAGGAAGAAGGCAGCGAGGCAGGAAAACTCTCCCAGGAACATGCCCACTGCCTGCAAGAACAAGACTTGGACTCAGCTCTGGAGGGACTTCGGGGCCATGTTCAGCAGTACCATTTTGTTTGTTCTAATACAGTCACACTTTAGACAAGAGCGTACCCAGAACCCCGAAATGTCAAAACAGACAAAAACAGAGCAGCTGTGGGTGGCCAGCCAGGTCCCTAGGCCTGTCACAGGGGCCTCCAGAACAGCTCAGTGGATACCCTATGGTGTGTGGTGTTGGGGTATATTTGAACTTATTCTCAAATATTAAGCTGTTTATCCAGCCTGAACCACTGCCAGAAGGTTACCTTCCTTAGCTATTGGAAACAGTTTCTTAGGAGTGGACTCTGGAATACAGAAAGTTTGCTAATTTGGAACACCAGCAAATTGTTTATTCAATGGCCTTTGATTGGAACAATTGTCGTTGTAATGTTATATTGTCTGCCCACTGAGATCTTTATGTTAAAAGCATCCGATTGTATTAATGCTAATGGAGGGACTTTACAGGGCTCTCTCTCAACCTGGGCAGGGAAGACCTTGTCTGGGCACTTGACTGGCAAGGTAAAATGGCATCATGTTAGCCAGCTGAAGTTGGGGGTTGGTGCACTGCAAAGGTTCTATTTATTATGATTTAAGGCCAGTGTATTGGTGGGTGGTGATTCCTTTCAATAAAATATCTGGAGGTTATGTGTTAGGGGTCTGTGGCACCCAGAAGAACGATCAGAGGATGGGAAGCTGGGCTTATAAGTCAGCATGTGAGCAAGACCCTGGGCCTTGGTCTTCCAGGTTTCCATCTCAGAAATTATCATGGCTCTTTATTACCAGCCGATAATATTAATTTTAATACTTTAACAGTGTGGCACTGTGTAAACTCAACCCATCCAGGCCAAACTTTTACAATCCAGATACAAAAACAGACTCAGACAGGTTCAAAGACTCATGGAAGGCCCCATAGCCAGCTGCTAACACATTGGGATAAATCTGAGTCTTCCAATTCTCAGTCCAGCAATGGGGTGCTTTCCATTGTCCCTATCCCAGTGGAGTTCTAGGCTCAAGGGAGATGTACCGGACACTTTTGTAACCAGAGCTAGTGGTTTCCATGTGTCCAGATGGGACACGGTGAGAGCATGACCTACGGAGACCTCCCACAGAGGACTGTGCCCTTCCCGGGTACTCCTGGACTCTGGCCCTATTCTGGGAGAAAAGAGAAGTAGATGGCTTTTATGGACCGGGGGAGCTTCATCCCTGGGCCAGGAAAGATTGGTCCTAGGGCGCCTGGATGAAGCCTGGAGGATGGGCAGGAGGGTAGTGCTGGTACCTGGAGGAAGGGATGCTGGAAGTTGTGCTCCTTGCTTCCTCCACAGCCCTCAGCTGTGAAGTTGTCAGCCCACCTGCAGCGGAGAGAGAGGGAAGGTCAGACCGACCGCATGGCAAACTCTCTAGCTGGCTGGACCCACACTCAGCCCCAGTTGACGCTCCTTTTTAGAGAAGCCTGTCTCCATGGTAAAGGGTTATAAGATGGCATTTCCTTAACTTATGAACGTAGAATCACAGCACTTGTGCTGCTGTAACTTGTAGAAATCAAATACTATTATTATATTAATGTTGTTGATAAGAAGTTCGTCACACCCATGACTCCTCAAAATAAAATTAAAACCACTGCTTGAAATTCAGTTTATTAAACATACACATTGTAAAAAAAGAGGTTTTTTTTTTTTTTTTTCTTCCTGAGACAAGGTCTTACTACATAATCCAGGCTTGAACTTGAAATCCTCCTGCCTCAGGTTTCTGAGTGCTAGAGTTATAGGCACGTACCAAGCCTGGCAGCAAATTTGAAAACTTATTTCAACTTGTTTGGCTTCTTTTGAAATTTTTCGTCTCTACCAGATTGTGGAAGGGACCAGTATATGAAAAGTGTAGAGTCTCTGAGCATCTGGATATGGGCCCACATATCTGCAAGCTTAGCATTAAAGGCCAAGCCAAGTGGACTGATGTGAGTTCAATGCCAGTCTGAACTACACAGTGAGTTTGCCAACAACCAACCAACCCACCCACCCACCAACCAACCAACCCACCAACCAAACAGCTAGTCAAAAGACCAGCTAACCAACCAACCAAACAACCCACCAAACAACCCACCAACCAACCAACCAACCAACCAACTGAACCACCAACCCCCCAAACAACCTACTACCGACCAATTGAATCACCAACCAACCCACTAGCCATCTAAAAGATCAACCAACCCAACAGTCAACCAACCAAAGCACCAGCCAACCAACCCACCCACCAACCAACCGACTCACCAACCCACCAACCAAGCCATCAACCAACTAGCCAGTCAGCCATCAAATTGAACCTCTGGGCTAGAGAACACTCAGGTCCAGAAGATGACCAGTGGATTCTTCACAGCCTGGAAGGCCCTTCTAATGCTTACCTAAAGCACGTGGCACTAGCCATGGAGTAACATGCCAGCAAGTACCACCACAAATAGACACCGGTGGTGGAACTGATCCCCATCTAGCTGAGAACACTTCCCAGCACACTTTAGCCAGCTACCCCTAGTATTCTGAATTGTTGTCACTTAAGCACAAAAGCTCCGTCTCACTTTTGTTTCTGCTGGGCTGTTACATCTCTAGTCTAATCCATTTTTAAATTGAAAATCCCTTTGATAACTGGAAATGCCCTGACTTTTTGTGAATCTTCTTTCCTAGCTAACCATCTCAGCTCTTCCTAATTTTCCACATTCTTGGTTTCTGACTTCTGGAAGTGCTCCCGTGGGCCCAGGTCTAAGCCATGTGAATGATACTGCCCAGACAAGAGACTGGCAAGCTGGTGGCCCCTCCCTCATGTTGGACATCATAGGTCAGCTGACAAACTCTGATTGTACCAACCATGTTTCCTCCTGACTCCAGCTGATGGACATTAGCTGTTCCCCATGCTTACACCCAGTGCAGTTCCTATACCAGACAGTGGACATCTCTAAGGTCAAGACTCAGCGCTTCTCCATAAAGGTCTTTTCCTTGGAACATCTCACTAGGGCAGCATTGTAGCAGACCCATGTTCAGGACTTATCTGTTAACAAGGCTGAGTTCCCAAAGGGTGGGGCAGTGAGTGAGGCTTCTCAGGAACATAAACCAAAAGACAACTGAGGGGAGAAGTTCTAACGCGACTGACTAGTGGGGCCAGCTGGAGCTCTGTGCAGGCAAGGGGACTGGACATAGCTAGTCCCAGGGTCAGCTCCAAAGGAGCTAAAAAACCCTCACTACACAACACTTCCAGTTCTGGGGCCTGATCTGCTACTGGTTCTGGCTCCTGGGCTCACAGGTAGGATGGAGCATGAATGGGAGCCACAGACAAACTGTGTCTCATCCAGATAGACCTGTTTAGAACCTGTGTTTACTGAGGTTGAAAGAGCCTCTTCGAAAGACTGAGGGAGGCACCTGAGCAAGAGGAAAAGGTAAGGATGAGTGAAGGGCTCAGGCTTTACTGAGGCCATAGAGCAGCTGACCCAGGAAGGCAGCAGCTAGAGGCGAGAACTGCCAGGGTACCTCCAGGTGAAGAAGGGAAGTGGTCCCAAGCCTAAGACGGGCCAACCACAGGCTTTGGCCAGTGCTTGCTTCTCTCTTTTGGAGGGGTGAGTAGTTGTTATGGAAGTCATTTTCTCATCCCAGTGCTATCCCTTGAGATCACAGACTGGCACCAAGAGGAGCCTTGAGCTCTGGATCTAGCGGTATGGGCATTACTCAGCAGTACCCTGGGCTGCTGTTCGTGCAGCTCACGTCTAATGCTCATTCTGGTCCCACACTCCCTGAGGTCAGAATGAGTTTAGCACAGGTGCTTCCACACCCTCCACCCCTGCTCCTTCACATCACTGCACAGCCCAGTTGAGTGACTGAGCCTTCTAGACCCTAGCTTGTGAATGCACTCGGTGCTTTGGCCCTAGGCCCAGGGTCCATGAGACGACTTCCCACATGTCTGAGGTGTCACCTGATGGTACAACAGGTACGGTGTGAGCCTGCCTTGTGGGGAGTTAGCTGGCTGCCCGCCCAGCTCAGCCTCTTCCCTTACTACTTGTCTAGGCTTTCTCCACAAGGTAGGCCTGGTTTGTCTGGGCAGGCATTGCTGGCTGGCTTCCCTATGGGGAAATGGAATCTCTTTGTATCTAAGAACCTATCCAACCAAGGGTATAGGTGTCAGCCACTAGCTCAGTGCATCTCTTTGTGCCTAGAAGACATGAGTAGGGTTTTGGCTCACCGTGCATGTTTCACAGACAAGATCCGAAACTCAGCCTCAAAGTATCTGAGGCTGTCAGCTATGGCTCCTGACACCAGATGGCACTTTGTTGACTGGCAGTGCTTTACCAGCATCTCTCCAGCCCCACAAACATTTGTTTTCTCCTTTTAGAGAGGGTCTCACTATGTTGCCCTGGCCCAAAACTCATTATGTAGGCAAGGCTGGTCTCAAGCTCACACAGATCCACCTGCTTCTGCTGGGTTTAAAGGTGTGCACCTCCACAAACATGGTTTTTATCAGGCAGTTATTGAGCACTGTCTGGGCCAGGCCGTGAGGGCACACTGCATGGCAGTCTGGCTAAAGCTCACAAGGAGGGCGATTCAGGCTCGGGATGCAGGGAAGTCCAGTTTTTTTTTTTCAGCTGACAACATGCACATCTGTGGTCCAGCCTTACTGCAATTTATCATCAGAAACACAGAGGACACCCAGAGCTCAGCCTTGGGTCACACAGGCTGGATGAGTTCCAGAGATCCCTAGGCTAACACTGACAAGTGTCAATAGGAGATAATGCAAGCCCTGTAAGACCGGGCCTCCAGCAGGTGTTCACTACATACCCTTTTATGTCCGCTCCCACCCTGATTCCATGTGCAGCCAGAAGCACCTTCCCTTGGGTGTGTCAGCATGGTCTCATTGGACTTTGGCCTATAAGTTCACGGGGGAGCATTCAGTCTCTGGACACCCTCTGCTGCCTGAGGCAGAGGAGGCTAGAGCGCTAGGCTGGGTGGTGTCTCCGAGTTCCACAACCATGACATGTGGAACTAAAAGAATCTTAGTCATCATCCTGCAAAACTCCTTATTTGACAGATGGAGGAACCTAGGGTCCAACACTGGCCACTTGACTCATAATGCACAACAGGGCTGGCAGTCAGGGTCGGTATTGCGAATCTAACATCCAGTTCCGTGCCTTCGCCCTCTCAACTTTCCAACCTGTTCCTGCTGAAGCAAGAAGAGAGCCAGCCCCACAAATGGGCCTTCGTTCTCTCTAGACACCGTAGTCTGAAGCCCCGGGAGGGTAGCCAGTCTGTTGGCAGAGGCCAGCTACTTTCAGGGTTCCCTGAGTATCAGCAGGCAGGCTGTGGGGTGGCTAACCCTGCTGGGTGGTGAGTCACTTGCAGCAGGCTTTCCTTGCCCACACTAAGCTCAGCATTCTGGGGGTTGTGCACCCTGGGGTGACAGGCAGACTGAAGATGTCTGGTATGTCCAGGCACTGCTGATTCCTGCAGAACTGTTGTCATTTCCTCCTGAATCCACAGGTTTTCAAGCTAGTGAGACAGCTTCTTTGTCTTGTCCAGGGGTCTTCAGAAGGGTTAGGACTTCCCCATTGCTGGTGGCCTACTTTAAGGGGATACATGGTGGAGAGCCTTCCCACTGATGTTGGTGAGAAGACCTTCCTATGGTTCTGGGGGGGTCAGGGCGGAGATTAACATATCCATTTTACAGCTGAGGAGACAGAAGCTCACAGAGGCCCAGCATCCTTTCTCATCAAACAGCTTCCAAATCTCATGCTGTCTCCATTCTGCTGCACTGCCCTCCTGACAGGCTCTCTCGAGCTGGTCCTGTGGCCACACCGAAGCAACAATGCCAAGCCATTCATAGAACCCAAAGGGCAGGGGCAATTGCCAAGGACAAGAGTTAGAAAGACAGTGGGAGCCTCTTCTCTAACAAAGGCCTGGTGATGCCAGGCAGGGTCTTCTATAACCAGGCAGGTGAAGGCAGGTCAGGCTCACAAGTCCTCCCTGGCTGGGTGGGCTGTTTAACCCACAGAAGCTTGGGACAGGGCTGCCTTAGGAGCTTAGGAGGGAGCTGCAAGGGTCTGTTTGACCTTGGTTCTTCTGATGGAGACCCTCTGCTGGACCTGCACAATGAGGTCTGAAATGGGTACTTGCCATGGGCACTGCATCAGGACAGACAGAAATAGCTTGGTCTGGAGGATATGGTCAACAAAAGTGGCTGGTGAGGGGACCAGGAAATGGCCACTAAAAGGAGAAGCACCACTTCCCAGGGAAGGGATCTTAGTCAACACCCAGAAGGGTTAAGGGCTAGCCAAGCCTGCTGGCTTTTCTCCCTATGGGCATGTGATAGCTCTCTGTAGTCTACTAAAATCTGCCGAGTGGGCAGAAGAGAGCTGACCTGTGGTCTCTCATAGTAGGCAGCACATGCTCCCTGGTGCTTCCTTATCTGAGCCTGCCAATCTTCCCAGGGATCCTGGGAAAGGCAGCAATGAGCTCCTCGTACAGGCGGAGACACTGCCAAGGTCTGCCAGAGGCTCTCAAGCTGAGCAAGTGGGATGACTGACAGGTTCCACGACCTGGGTAGAGGCTTGCTGTCTAGTCCCATAAGGAGGGTGGGGGTGGGAGTAGGAGAAGGCAGCTACAGGATTGTGTCTTCTAGACACAGTGGGGAGATAAGAGAGGAAAAGCCCATGGAGCCAGGACTTTGGGGCAGTACAGTTCTAAAGTAGGATGGGTAAGGAACTAAAGTCCTGAGACCTGGGGGCAAAGCCCTTCCTGTAAGTAAGCAAGCCAAGACACAAAAAGCAACTTCTTTAGGGGCTTCTTTGGCAAACTGTAGGGATTACACTGGGTGATTTCTGTTCATAACAATAATGAAATGTCCATGGGCATGGTGGTATATGACTGTAAACTAAGTACCTGGGAGGTGAAGGCAGGAGGGTCCTGTGTTCAAGGGCAGCTAGGGGCTTTAGAGTAAGTCCCTGCTTCAAAAGATAAAGAAATATATAACCAACTAGTCTCCCCAAATGAATGGTGAGGTATCCAGCCCCACCCTAACTGGTGGTTAAACGCATGGATTCTAGAATTGGATCATTTGGATTGAAGCCATCACTTGGGAGGTGAGTTGAAGTTACATGCAACTGAACGTTTTTGTACCTCAGTTTCCCATCTAGGGATGTCGAACCTATCTACTTTCCTCCCTGAGATCACGTGAAAGGATGCCAAGGTAGATGGGCCGTAGCTCTGTAGGCCTGGGCGCGGTGTACTGGCTGCTGCCACGGATGTGGCTGTACCTAGTGGAAATCACAGGTCAGCAACGCCATTTTCAATGGGTAGCTCACATCAGAGTATGTGTGTTGCTTCCCCCTTCTTTCTGCCAGAGTATCCTTCTCACTGCCTTAGAACACTGTTTACAGTCCAGATCAGGGCCTCATCTCAGGATGGGGGGAGGTCCTGAGAGGGTCCCCACAAGGTGATAGGGCAAAGGACAGGATCAAAGGTTAAGCCTCTCACCTGGGAGCCTTCCTGACTCTCCAGCAGCCTCAAAGGGTGGGGCTTCCTGGGACTGAGGATCTCATGGCTTCCTACCTGACCGGTTTGGAAGTTTTTAAAGGAAGGACTGAGTCAGCTTGATTTATCTAAGCAGTAAATGACCATTTGGATTCTCCCTGGGGACAGCAGCCTTGTCAGGCTAATAGCCACTCTGAGCATTAGAAGCAGTCCTTGGCTAGTGTGAGAGCATCACAAGACACTCAGAGATAAGCCCAAGAAATGCACAGGCCCCACTCTGCATCCCATCGATTGTGCCTTCCTTTAGGGATCCATTGAGGCTGCCGTGTGTGTACACACTTGTCTCTTCCACCTCAGATACTAAACATCTCAAGCCAGGGACCTTCTCTTGGTCACTTCTGCCTTCTTCCCTCCTATACTGTAGGTACCTTACCGTCACCTGAGGGAGTGACTACTCTCCCAGGCACTTCACAACTTGGATGGAGTTTGTGACATGGAAGAAACCTCAGAATAAGAAATGGCTACATCTCTCAGAAGGTTCACAGCCAGCTTCTCAATGTGAAGAGACCAACAGAAAGCCCAGGAAGCCCAGAGCACAGTCCAGACAGAGGTCAGGAAACCTTTTACTGGGAGACACCACACCAACTCCCCTTGCCTAGCAGGGCTCAGTAGGAACTGACTAGCGGGTGACCACTGCCTACCCTTGTCCATGTGCACACCCAACAAACAACAGGTGCTGCTCAATGGGGATTTCAGATGGTGAACAGATGAAGAGAGGCCTTGTCCTGAGGCAGAGGCAAATAAAGTGACAACTAGCTGCCAAGATGAACTCCTGATAAGAGGAGGTCATGCTGGGTCCCTCAGTTCCGTGATGCACGGTCCTGAGCGCCCAACCTCCTGAAGACACACACTAGAGCTGAAGCACCCAGCTCCCTTCCTGGTTTGGATTAAGGGCACTTTCCCCAGACAGACACCTTGGTTCTGTGGTCAGCCTTGTAGGTTTCATTCTGGAACTGGTTTCTATTACCGCCTTTGTGCCTCCTGCCTCGCTGGCATCTCCCAGGGGCAAGCAGAGCCAGAGTGGGTCCCAGCCACGCACAGCTCTTCACGTTGACCATCCTGTTTCTTCCTTTTTTCAAACCTATCACTTTAACAAGTGACTCCTCGGGTCAGTGTGCCCTCTGATTATGGAGGGAAAGTCCAGCTGGCATTTGATGCTGTGAACAAGTCACTTGGAGAGGGCTTTCTCTTTCCTGCCTCCATGCCTCTGTCACATAAGAGTCCTAACTAAACACCAGGATGTAGTCTACAGCCTCCTTCTCCATAAACGACCCACGGCTACCTTGTCCTGGCTTCCCCATCCCTTCAGCTCTACCACGGCAGGAGCTCCGGTGTCTCCTCTGCAGTCCCCCAGCCCTTGCACGGAGGCACTTCTCTGACAGCAGCACCGGGAGCGCCGCCGGGAGGAACTGATCCAAACATTCAAAGATGAGGAAACTGAGGCGGGGAGACGGAAGTGATCACGAATCAAAGCGGGTTTCAGATGCCCAGAATCTCCCTCTCACCCCTTTGTCCGCACCAGAGCGATTGAGCTCTAGGGAACGTGAAGGGGTGGTGGGCTGGAGAGGGGCTGACGGACGGGGACGGGGCAGGGCGCAGTGTGTCCGCACCCACGGACCCAGGCCCCTCCCGGCGCGACCCAGACTCACTTTGCTGACAGCGTGTTGATGGAGCCGGTGACCAGCATGAGCCCGGCCAGGAACAGCTGGTACTTGGTCCAGGCCATAGTGGTGGACACGGCAGACAACTTGAACCAGCAGCTCCAACCTGGGTCACCCGGGAGGTGGTGTCTTCGACTCAAGAGCTTCCGGGCCGGGAGTCACGTGGGCTCTCTGGGTCCCGCCCTGCGCCCGTTAGCTCCACCCCGGAGCTGCGGCAAGTCTGCAGCTGCCGAGCTGGAGGAACCCGGGGACTGGAGGGTCTCAGACCAGGCCCACCATATTTTCTTTTCTCTCCACTTGCTTTTCTTCTAATCATCATCATCATCATCATCATCATCATCTTCTTCTTTTTCTTCTTCTTCTTCTTTTTTTTTCTTCTTCTTCTTCTTCTTCTTCTTCTTCTTCTTCTTCTTCTTCTTCTTCTTCTTCTTCTTCTTCTTCTTCTTCCTCTTCTTCTTCTTCTCCTCCTCCTCCTCCTTCTTCCTCCTCTTCTTCCTCTTCCTCCTCCTCCTCCTCCTCCTCCTTTCACTGCTAGTGCCTCACGCGTGCTAAATAAACAAGTCCTCTACTTCTGAGCGTATGCTCCCAGCCCCTTGGGCTCCCGGTTTGTAAAATGAGCGCTTGGGATCATGCAGAGATACTTAGGTGATCTTAGAGCATTCTGTAAACAGTTTTGAGAGGTTGAAACTGGCGTCTTGGTACTAGCCACTGCGTGGGAATCTCCTCTCTCCAGGATCCCCAGAGAACTGGAGTCCTGGGAGATGCCCCTAGGGATCTTGTTGAGTTGCTCACATCTTTCAGTAAAGTGGCATTAAGAGTTCCAGCTTCCAGTAGGCTGTTTACAGCTAAAACTAAAAAGAACAATCTGGGTGTGGAATCCCGGCGCTTGGAAGGCGAAGGCAGGATGAGCAAGAGATCAAGGCCAGCTTCTACTACATAAAGAGTCTGAGACCAGCTTGGTCTACTAAATAAATAAATAATTAATTAATTAAAATAAAATGAAAACCCAGAGAAGCCCAAGGATTTAAGATCATGCTTAAATGGCAGTGGTGCGCATGTGTGTGTGTGCGTGTGTGTGTGTGTGTGTGTGTGTGTGTGTGTGTGTGTGTTGGGGCATAGACTCCGATTCTTTTGGCTCCCAAACACTGTGGCTTCTGTACGGTTCTGGCACTACACCTCCCCACTTACCCTTCAGGACCTCTCTGAATGCTGTCCAGAGGCATCCGGCTAGAAAGACCAGCTCCAGGTTGGTTTGGTAGAGGATTTCTAGCAATTAATTTGATTTTGAGACAGGACCTTGTTATATAACCCAGACTGGCCTCCAGATCACTGTGTACTCCAAGATACGCTCCAGATCATGACTGGCTTTCAATTTCTTTTAAAATTACATTTATTTATTTGTGTGTGTGTCAGAGGGCACTTTTGAGGCATGTTGCATATGGAGTTCAGAGGACAGCTTAGGGGAGTGGGTTCTCAGCTGCAGGCTGCCAACCTTCCTGTTCCCAGTGGATCCATCTGCAGCCCATGCCCTGCCACAGGTGAAAATCCTGGATGGCTGCTTTGATCTAGTACCCACAACTCCCCCATTTCCGAATATTCCATTACTAGAGGTACAGAGATAAAGTCTCTGTTGTCCAATTCTTCCTGTTTGCCTTTAGACCGACTTGAACTTGTGAATATGCTTAGTGTAGATTCAGAAAAATCCTCAAGGGACTGTAACATCTCTTTTTCCCAAGATCAGATAAAGAATGTATTATAAGTGGGGTCTTGAACAAAATATAAGAGGTTCCTGGAGAGAGAGGGAACAGCTTTCCTGTGAGAAGAGAAGAGCTGTGTGTTTGATGGCCCAGAGGCAGGAGTGAGCATAGAACATGTCTTGAACCTTCAGAACATTCCAGAACTCCCCTTCACTAGAGCTTGCTCTTTTCAGTTAAGCAGGGAATAAGAGATCTGAGAAGGGACCTGAGCTTTGTGTCTCCCACAGCACTTTTAGCTTTCTATGATTTCAAAGGAAGTCATAATTTATACAAAATTGTTTACCGAGACGTTGGGAACATAGATGAAACATAACTGTGTCCTAAAGGGACACTGTCTGCCAGCCGCCTGCCCATGGGAGGTAATTCTTATAGGTTACAGTCAGTGGGATTCCGGACTATTTTTCCTTAGGTTCAGGCCAAGGATACTTGTCCTGAAGCAAACATTACTAATGGCATGGGTGTCACTAGCCCGGCATGATGTCACTAGTAGAACAGTCTCTATCTCTAGGACCACATTATAGAATGCATTTTAATTTATTATGTTGTAAGCATTCGTCAAACAGCTGTCTTTGGACGCTGGTACACAGGAGGATTTATTGGCAAAGACACATGCAGCCCGCCAAGTGTTAGGTCCAGAGTCAAGAATGGGCCAGACAAGGGCCTTCAAGGGGTCAGGGTGCAGGCAGTGGAGGAGAGGGCAAACGTTGAGCATGCTTCCTGTGAGAACCTATTAGAGAGAGAAGATGCTGAAGGAAAGGATAGATTCCTCAAGGAGGCAGGAGCCAGAGGATGGCAGCGACCATGAGAACTGTGCTACATCCAGTGTTCGGTCTGTCAGGCCTGTGTCCAGAACTTGGCCTCTGCCTCAGTTTTCACATCAGCCTGTATCTGAATGAGCCCATCTCATCTGAAATACCAAACACTAAAAACAGTGAGCTTTGTTGTAGAGGAAGTTTATTGGCAAATGTGCAAATGGGAAACTTCTTTTTCCTCTTCCTCTGCCCTCTCTTCCCCTCCTTTTCCTCATTCTTCCTTAAGACAGGGTCTCATGTAGTTCAGGCTGGCCTTGAATTTGCTACATAGCTGAGAATGGCCCCTGATCTTTCTGTTATCCCAGGTGCTGGGATTTCTTGGTCCCTTGGGAGGAGCTTCTGCGCTCCAAGTACACAGTCTGACATTTGTCAGCTTTTCCTTTAGTGATGCTTAATGGATGGGTGTGGCCCCCAAGCAAGGGCTTTAGTCTTGTGAAACTGGGATTCAGGAAAGTTTTAAGCAGGGACTTGAAGGGAGAAAAGGATAGCCCCAGGTGGAGAGGAGGTGTCAACTACTTATAGAAAAGCCACATGGATACCTTGGAGGGGCTGCCCAGGCCTCATTCCAGGGAGTGACTGGAATGGACCTTGGAAATGAAAACTGGGATTAGCATGCGTGCCCACACTGGGCAGGGAGGTGGGCTACGGCATTAGGGCCTCTGGAGGCAGAAATTCCAAGTGGGCTGGTATGCTTCCACATAAACTTTACAAAATTGACACTATTTTCCTTTCTATAAAATGAGAACAGTAGTCACAGCTTGTATGTCGAGGAAGCCAGATGTGAAAGCAAGCACAGAGCAGCCAGAGAGAATTATTTTCTAAGATCTGGGCTCATCTAGAGAGCAGCATGAAACCTCAGGCTAGGCTTTCAAAATGCACTTCTCATGCTTTGCATAACCTTAATCCAGTCTTCAGCAAACCAGGAGCATTTTCAATATATTTGCATGTTACCTTCAAAAAGCCTCTAACTTCAGTGCCAAATAAATGCTCACTAAAGACCCTATTTTTGTATTCAGAGCTGCCTGCCAGTCTGCCTGTGGCTTGTCTGAAAGTCTGAATATTTTCCCGACCAATTTAATCACATTCTGGATTAGAACAGAATTATTTTGTCTTCGGAAGGACAGAGATAGGTGTACACACAGGCCAAGTCAGACTTGATTTTAAAAAAAACATTTTGTTGTTGTTGTTGTATATCCTTGGGTCATTTCCCCTTCTACATCCTGTTCCCTGGCTGGAATTTGACCTCCTTCTGGACAGGCTGGGAGTGCTGCTGACCTCTCCCTTCAGGGTGGTATTGAAAGACAGCCATCTGCGGTTGTGGTTGGACAGGAGAGCATGAGACTTGACAGAAAGAAGGCTGGGTTACATCTTGGGGGAGAAACTGAGGCAAGGGAACCAGGCCAGGTCTGACGAGGTGAGTGTGTGACTGTCTACACTGTGGGGTAGATGCGTGTGGATGGTCTACACTAGCAGAGAAGTGTGAACAATGATTCAGTAGCTCCTTTTGACTGACTTTACAGCTGGTTTCTATGGTGACCAGATATGATTAGAAAAAAAAAAAGTCACTTGCTACTTCCAGCTTCAGTCCCGCACACGGCCATTCTCAAGCATCTTTTTCTTTCTTATCTTTCTTTCTCTACTACTCCCCCCGCCCCTTTTAGCCAATGCTGATCACTCATTTAGGGGTGAATCACTGGATTCTAGAAGCTGGTGTTTTATTCTCTCCTTGGAGCAGAATCAAGGCAGATTCAGCTAAAATGCAGTCTCTGTTAAATTTGATTTCAGAGGAGGAGTGACTCATTTTCTATTGCAGTCCTTGTCACTTACAGACGGGGACACATTCTGAGACACGTGTCATTAGGTGTGAATGAGTGAGCATCGCGGGCTGCTAGCGAATACTAGCATGGTCATAGAGTCAGTAGGTAATATGATCTGGAGTTCATTGTTGACAAAAGTTATTATTGGCACCCGACTGTAATGAATATGTCTAATAGCACCTGGGACATAGCATACTGAACAAGGCTAGTTACAATTGTTATTTTTGTGTCTGTGCATGTGTGTGATATGTGGAGACCCCTGGACAACTCAGGTGTTTCTCAGGTTCTTTGAGATTTTTTTTGGGGGGGGTATTTTCTCCTTTTCTTTCCTTTTCCTTTCTTTCTTTGAACAGAGTCTGGCCTGGAGTTTGAAATGTAGACCAGGCTGGCCTTGAAGCCACAGAGATCCACCTGCCTCTGCCTCCCGACTACTGCGATTAAAGAGTGCATGACCACACCAAGCTTTATTTAACTTTCTGCTTCTCCTCTTTCTTTTTCCTTTCTGGTACTAGGAACAGAACCAGGGTCCTCTGCATGCTAGGTATATACATCGCCACTGAGCTGGCCCTCCTTACCCCTCTTAAAAAGATCTCCAAGACCTATTTTCTTCTAATCTATTCTGCCCCAAATGGAGACTACTTGTTGAGGCTCCCTGGGACTTTATGGCTTCCCTAGTGGCCAAAAAAGAAGAGTATTCAAATTTTACCCAGACGACAGAGTCATGGCTGAGTTAAGTGACCATTTCTTTCTTCCAGTAGGAACAAGGGTCACTGTAGACAGTGAAAGACCCCGAAGCCAAAGCCACAGATGTTACTCCAGCTCATGAGTCTACTCCACTGAACTTTGGCAGGAGTGCCATCAGGTACCCAAGCAGTGACTGTTTTCCGTGGTCATAGAGTTCACATCTTAACTCTCACTTTCTTTCATCTCCCTCTCACTGGCCTGGGAATTACCAAGTAGGCTAGCCTGGCTGTTCAGTGAGCCACAGAGGTCCTTCTGTCTCTACCTCCCTAGTGTTGGGTTGGGGATCACAAGCACAAGCCACTACACATGGCTTTTTTTTTTTTTAAAAAAAATATGCCATTGACTAAGTTCTTGACTCTTCTCTTCTCTTCTCTTCTCTTCTCTTCTCTTCTCTTCTCTTCTCTTCTCTTCTCTTCTCTTCTCCTCTCCTCTCCTCTCCTCTCCTCTCCTCTCCTCTCCTCTCCTCTCCTCTCCTCTCCCTTCCCTTCCCTTCCCTTCCCTTCCCTTCCCTTCCCTTCCCTTCCCTTCCCTTCTCTTCCCTTCCCTTTTCCCCCTTCCTTCCTTCCTGTCTTGTCTTCGTTAAGTCTCTAGTTGACACCGGCTATATTGGAAGTCAACCTCATCCTGGGAGCCTCAGGCTTCGGTGTTAAACACATTTCTATTGGGATGAAGGACACACTCACTCTTGTAGCCTGGGGCAAGGAACTATTGGGAGATTTTGAGACCCAGGCAGGTAGAGAGCTTTCTCACTTTTGTATACAGAGCATTCCTAGATCTGAGAAAGCCCAGGCACAAATCTCTCTGGGAAAACTTCTCATCTGGTTCAATCCCATCGCAAATCAGAGTTGGAGACTGAGGCCATACCAAGGAGACCCGAACTCACCAAGCCAAGGAACAAAGCCACCCTCTTTCCTGACCATAGAAAGGGAGAAACATCTAATGTCGAGCTATAGAGGCATCCACCAGCCTGTCACCAAACCACTTAACACATCCACCAGCCCATCACCAAACCACTCAAGACACTACCATTCCATCACCAAACCACTCAATGCACCCACCAGTACATCACTGAACTATCCAATGCACTACGTCTTGGGACTTTTGCTCAGCCCGTTTGAATCACAGTTCTTCCACATCAGCTCTGCATCTCAAGCTAGCTCTCTGCCTAGAACCAGCTCCATAACTGGGCTGTGACAATGACATCTTATCTACCTACTTACTTACAGTGATTCTCTGGGCACCGTGTCAGCTCTCTGTTATCAGAATTATGAGCAAGAGACTCAGATGTGGGGCCCTGGATGTCAAGTCATGCTACTTACCCCCCAAAAGGTGATGGTAGTCATGAGAGAGCTATGTCAGAAACATTTTTACAACATCAGAATGTATTTGTTTGTTTATCTGTCTGTCTGTCTATTTTGAGGTATGGTCCCTCTATATAGCCTTGGTTGACCTGGAATTCACTAAGTAGACCAGGCTGGCCTTGAGCTCAACAGAGATCTGCCCTCCTCTGCCTACCAAGTGCGGGAATTAAAGGCTTTCACCACCATACTTGGCCATCTGGACTTATTGGATAATGATAAATGTACAAGCTATATCAATTTTTATTGACTTTATTTTTCAAATAAAATTCAATAAATTTATTAAACATTTAAATAAATTTATTAAAAATAAAATAAATATTTTATTAAATATTTTGTATTGTCAGGAGAGAGGATTGCTTTGTTCCTTGGTTTGGTTGGTTTGATGAGTTCACCAGCCTGCATTGTTTTGTGATTTGGTTTTGTATGTTTTATTTTCAAAAAATAAGTCACTTATTAGTCTTGTGGCCTGTGCTGGATGGATCATGGTTGTTTGCCTACACAAGCAAGATGTGGGTCGTTCTGCTGTAGCATCTGTACTCAAAAAGGAAGAAACGGAGCCATTTGGGGCAAGGCATGGCCAGAAAGCCACTACTTTGGACAGCAGTTAGTCGCTTAGATCAGGCCACAGCCTGAGCTTCACAGTGGTGAACAGGAAGGAACTTTAGTCAGTGCAGCGGTATCAAAAAGACAAGAGAAACGGTGCCCTCAGCCCTGCCTTTTGGGTTACCGACACAAGCTCTTGAATGTATAGAGAATGAGTAGCCTGGAGGCAAAGAGCATGCCTAGTTAATCAGTCTCAGTTAAACTGTGATCTGTCAATCATTATGCCAGGATCGGTCAGCTAGCGCCTTGCTCTCTATGGGAAAGTTGATGCTGCCGGAGTCGGGTGGGCTAGCCTGATTCTCGTCACGAGATGTTTACCTAGCAGACCTGTGGTTTCTAGACTTCAAAGTGATTGCAGGAGCAAAGGAGATAGATGCAAAAGGGAAACAGAGATCCTAAGTTTTCTTCTTTGGTGTTTTATTTTTATTAATGTACAGAAATCATACACAACGGGTTTCAGTATGACATTTTCATATGTATACCACGTCTGCTGTTCCCTCCCATCCCCACTGATCCTTTCTCTCCTCTCAGATGGCCTGTTTTCTGCTCTCTGTCACTGTGGCCCAGTGACTTGCACTAGAGTTGTTGACAGGGACACAGGCACTTTACCAGAGGCTATACTACAAAAGAAAATGCCTTTCCTCCCCAAGCCGCCACTAACTGAGGATAAGATCTCAGATAGGGTGTGGCCTCATGAGCCCCTCTCCTCTCCATGACAGGATACCAGCAGGCCCAGTCTTGTGCAGGGAACCACAGCTGCTGTGAGGTCAAGGGTGCAACGGCCAAACTGTGCTTGCAAGTCAATATTCCACTCCACAACTCGCTTTTCCCTCTCTAAAATATTTTACTTATTGCATGTGGGTGGGCACGCATCACAGTGCATGCGTGGAGGCAGGAGGACAACTGCGTCTTAGTAAAGTTAACAAAACTCCAATACAAACGAGGCCAAAAACACAAAGGGAAGGTAGCCTGTGAATGCAATCATGCTGTCGGGGGAACGGAAGTGTCTCTCAGGACCACGAGCAGCAACTCATCACCTCGCATAAGAGGAATGGAATCTAAAAGCGTAGTGAACAGCGCTTTCACCTGTCTAACTGAGCAATTTCACTGATGTAAGTAAGATCCCCTTTTTAATAATTATTTACTGTATACGTGCAAATGTGTGTGTACTTACTCTCTTGTGGAGGTCAGAGGACAACTTGAAGGAGTCGGTTCTCTCCTCCCACCATTGGGCCCTAAGGGTCACCCTCAGGTCACCAGGCCTGGCAGCAAGCACCTTACCTTCTGAGACATTTCACCAGCCTGCGTGGAACAATTTTATTTTATTTCTTATTTTTATTTTTAAATTTTTTTTTTTTCAAGACAGGGTTTCTCTGTGTCGCCCTGCTCGTCCTGGGATTTGCTGCGAGGACCAGGCTGTCACTGAACTTACAGAGACCCGCTTGATGCTACCTCTCAAGTGCTGGGATTAAAGGTGTGTGTTGCCACCACCACCACCACCAGGTGAATGGAAGCAATTTTAAATCAAACAGGACAAGAAGATGCTGGCGAGGATGCTGGGAAGCGATGACCTGAAGTCAGGACAGTATGTACAACCTTCGAAGAGGTCAATCTGTGTAAGTCTGTGACAATCACACATGTACACACTGTGTCCCAGGGCCGTACGCTGCCTGACAATTCTGTTGTTGCATGGGATAATGAAGAATATGTTTATACATTTAACATGCTTGAGTCTTCTGGCTTATGAGCCAAAAATGAATTCTAATGAGCAACGTCAACAGATCCGTGTCCAAGAAAATTTATTCTAATGTATTGTCTCAGAAATGTTTATTATTGGGAGCCATGTGAGGCTCAAAAAAAAAAAAAAAACCCAAAAAACAAAAAACACAACCACCAGGAGTCACCTGATGTCTACTAGGAAAGGGTTAAACAAATGATGTTAACTCTACATACTGCCACATGAGATGGGAACAGTGTCACTTTATGAGAGTCAAGATGTTCTCTGCGTGCTAGTGCACAGCGGCGTCATCGATGGGTTGAGCGCGCTATGTGTGTTTGGTGCCCCACGCAGAAGAGCAAGGATCTGTATGTACTCGTAACTATGGAAAATTTGGCTGGAAGCTGGTAATTGGGTGGTGGTGTCCTGGGGTGGAACTCACTCCTCGTGGCATGCATTTTTGTGCCTTTTCTATTTTGTACCATGTGTAAACTTACCTATTCAGAAAGGTGACAGAATAAAAAAAATGCAGGAACAGAAAGCGAGGACATTCTGCAAGGGGGGCACTGCCTGTAATTCACATCTACCGAAGGCTGCCTGCTCCCAGGCACACAGCTTGCAGGCAAATTAGGGAAGCATGGGCTTGCTGCCCGGGAGCCGAGTTCAGGAGACTGGATTCCAATTTGCTGTGCAACTTGAGGCTCCTCACTTCCTCTCTCTGAACCTTTGAGCTGGGCCTCCAGGCCTGGAGGTTGTTCAGTCTGGCCATGACAAGGTTTGCTAAGAGCCACTAGATGGCGTGCTGACCCCGCCTGCTGGAGGATGGATGCTGCTCGGGCCAGCCAGCCTTTAAAGCCCTTTGTGGGTCACCCGAGGCAATTTTGGCTCTAGAAGCAAACCCCCAGCAGAGGTAATATCTTGGACGTTAATGGGCGAGTAGATAGTTCAGAGAGGTTCAGAAAAACAAGAAGAAGTTCTGAAGATTCAGTCTCTCCAAGGATCAGAGAGGGGAGAGCACAGCCAAGCTTCCTGGATTGCACGGTGGCACAGCCAAAGGGATTGCAGAGACCCCAGGTTTGGCAGGAGGCTTCTTTCTGTGCCTTTCATGGCCAAGGCAGAGCCCAGAAGAGCCTAGGATGTGTAGTCAGGGCTGAGTCAGTTTGTTGGCCTCTCTGAGACTTTAGATTCCCATCTGTAAAATGGGCGTGGTAGTCATAGCTCCCATATGGGGTTACTCTCAAATAGGATGCTGTATGCAGTTCCTCAGGTAGATTGTGTCTTAGGAACAGTAAAGAATTCGTATATATAGTCATCACCCCTATAAATCACAGGATGGACCCTCGCCAGAGGGGTTGATGTCCCAGACCTCTAGGAGGAAGGGGGGGTTCTGGGAGGAAGCGGTACAGCCTGGGTAGCAACTTCTCACACTGCAGTCTGGTTGCTGAGTTCTCAAGCAAGTCCCTGGCTGGCAGATACAGACGTTCTCCAGATTTTTCTTTTTATGGGGACATGTGAGGAAAGAAGTGAACGTCTTTGCTTAAAAGCAGTTCTGTTTAAGGGCCATCAGATGTAAACACCATGGCCCAAGGAAAGAGGATGGCCTTTTAAAGGAGTCTTTGGTCAAAGCCTCCTTTAAAAATCACCAGAAACCACTAGGGCTGGTAACGTTTGGTGTTTAGTGACGTGGGGCAAAATGACCTTCCTTTCAGCAGATGCTGGAGGGAAGATGACCGTGGGTAAAGTGTCACAGGAAGATGCTCTGCCTGTGCGAGGTGCTACCGACCGTGTAGCGGGGCGTCAGTCAGAAGCCTCTGCCCAGCCCTTCCCCTTCTCTCAGTTGAGCACAGCTTCCTCTGGGCTGTGCGCCCGAGGAAAGGGTGCTTATTTCTCCACACAAAGCGGCCATTTACTCCCTAGTATTTCCAAGAAGGGATCTTTCTCCCAAGGTGCTGTGTCACTTTGCTTGGGTCATGGTAGTGTGGAGTGGAAATCAGCTTTCCTTTCTTGAAAATAGACCTAGTGTTTATTCCCCACCCCCAAATCAGTGTTTCCAAAACATTTCTGTTAAAATGGAGCTTCCCAGTGCCCACTGCCCAGGACTTTCCCAGGGATGGAGTGGCTAGCTCACCCTGACAGGTGGAGGGGACAGCTTTAGCTGGTGTAGCACTGTCTGATGAGGACCAGCCTGTGTGAGGCAGTGGCTGAGGAGACACCACTGAAGGACTTTGGCTGGTGAGAGTCAGCTGAGGGCTCGTGGGAGGGGGTTGGCTGAGCTGGTGAAGCCGAGCAATCCCATTTTGAAGCCATTAGCAGCAGATAGCCCAGGCTACACGGGGGAGAGGGACAGGAAGAGCATGAGAATGCTGCATTCTAGAACATTTCAGGCTCTGCTCTGTATCACTTGGGTGACCTGGGAGAGTCACTCAGCTTCCTTGTGCTCGCTCTCCTGTAAGGTGGGCACAGTGGCTCTTGCTGGCAAGGTAGCTGACTTGCCACAGGAGCAGTCAATGCAGATATCCTGTGTATTATGTTACTAGCACTTGAGCTTTGTAAGCTCCTGGGGCACCGGCTTCAGGAGGTCTCCAGTGCTGGAAGACCAGGGAGATGGGATGCCTAGCCTGAGTCCTCCGACAGTGCCACATGCTCTCTCCTGCTAAAGACTCTCTGACCAGGCCTCTCTTATTGAAGTTCAGAGCACATAATATGGACTTGTGACCCCATTCTTGGTCCTCTTTAGGTCTACTTCCTGATGGAGAGAAGAGGCAGGTGGATGGAGAGGCCTCCTAACTCTGACCAAACCTTGAGAAGTGATCGATACCCTATCTTCACATCCTGCCATGACGTCATCTGGGGCCTGCCTGACTTCTAGATAGCTACTGGGGATCCCCACCTTGGTGTGGAGGCAGTGGTCGGATTCGGATCATAAACTGACAGGCAGGAAGGGCAGAAATTCTCTCTATAATTGATATCACTGTGGTTTTCTGGCTCCAGGCTGTCTCTCTCTCTCTCTCTCTCTCTCTCTCTCTCTCTCTCTCTCTCTCTTTCTCTCTCTCTCTCCCTCTCCCTCTCCCTCTCTCTCCTTTCTTTTGCATGGCTTTCAGACAAATTGCTTCAGCTTTTCAGTACTGAGGATGGGTCCTCATTCCCAATAGAAACAGAAGGTTGGGATAAGATGGTCCCTGCTCTGCATTTCGGTGATGGCAGAGACCCAGGGAGGTGATGAAAGCCTGTCCCTACTAGGAGCCTTCTGAATTTCTCTGAGGAGTTCCTCATGCCTTTGATCCTTTGATGCTGACCAGGGAGCCAAGTTCCTTCATGCTAAGCATTTCAGCTGTGGAGCTTTAGGCAGCTACACCCACCTCCCTGACCCTTGTGGAACCCGCTTTATGGGTTTCGGGAGGGATGAAAGGTTAACTGTAGAGTGCTGAGCCAGGTACAGGGTGCAGTGAATTACAGGGTTCGTCTTCCTTTCAGATCAGGATGGACTGGGAGAACGGAGTGGGAGGGAAGGTAGCTTCTGCTAACATGTATGTGTGTGAAGCCGGGGTGGGCCTGAGTGTCATTCCTCAGGAGCTGTCCACCTTGAGACAAGACCTCTCACTGGCCTCAGTCTTGCTGAGTAAGCTCTGCTGGCTCCTGTCTCTACCTCCACAGGGTTTGGCTACAAGCTTGTGACACACGCTTGGCTTTTAAAATGTGGGTTCTGGGGATACAGCTTGGGTTCTCATGCTTGCACAGCAAGCACTTTACTAACTGAAACTGTTGCCCTAGCCCCTCTGCCTACATTTTATTTTTATATACCTGTCTGTCTGTCAGTCTATTATCTATCTATCTATCTATCTATCTATCTATCTATCTATCTATCTATCTATCATCTATCTGCCTACTTTCTATCTATCTATCATCTTCTATCTATCTATCTACCTACTATCATCTACTATCTATCTACCATCTATCTATCTATCTATCTATCTATCTATCTATCTATCTATCATCTACTATCTATCTATCTACCTACCTACTATCTATCTATCTATCTATCTACCTACCTACTATCTATCTATCATCTATCTATCTATCTACCGTCTATCTGTCTAGTGCTGGGAATCAAATCCAGGGCCTTAAAATTGCCAGGCAAGCATTAAACTACATTCAAGCCCCTAGGTTGCTAATTTTTGAGTGGAAACAGCCTGACAGGAGGGTGTCCAGGTAAGAATCTGGTCCCAGAGTCCTGGGAACATCTGCACATGCCTACTACCACTCCAACCAGGGGCTCACTCCAGGGAAGATGGCATCCTGTGGACAGACTCTAAGGTGGTGGTGGGAGGAGCCCAGGAGAGAGCTAGTACCCACTGCTCCTCAACTGCAACACACTTCTGAAGGAGTCTACTCTTTCTCCCTGTTCTGGAGGCTAAGTACAGCCACCGATCTGCTTTCTGTCCCTTTAGGGTTTTTGTTTTGCTTTGTTTTCTAAAACATTACATAAATGAAATCATAAAGTATATGCTCTTTTGAAAAAATTTATTCTGTGTATGTGTATTGGGGTGGTGGAGCATATACCATGGCTGTATATAAAGAGCTTCTCCATATGGGTCTTGGGAATCAAACTCAGGTCCTCAGGCTTGGCATCAAGCCTCTGTTCCCGATCAGCCACCTCTCTGGCCCCGTGTGTGCCCTCTTAAAGCTTCTGCTGTTACTGTTGGTGCTGAGGCTTGAAGGCAGGTCATGTATTTCACACTGCGCTGCACCCCTGTGCTTTTTTTTAATCTTAAGATGGCAACTTTGACATTGGTACATTTTATCGGGTGTCATGGTAGTGCCACCCTGTGCATGGCTGAGGGATCTTCCCTGACACTCACAGTTTGTTTAGCTTTCTACCTGCTGATAGAACTGGGGGTTGTTTCAGGTGAGGGTCTATAGCAGTAGCCATGGAGTGCCAGGACCCTGGCTCTGTCACCCGTGCTATGTGCCTACCCCTCCGTTCTCTGAGTCTCCTTCCCTTCTGAAACCCGAAGCTGTGGACTCCCATCCTGTTCCTAAGGGTCCCTATGGCTACCATTATAATTCTCTCTTGTTACCTTACTCCTTGCATCCCACCCCTACTCAGTGCACCAGGTTCTATGTCAGTTGGGCTGATGCTAAACACTGACCTGTGTGTCCTAGGCTCTTCAAGTCCAATCTCTGAAACCCAAAGGGCACACCTCTGTAGCTTAGCAGTTCTGGAGGGTTGGGGGCTCTAGTTCTAGCTTGGAATCAGAAAGAGATTTAAGTACCATCTGTGTGACAAGCCAAGCTTGTCTAGACTGTGTTTGCACACTCCAAGAGAGAGGTGTTGTTGCCTCTTTCGGCAGCCTTACCCTGTTGACAGTAGGGTATGGAGCTGGGTATGGTCATCCCTGCTCCCTCTATCCTGCTCCACAGCTGATCTGCCTCCCTCCCTCCTCTCAGCAACCTCAGCATGTCCTACTTAGACCCCATAAAGGGGCTGCCCATCTGTTCACTATGACAGAGGCTGGGGGCAGAGGACAGCAGGTTCCCACTCCATCTCTGATGCCAGATCAGAGAGCACATGGGTCTTGGGAACACTGGAGAGGTTTCATCATGGCCTGATGCTACCCTATCAGTCTGTTGCTCCATCTTGAGGTCAGGCTCACTCCTTTCTGAGGCTGCTGCCCTGCCTAGGGCCACTTGTGCCTGGGATGTGGGTGGGACAAGCCTGAGAAGGTAAGGGGACCGGAGAGTGGTTCATGTGGAAGGCATGTCAGTGTCATTGGGGCTTAGGTGTGGCTGCCCACAGCAGCGGGGGGAGTTCTTAATCACATCTTACTTATTTACTGTGTGTGCCACAGCCTGTGTGTAGAGGTCAGAGAACAATCTGCATAATTGGTTCTCTCCTTTGTGTGGGTACTGGGGATGGAACTCAGTCACCAGGCTTAGTGGCAGAAGCTCCAACCGGAAGAGCCATCCCTCTGGGCCTCTGCTGAGTTCTTTTTGAGACCTCTACTCACGTGAAGCTGGGATTCTTGACTTTGCAGAAGAAAAGAATTTCAGGTTGAGCCAGTGTACGGCAGAATTAGAGTTTATTAAGAAAGATTTTCTTTTAAACACAGACTTAAGCACAGAGATTAATTACTAGGAGAGCCACTCAGGAAAAGGATTGACACTCACAATCATGAGTGTGGGCTTCTCAACAGAGTCGTGCCTAAGGGTCTTAATGGTAGCCACATATATGATTTGGGTAGCTCTCAAGTTAAATGCCCCCATCCCCTTTCTGGTGCGTGAGCTCATGCTGTGGTTCCTTGGGTGCCTAGACAGGATTGCAAATCTGGTAAGGTGAAACTATGGGTCACAAGGGTTGTACAAGGAGTCCTTGTGAGATTTGCAGGGAGTCGCAGGTTTGCAATTAGGAAGGGAGACAGGCCATACTCAAAGATTATATCTACTTAGGTTGTAAGCAGGGTCCATTGCTAAGTTTTAAAACATTCTCATTTGAAACAGCTCCATATAAAAAGAATAGTGTTTCTGTGTAGGCATCCTTCACAGTTAATGTTAATTGTGATGGAACCCTTTTTAAAATGTTGATTAATTTATGTTGTATGTGTATGTAAGTGCAAGACCATGCATGCTACAGCATACATGTGGAGGTCAGAGGTCAACTCATGTCATCTTGTGGGACGACAGAATCAAACTCAGGTCATCAGGCCTGTGCGTAGGTGCCTTTACCTGCTGAGCCTCACCAGCCTGATCCTGGGACTTCTGACTCTGAGCTAGAGAGAGGTTCCACCAGACTTGGAGGTGAGGGACTCCTTTCCCAACCCACGTCCCCTCAGCTCCCCCTGCCTTACTATTCAGCCTCAGAGCTACAGCCTTGGGTTTGAGACCTGCTTCTGATACCTACTAGTTAGGAGACCTTGGGCAAGTGAGGTGACCTTGCTGAGTTCCATTATCACCCCCTAGGACTCAGCTCCTCCTGCAAGGGAGCTAGGAGAGTTCCACCCTACTCCTAGCCCAGGCCCCACCTCCCCTTCCTGAATTTAGCTTCCTGCACTTCCTGTCTCCCTGACATCAAGTTTCCTGGGGCAGTTTGGGTTCTTTGTGCCCTCTTCTTAAGGATAGATAAGTTGCCTATGCCAAGGAGCTGAGTCCGAGATGGGAAAGGCTGAACATAGCTCAGGGATGGGGTGGGAACTGAGCCCAGCTGATTGACACGAGGCAGTTTAGATAAGATGGTGCCGGTGCAGAGGTTGGGGAAGGCTGAGCTGGGTGAGGAAGCTATTTTCATTTCTTTTTTCTTTTCTCCCTCTATTTCTTTGCCATTCTTCTTTTTTTTGGAAGAAGATCTTAGGTCACCAAGGCTGGCCTCGAATTAGGTAGGTGAGGGTGACTTTGTGACTTTGAACTCCTGGTCACCCTGTTTCTACCCTCCAAGTGCCCCCCATCATACCTGGTTTATGCAATGCTGGGGATCAAACTCTGGGTTTTGTTCATGTTAGGCAGACACTCTACCAACTGAGCTACATCTACAGCTTGCTATTTTCAGAAAGTTCAAGTCCCCAGCCCAGGTTGTGACATCCCAGAAACTAGGGAGTAGTGAACGTGACTGGAACCCAGCCACCTGCCAGCTTTGATTAAAGACTGTTTTAGAGTATACATAAAAGGACGAGGTGAGGAGCTGGGCCAGCAACAGTTCACAAAGAACATGCTGGAATAAATGTCATCTGGAATTAAGAGACTGTTATCTGGTCCTGTCCTCTGTGATCTTTTCATCGAAGGCTTGAATAATAGTTCTGAAAACTGGGTTATCAAATCAGAGGGAGACGTGGAGTTGGGAGGAGGAGGAATCGATGTGATATACAACCAGGGTTTGATCCTGGAGCATTATGGGAAGCTTGGGATGCCAGTGGTCTAAGTGTACAGTCTTGTACTGGTATAAAACTGAGCTATAACTCAGTTCCAGCATAGGATAGGCCTGGCCCCAAAGGTGTGTTACACATTCCAACATTTTCTCCCACTGTAGACTCTGCCATCAGAGCACACAGCCAAGGACAAAGAGGTGTTCTCTATTCTCCCTAGCCCAGATAGCTAGTGGGAGGGAGGAAGGCGGAGGAGGGAGGGTAACTGTAGTTGTGGTTTGAAATCCAGGAATGTTACCCAGTCATATGGGGCTTCAGGACTCGCTCAAGGACCCTGTGGGGAGAAAGCATCTCTTCTCTGGGGCGATCCTTCTCTCCTCTGCTCCTGTGATGGGGAGGATAGAACAGGGGTAGAAGTGGCAGGGTCTCATGGCTGGTGCTGGTCATGCATGTTCAGCCTGCATGAGTGTTCTATGTGGCGACTGGACCATGGAACCAGCAGAGGGCTGGTTTGGGGGGGGCAGAGGAAAATATGGGGCTCCCCGGGGGCAGCTTTGTGGAGAAATCAGTTTCCCCCTCTGTGGAAAGGGCTGGGAGAGGGTCCTGAAAGGACTCTGGACCCCAGTGGGTGCCAGCACCTGCGTCCCCGGCCTCAGAGAGGGTTCTACTGTCTCTTTTGTCATTCTTCCCAGCTGGCTGTGGAACAGCCAGAAATAGAAGAAGGGGGTGGAGGAGGACGCATCTCTCCCATGTCTAAGTTCCTTACCCGAGGCTGAGGCTTGGTCTGTCCTGGGAGCAGGGAAAATACCAGTGTTCAGCAGATTTTATGGAAGTTTCCAATTGGACTAGATTGGACCGGGGGCCTCTTTACACCCAAGAATGCTCACAAATCTTTGTGACTGGCCCTCAATGTCCTTTTAGAGACAGGAATAAGAGGTACAACCCAGACTAGTGCTAGGCCTGGAAGATGAGTGACCATCCAGCCAGCCCTGTTTCAGCTTTCTAGTGGTCCTGCAGGTTGCAGCTGTGTAGCATCCAGGAGTCTGGAGGCTACGGAGTTTCAGTGGCCAGTAGCAGAGAATCCATTTGGGTCCATCACCTTCCATCTCCCTGACAAGGGCTCCTCCAGTTAGGGGGCTCTTGGGCTTTCTCAGTAGCTCAGCTTGTTTTCATCCTCTGCCATCTTCACTGGGTCTCCAGCGTTGCCCTCAAGGTCTCAAATGGCTGCAACAGGTGTGGAGGTTACACGGGCCATCTACTCGAGGGTAGGCATTTCTACTCCTGGGATGCTTTATAGGGAGAAGGTCTTTCCCAGTTGTCCCACTGAAGACATCCCCGAAGAGCCCCAAACTGAGACAGGACTTAATATTGAGGTCACTGGGATCAGCTGAGTCCCTGGGCTTGGATCTGGGCAAGTATGGGCCTCTGAGAAATATTAGCATTTGGCCATCAGGCAGAAGGTTGCAGGAACTGCTCTAGCTTTGGTAGTCTACGGAGTCTGCCACAGTGGTTCTAATGACAAGCTCCAGGGAGGTCTCGGTGGGTTGTGAACTCAGTGGAGGCAGCTGTCTGAAAGCCAATGAGTGCTCGGCTTGTATTCCTTGAGGAGTGGCATTCAGAGCAGAGGAGGGAATGAGCACCGCCTCTGTGTTGGCTGGGATTACACAGCATATCAAGCTCCTGGGCCAGAGAAACGCTGAACCTGTTCTTGAGAAGGGGGTCAGGCTGGTGAGGCATCCAGATGTGCATTTGTAGACAAGGTAGCAGAACAACTGGGTATTTAACCTGAGAAGGCCTGGAAGCTCCTGTCCCTGTGGAGAGCCATCTTGACTTGTTTGGATGACATGTCGTGGATGTCCTCCCACTACAGCCTCGAAATTTTATAGGTCTTATCTCAGGGGAAGGAAGACTTGATGGTCCTTAGCGTTGTCATCTAGTGGAGATGGAGGGCAAGAACTGTTGGGTAGACACTCCACTGACCTTGCTCCAAAGTCCAGGGCACATTGTGATGTGGGTGAAGAGTCCCTTACTCTGTCCCTATTTGCCAATGACATCTGGAACTGTGTCCACCTGGATCCTCCCTAACCATGGGAGCTGCCCAGCCCACTGAGAAGCTGTAAACAACAGGGCACTGTCTGTCTCAGATCTCTTGGGACCTGACCGCTGTCCTGGCCTAGCATATCAGTCACTAAGGAGACACTTTAGGCTCTGCTCAGTGCCTCTGATGCCAAGTTCTGTGACCTTGGCAAGACCTTGGTCTTCCTGAGCAGGGTGTTAGTTCTTGTTTAATTCACAATATTGTCCTTGTGGTCAAATGCTCTTGGTGTGTGTGTGTAGGGGGGTGTCACTGATTAGAGGGGATCAAAGAGACCATTGCCATCACAATCCCACCCATGAGTCCTCTATGCAGCTGGGAGAAAAGGAGTGTGAGCCTCCTAGTTTGTCCTGATGTGATGTGGTAAATTTCCAGCCTCAAAGTGACTCAACTCCAGGATCAGCATTTTCCTCCAAAGTCAGAAACAGAGAAGCCAGGGTCCTCTATGTGTGTGCATGTGTGTATGGATGTGAGTGTGTGTATGTACGGATGTGAGTGTCTGTGTGCATGTGTGTGTATAGGTGTGTGCATGTGTGTGTGTGGATGGATGGAGTGTGTGTGTGTGTGTGTGTATGTATGGATGTGAGTGTGTGTGTGCATGTGTGTGTATGGGTGTGTGTGTATGGATGTGAGTTTGTGTGTGTGATATGTGTTGATAAGCCAGCATCTATGGCTACTAATCCTGACTATACCGTTATCTTGCTTCTTGACCTTGAACCTATCATTTCTTTTCTGTGGACCCAGTTCCTTTCCTCTGACAGATAGGCGCTGGTCCTCTGATCTGGGTTCCTGCTCACACAGGCTCTTGTACCTTTCTCTGTATCCTTTGGTAAGGAGGTAGGAGCAGCTGAAGGACTGTTGTTGCAGCATCACAAAAAGACACTGAGTCCCCCCAAGACTGAGTTCATAGGTTGGGATGGAGAGGAAGCCTTGGTCTCGTATTCCTCAATGACTGAAGCTTTTCTGAAGACTGGCCACTGCCAGGCAGTGTCCAATAGGATGAATGAGAACTCATGTTTCATGTATGCAGCCATTAGCCGGGGTCCCAGACTCAGCTTTGCTATGGCCAGTGGACTATTCTGAGCCTTTTTTTTTATTTGACTTAGCACATAATGATCTTTGCTTATGTGTTTCATATTGTTATAGCTGTCAGTTATAGATGACTGCAAATTATTTAAGCTTAAATTTACTTACTTGTTTATTCATTCATTCATTCATTCATTCATTCAGGAGATCTCATGTAGCCCAGGCTGGCCTTAGCCTATGTAGCCAAGAATGACCTTGGTCATCTTGTCTCCACCTCCCAAGTGCTGGGATTATAGGCATGTGCTACCTTTATGCAGAGCTGGGGATCAAATCTAGGGCTTTGTGCATGCTAGGTAAGTACTCTGCTGACTGAGCTACATCCCCAGCCCCCAAACTTCCCTTAGAACGGGGGATAAGAGGAAGGATGAGACCTATTTTTCTGTCAGTGGTATTGTGATAGCTGAGCAGGTCCCAAAGTGTGCACTGGGAGATCTGGGATGTAAAGAAGCATCAGGCAAGCAGTGGATCTGGTGCTGGAATGAGTTTGAGTGGTACCAGCTTAATTCAAAATAGACAGTGTTGTTTTTTGCTGCAGGACTTCTCAGAACCTTTACTAAGTAAGAATTTTGTTCCAACAGTGATTGACGTGTGCAACCTTCTGCCAAATTCATTTGACCAAGGACTACCTTTGTCTTCTTTTTTGGTGTTTCGAGACAGGTTATAGACAGGCTGGGCTCAAACTCATGTCAGCCTTGCTGCCTTCAGTTCCTGAGTTGAGGGTTACAGGTGTGAGTCCCCAAGCCCAGCTAAGCACCTTTCCTATGAGTCAGAGAGGGCTGTCATGGCAGCCCTCTTTTTCTCTTGGCTCCCAGGAAGCTTGCTCCCACTGACGCTCACCCAAATCACCTCCACTGGTGGGAGCTTAGGACATTTGTTTCCACTCCCTCTCTGCTGCAGGTTTTCAACTTCCATTTTCCTGTGTCTTTCAGTTCAGGCAGCCCCAGAAGTGAGGAGGCCAGGCTTGGCAGTGTCCGGACACGACGGTCCTGTGCTAGTGCCGAGCTCTGGGGAGCTGTGGATGGGGCTGGAGTGCAGGTCCCTCCTGGAATCCCTGCAACATCTGTTTGTGTCCAGGCAATGTCGAAAGGAGGGCAAAAGCCATCGTGTTTGTGTCCTGCCAGCACTGCCTGAGAAAGTACAAGCGACCTTGTGCTGGCCGCCACCCATCTTCAGGAGGACCCAGCTCTGCTGACGCTGCACTTCATAGAGCCAAGAGAGGCAAGAGCAGTAGGCCCTGGAGCCCTGATTGTGACAAGTGGTTTTAGGAGTGGGTCGGCAGGGGCTCTGCTGTGCCCACCCTGAGGACAGCAGACTACCGATGAGCATGTCCTAGAACCTGCCTGTCACTTCAAGGGATGGCCAGAGGTGCGTCCCAGGGAGGCTGGTGCAGCCCGGAGAGGGCACAGCTGCTTCCCCTTCTTTCTCTGAATCCAGAACCGCCCCACAAATATGTCCCTGTCTCTCTTAGTTGGAATAAGTAGGTGGAAGGGAAGACTAGGGATGGGTGTCTCTGGCCCCAGGCCCTTGTTTTTCTAGTGTGTATCAGTCTGAGGATAGTAAGATGTAGGAGGGTAAAGAAAATCAATGGAGTGGGTCACAGCTGGGACCTATAACAAGATGGACTAGAACGTGCACAGTGAGTGTGGTAGGTGGTTGTGAGTTATGATGTGCAGAGAGATTGTCGTGCCCAAGGTATTACGATGGTTCATGCTCAGTGGAGCCTAGAAGCCACTGGCTAGTTGATTCAGGTGCTGACACCTACTGGGCAGGGTCGTCTTGGACTCTGAGGTCCGCTGGCATGCCTGAGGTGTCCCTCCAGACTCTAAAAAACATACCCTAAGGAAAAGTACGTGTGATGTGCCCCTCTTTGAAAGTGACAATTGTGTGTGTGTGTGTGTGTGTGTGTGTGTGTGTGTGTGTGTGTGTGTGTTTGTCAGGCCACTGGGGTGGAGGCCTCTGCTGAAGGAAGAGAGCCTGTGACTCCTGGAAGCTGGGTATGTCCTGTTTGACTCTGCAGGTCAGGTGAGGCAAGAAAGTGGGGAGTCCCCAGCTTTGGTTGCCACTCATGGCTGTGTGACTCAGGGCATGTGATTTGCCCTCTTTGGCCTCAGTTTACTTATATACGGGACAACAGGACCTGGCCATCCGTAAGACCCTGTTCTCATAGTCTGTTCCAAAATGACACTGAAGAGATCTGGATCTTTTGAGAAACTCCCAAGGGAAGCCAGTGTTGACTGCCGGGTTTCTTCACAAGGCTCCTGAGGCAGGGTCTGACCAGCCCAAGGGGAATCCGCTAGGCACTTATGTAGACACTGATGGGGCAGGGCGAGGGAATGGCTAGGCAATAATTTAGGGTGACCAATGACAGAGGAGCGGGAACCAGAGCCTGGTCTCCATGGACAGCATTTATTAGGCGCCATTCTCAGTGTGAAGACAGATGGGCAGGAGCTGCTGAGGGGGGCCAGGGCAGCCACAGCCTGGGGACTTCAGGGCTGCCCGGGTGGGTGTGGGGCATGTCACCCACACATATTGCATATTCTGTGGCAGTGTGCCCAGGCATAAGGCATTGGGGAAGCAGAAAGGCTGCCTGCAGTGGGAGGGGGTGAGACAGGAAGTGACAGTGGCCTTCTAGTTCCCTAGGCAAGACCCTACAGGAGACCAGCAGTCCCCCATGCTCAGACCCCTAGGGCCACTCTGCTGCCTTCCCCACCCTCTCTGTAACTTTGGTTGTGGCTCCCTCGGATCTGACGGGACTTGACCCCTCGAGGGCAGGGTCACACACAGGACAGAGGCAGCCAGCACTGCCTCCAGCCCAACATAAATACGGACAGCACCTCTCCAGCTCCTGGGTTCCAATCCCTTTGGCACATGGGCCAGCTCTTTCACATGGACATGGGATATACACAGGGCAGACTCCTTCCAGCTAGGGATCCCCAGTCTGGAGGACATGGTGGGGGCTCTCTCTCAAGCTTCCCAAATGGTCAGGCTGGCCTTACTCAGCAGTATGGAGCTAGGCCTGGGAACAGTGAGTGGAAGGCAGCTCTTGGGGGCTGGGGGGGTCCCTTTCCCCCATTTCATGGTGCTGGGGATGAAACTCAGGGTCTCAAGCACACCAGGAAAGTGCTTTACTTCTGAGCTACACCCACAGCCCCACATTACCCTTCTGTTGTCCCGGGCACTATCCCATCTCTAGCTTGTCCCCAGTGGCAAGCCAGCAGTCTGCCACACTCCACCTGGGTGGCAGGTGGAGGAGGTAGAGGGCATACCAGGTCCAATACCTTCTCTTCCCCAGAGGGGTGTTCCTGGCTGCGGTGGAAACCTTACTTTAGCAGCTTAGGATGCAGGTACCTACCCTGGCTTCTAGGCCAGGGATAATGTCCCAGGATATACCTGTCAGCTGTCTGGGCTGCTCTGCCCATTCCCTGAACTCTTAGAGTTCCAACTCCTGGATTTTAGTCCATGAGACTCAGTCCTGCTTACCCTAAAGGATTTCCCTGCTTGTGAACAGAGACAAAGGTCCACTCAGAGCCACAGCCTCTGGGCTAAGAGTAGCAGAGGCAAGGCCTTGGCAGGGGCTCTGGCTGGGGCTTTTGGTTCTGGTTGAAGCCCCAGCTGCCTACACAATGCCAGGGTGCAGCTGGCTGGAGCTTTGCTTCTGAGAGCAGGCTGAGACGGAAGGAAGAGCACTTGGGCTGGGAACAAGCCTGAGGGTTCTTGTTCCCCTTCAAGACTTGCATCACCCGGGGCAAGTCATTTTACCTGTTTTCCTTTTCTGAAAAATGGCCATAAGAACTGCCCAGGTGACCTAACTGGAGTGTTAGTACACCCAAATGAATGAGTAGGTAGGACAGGGTTTCTGGTGCTAAAAAATCACTATAAATGGAAGAGTAGGTGAGCAGCAGCAGCAGCCAGAGACAGCAAGCAGGAGTCTGTGTTTCAGATTCCAAGGGCAGTCCTGAAGGCTAGAGTCTCCCTGGGGCCCTGAGAGTGTCATCAGACTCCAGGGTAGCTCACCTACTGATGTTGCCACCCTGCAGAAGCCCCAGTTTCTGCACTGACTTCGCTCTAACTCCTGTGGCCCGCTGGTCCTTTCGTTCTGTCCTGCCCTCTGGGGCCTAGCTTTGGGGACTGCTGGGGTTTCCTTTTTTTTTTTTTTTTTTCTTCCATAACTGCATAGCCATGCAAAAACTGAGACACAGAAGGTAGTGGGAGGCTGGGAGACATGGCTGGGGATGAGAGACCGAGGTGGGACTGAGTTGGGGGTGACCTGGACAAAGACACCCAGGGCTTCGAAGAGCCCGGGGGAGGTATAAGTAGAGATGAAAGAAAGAAAGAAAGAAAAAAGAAACAGAAAACAGAAAACAAAAAACCGAGAACTGAAGTCTCCTCAGGAGGTGAGGGTCTGGGTCCCAGCGGGGCCTCTGAGGACTAAGGAGCTTCTCAGATTTCGAAAGGCTCCCAAATTGCCGCCTTCTCCACCTCTCCACCCCCCCCCCCAAGTTTCACATTTCTCGGAATTCATAGGGAGCTGATGGGGCCCCAGAGGTCCTCAGAGCCCGGCCTCCTGCTGGCTGGTGCAAGCCCGCACAGTTGGAGATCTGGGGGCTGGGGAAGAGTAGAGGTGGTGGTGTTGGTGGGCTGGGGACTTCCCATGGTGCCCGAAGGCGTCTTTGGGAGGGGGGGGGCAGGGGCCTCCAGGCCAACTCCTGCGGCTTCTGCAGGCAGGACACCCCCTCAACCCCGCTGGCTCACAGATGCTCCAGGCCTGGCTGTGGTTCACACCGAGCTCCTGCGCTTCATGAGGCCGCGGAAGGTAGCCAGGCTGTGCAGGCCCGTGGACACCGAGCTGATGGCCGAGCGCTGCGTCCCGCTGCACAGGCAGCGGTGCGAGGGCGTGTCGCTGTAGCGGCCGCCGCCTCCCGGCGACGAGTGGCTGTGCTCCACGCACGTGTCAGACGTGGAGAGGTCCCGCGGGATGATCATGGGGATGGAGTACTGCATCTTCTCGCGGCTCTTGTACCAGAGGCACGAGCACATGGACTGGAAGTGCAGCACCTCGGCGTACACGTTGCGGAAGCCGCTGCCGCCGACGCCCATGCCCACGCCGCCCGCGGCCGCCGCGCACAGCGTGGGGTCGCGGGGACGCACGCCGTCGCCCAGGCTGCCGCTCAGGCAGCTCAGGCCACCCAGGCCGCCCGCCTGGCCGTTGTGCGTGAGCAGCGCGCGGTGCTCCGCGTCGCGCTTCTCGTCCTCGGCGTTCATGGTCATGAATCGCAGCACCACGAGGTTGAGGAAGGCGCCGATGACCGTGAGGCCGGTGAGGATGTAGACGAAGCTGAAGGCCACGTACTGCGGCTGCGTCTGCAGCGCCTGGTCCTTCTGCAGCGCCACGTAGTCGCCGAAGCCGATGGTGGTGAGCGTGATGAAGCAGTAGTAATAGGCCTGGAAGAAGGTCCAGCGCTCGTAGTAGGAGAAGGCAGCGGCGCCGATGCACAGTGTGCTGATGCACGACACGAAGCCGATGAGCACCATGTTGGCCATGGACACGTCGGCGCGCCGCATGCCCAGTCCCTTCTTGGCACGGTGTAGCAGGTACCTCACCAAGGTGTTGATGCGTTCACCCAGGCTCTGGAACATGACTAGCGTGAGCGGGATGCCCAGCAGCGCGTAGAACATGCAGAATACCTTGCCGCCATCCGTGCTGGGGGCTGCATGGCCATAGCCTGTGAGAGCCAGGGAGAGGAGAGAAAGCACACGCTGTGGGGCTGGCCTGGCAGGGGTCCCTACTCCTCTGCCCACCCCTTCCCTCCTTACCTTGCAGGTTCTGGATTTGCCCTCCCCGACTTCTTTCTGTCTTTGCTAGGATCTAGATATGTAACCATGGCTAGCCTGACTCTCTTCGTTAATGTAGACCAGGCTGGCTTTGAATTGATGTTCCTGCCTCTATCTTCCAAATGCTTGGGTAACAGGCATGCACTGCCATGTCTGCCACCTCACCTGGCTACTGAGTCTGTCTTTCAACACATGTGCACAAATGTTGCTTTGGGCTAACCCTTTGTTTCACCAGAAGCGCTCAGATGATAATCCCAGAAGGCAGAGAGGATTCAGAGTCTTTTCAGGTCAAACTGTTTGGAAGTTGAGCAATCCAAGCTTGAACCTGAGTGTCTCATGTGAATCAGGAGGAGCTGGTGGTTTCTGGTGCTGCTGGGGACTTGACCACAGGCAGCTGGTGTGTTTGAATGGTAGGCAGGCAGTTGAGAGCTGGGTTGCAGGCTGATGCCTGTGGGCTCTACCGTGCCCGTGGCTTTGAAGGGAAGAGGTTGGATGGAATGGTTTCTGACATTGCCATTCAGTGTCAAGGGAGGGAAACTGAGGCATGCATGGCCTTTTGATGGTTTCCCTGCTGCAGTCAAAGCTTATTGGGAGGTGGTGGTTCCTGGGAATGTCCAGTTTCTCTGGGCAACTAGTTGGCCTAGCAATGGCCCACCCCACCCTGCAGATGAATTAATAAGTACATCAGGTTTGCAGCATGCCTGGGTCTCAAACACTGGGGTGTTCCTGTGGACTTGGTCCAAAAGTAGGGTCTGTCCATGTGAGGGTGAGACATTGCCCTGAGTCCTTCAGGTGCATACTGTCATCAGCTAGCCCATCTCTATGGTCCTCTCCTCTTCTGCCTCTATCCTCCATGTTTGTTTGTGTGCTCTTCCCATCTGAGAGCCAGGCAGAGTCCAACTACCTCTGAGCTGACCGTCACATGACTGTAACAGTTCTGCCCTGCGCTGCATGTAGTAGTGCATGCCTGTAACCTCAGCATAGGGGAGACTGAGGCAGGAGAGTGAGAGTTTGAGAGGCAGTCTGGGCTACAGGACAAAACTTTCTTAAAACAACAACAACAACGAAATCTTCCTGGCTACCTCGGGGAAGGACTGTGAACCGGGGCCAGAAGCCCTGGGCACAAGCTCATCATGAGTGACTTTGTAACCATCAACAATCACTTTCTCTCTCTGATCACGTCTCCTTATTTGAATGAAACCCTCTGTTCCGCCCACTTGCTTCTCCCACCAGACCAGCGAGCATAAACACTTCAGCTTTTATTAAGAGAGTTATGAGAATGGGAGAATGTGGGTGTGCTTTCCAAGTTTTCCTCTTTTCTGGGTCTTAGGAAATCTGAACCAAGCTCTGCTTCTTTCAGGCAGTATTCCTGGGTTTGTCCTAGCCAAAAGCTACCAGTGCTTTATTTGGGTGGTCCTGAGAATCCTCATCTATGAACTCTGGAGCCTCCAACTACAGAAAGCTAAACATTAACTTGTGGGGAGCCCTGATGAGCCTATAATGGTCTCCTTTAACTTCTACCTCTCAAGGGGGTCCCAAATACACTTGATGACTACATTGTAGGCTGGGATGTTGGGAGCTTAATGTGATCTGAGTTCCAATCCTCACCTCTCTATAAAAACCTTTTGGAACCTTAGTTTTCACATCTGTAAAATGGGGATAATAAGTCAACCGCAGCAAGGACTTTGGGGGAATAACTGAGATAATGAATGTGATGCACTTAGCCTAGAGCCTGGTACCTCTCAAATGCCCAACAATAGCTCACTGATTAATAATGGAGAAGGTGCCAGAGCACTTGCACGTTTCCAAGAGATCTCCAGGCTTGGGAGCAGCTGCGTTCAGTGAAGCCATCTCTGCCAGCCTAGGGCTGTTTGAATCCCAAAGCTCAGAGAGGTTGAGGCAGTTGTTCTGGTGTGGAGCCTTTAGGATTGTCCTTGGAATGGCTCCACTGCCCCCACTGCGGCACCTAGCCAGCGGCTGTGTCCCTTCTGCCAGGGGCTGCACAGTTGAGCTGTTGAGCCGTGGTGCCTGGCCCGTCCGCACCCCAGCAGGGCGAGAACAGATTGTGCCCGCCAGCTCAGCCCCACAGCCACCACAACTCACCTCGACAGCTGGGCAGGCCACCAGCTCCAGCAGCTTCATATCCCATCCTTCCCTGTCCCCGAGACGAGCACCACATAGTGTATAGACCCCATCCCGCCTTGGACATGGCACTGGGGACAGAACTCCCCAGGGAGTGCAGACCATGTATAGCCCTGGGCTGTGTGACCCTGGGCAAGTCTCTTTCTGTCTCTGGGCTCATTTGCCTTGTCTGCACTTGGGGGCCAGGGCCATGACCTAAATATTCCATGCCCTGAGCACCTGTTGAACTGCTTCAGGGAATAAAGGAGACAGATGCTCGGGGAAGTCTTTTGGAGCCTGTGGAGAGCACAGTAACTGTGAGGGGCCCATGGGAAAACACCCGAGGATACAGGCCAAGAAGCAGGGTCTGTGGCGTCCTCCATAGCACACCACCAGAGAAGGAGCCCTTTTCTACCACCCTCTTCTCCTCACCCACTTGCCCCGGGTTCCATCATAAACTACAACTTTTCAGGAAAACCCAGTGCCCACCTGCCTGGCATCCTTTGCCCGTATAAATTGCCTGCCGGGCAGCCTGCCTGCTGACTGTGGCCCTCAGGCACTGCCCTGGATTGTCACCTGGCTCCCAGAGGTGCCTCTACCTCCCCCATAGTGCTTCCCCCTTCTTTCTTCTGCGCCTGCTCAGCCCCCCCCCGGGGGGGGCAGTGCTCAGAGCCTACCTTCGGTCATAAGTACACCCCCAATTTGGTGACTCTCAAAGCGAGTGACTCATCTGGGCCTGACCAGAGGCTCCAATCAGGGGCAGAGCCAGTGCCTGACCCTAGTGGGGAAGATGGCCAGGCTGGCCCTTACTCCCTGCCACAGGCCAGGCTCGCTAATCAAAAGCTCTTACCTTTAGGATTAAATTTTGACTTTGCCCTCAAGGTCACTTTTGTGACCGACTCTGTTTAATAGCTGGAGTGGAGATGTCTTAGAGGGGCCTTTTGAGTTGGCTCTGGCCACTAGGCATTTCTGACTCAATATTCATGCCAGTGCCGTGTCAGGAGGGTAAATTGAGGCCCAGAGAGACATACATCCCTGTGAAACATTAGCCTCAAGCACGATCTTGAGCCAGAGGAGGCACATGGAATGGGGGTACAGCTGGGGGGACAGAGGCAGGCAGAGAGGGGTGTGTCCTTCCTTTGTCTGTCTTACTGTCACTGGGTGAAAGGGCAAAAGAGACACGAAGACCTGCTGACGTGGGTGCCTGGTTTGGAGGACTGCCAGCTAGGGTGGAGCCAGTCCCAGGGGACCCTGGACTTCTGGGAAGTCGCTGGGAGTTTGGCCAACCCTGTGCCCCTGCAGCAGGGCGGCAGCGTGCCTAGTTTGGCTTTGCAAGGGAGAAGGTAAAAAGAATTACCCATTGCTGCCTCCTCGAGTCTCTAGTTGGGAGGGGCTCTGCTAATCCCTCTGGGCACCAGCACCACAGGAGCTGCTCTCTGGCCTGATTCTTTGGGTACCCTCTCCTGGTACCTGTTGGTCCAAAGAGCCAGAACTCATATCTTGAGCGTAGACTACAGCGGCTGCCTCTCTGAGCACTCACTAGTGCTGTCCCTCTCTCCTTTCCCTGTCTCCCATTCTGAATCACCATGGATGTAAATAAAGGTTCTTAGTAATCGTTTAGCCTGGTTCTGGAGTTTGTACGATAAGACACAGGAAGAGAGAGGGAAAGCAATCTGCTCAGGGCCTATAGCTGGTAAGAGACACGACCAGGCTGTAGCCCAGGAGACTTGATTCTAAAACCAGGGCTCTGAACATGCTCAGGTATACCCGAAGCTCTGCCCACTCACTTAGCCAGGGCTGGCAACTCCTCATGGGAAGCTGCTTAGCTAAGAGATGGGTCTGGGTCTGACTAGAGGCACAGAGGATCAGCCACCAGGACCAGCAAGATGGCTCACTGGGTAAAAGCATTTGCTGCCAAGCCTGACAACCTGAGTTTGATTTCTAGGACTCTAGGACCGGGGTAGGAGAGAACCAACTTGCACAAGTTCCACTGGCCTACACACACACACACATACACACACACACACACACAATCAATAAATGTAATAAATAATCTCTTTTAAAAAAGAAGTCAACTGAGGAAGTTGTGGCTGGACATAAATGTTAATTATTAGTATAAATATTTTAGGGTAGCAAGGAGCTAAGGGATGGTGTTGAAAGCCTCAGGCCTCTTTGCTCTTTTCTTCCTGGTGTCAGGAACTCGATCAGACACTGACTGTAGCTCTGGCCACGGGGCCTGGAGGGGTTGTGTCTGGCCCTCCCTCCGACTGGTCTCTTCTCCCAGTTGCCTGGCTCCTTCTACTCAAAGCAGAAGTCTAAGTGTTTGATGATAGCCTGGTCTTGGCCACCTGCTCCCCACTGGCCCCGGGAGCATGTTAGCCTGCCCATCTGCCTCCTACCCTTGGCCTACCTGGCCCCAAAGTGGGGCCCCCAGCCATAGCCACCAGTGGAAGTAAGTGTGGGGGCCTGGGAGGCAGGGGGCTGGGGTCCGCCCTGAACTTGGCTGTGAGTAGCTTTGTGTCTTAGGCCGTCCCTTCCCTTCCCTGGTTCCCACTCTGCCGACTTTAACTGTCCAGAATGTCTTTTAGTGTTTTCTCTGTTCCCCACCCACTCATAGGATCAAAGATTCCATTTGTTAAGTGTTGATCAAATGTGCTGTTTTACTACACGAAAGAGGCATTGGGTAGATGATTTGTTAAGGCTCTAATTAGTTTATTTCCCCCATCAAAATCAATTAAGAGCACACCTGTCAATCAGAACTTCAATTTAGCATGGGATAATTGATTCTGTGAGACTGAATCAAGTTGCCCTTGTATGTTGCAGATAGGTAGAGAATCTGCAGTTCAGTGAAACAGAAAGAGCATGGGCTCTGCAGCCAAACAGCTCTTGACCTTGGCCAGGCTCTGTGACCCTTTGAGCCTCAATTTCCTCATCTGTCAAGTGGGTACAATGAAGTATCTACCTCATATAGTTGTGGGGATTTGGTGAACTAGTAGATTTGAATTGAATGTGAATATAATTGTTCCCCCTCAAGGTTGCATGATCATTAAAGTTCCCCTCAGATCAATATTTCTTAAGGTTAATTTCCTCAAATACCAGTTCCATGGTATGTTAAGGGTCTGCCAATTAAATTGGGAAAAATAGGGACTAAAGCTGGATTTTTCAATCATGTGACTTAAGTGCCAAGGGTCATACTTGTCTTTGTTCCTATGCAGAGCTTGAAGAATGTGTTACGCTTCTCATGCATTTGACTGTGGACCGTTTTTCTCACAGTGCTTATTGCTAAAGAAGGGTCCCTCTGAGCATAGTTTGGGAAGCACTCCTCTGTCACATCAAGAACTTCTGAGGTCCTTCTTCCAGGTCATTCTCGGATCCCAAGTCTCTGATCCCCATCTCTGGGCACATCAGAACTTGGCAGTGCCTGACTGTACCCCATCTCCCAGCAGACTTGCTTATCTAGAGTAAATACGGCCCCGGCCAGGGCTAATGTTTGTCCCAGAGGGAAGATGAATGAGGTGACCTGTGGTCTGAGATACCCAAAGGCTTTGCACACTGGGTTGGTGCTGGAAATGGGGGAGGGGATGACCTGGGGCGGGCTGCCTGGGCTTGTTGAGCAGAAGGAGGGCAGTGTGGGCTCTGGGGAGGGCTGTCCCAGCAGGTCAGAGAAGGGGTATCAGAAGGCCCGCTTGCCTGTGGGTAGAAAGAGGTAGTCAGGCTTGACCCACAGGCACCTAAACGGGACTGTTGCCTCCTCAAGGGCTGAAGGTCTGGGGACAACAGCAATGTGGAGACGAGATGCAGGACCAGAATGGGTGCATTAAGGGAGATGAAGTGGAAGGCACCTGGCATTGGTACCCAGGCCCTGCTCTGAGGATGATGGGAGGGTGGCTCGCTTAGTGGACATGGCAGAGAGTGCAGGTGCACCCCACCACCCCGGGAGATCCACTCAGATGCCATCTTGTCTGAGAAGCTTCTAGGATTTTCTCAAAGCACCAGAAGGGCCCTCCCTCTGCCATTCTCCTGCTCTCCTTTTTGCGTACTCTTTCCACAGGGAAGTCTGCAGGGCTCTGAACCCTCAGACAGTGCTGAGCCTCTTTGGTGTCATGCACAGGGCCTGGTGGGGGCAGCTGATCAGCAATTGCTGTTCTACTTGAAAGGCTAAAGTCTAGGATGTAAAGGCTCTGGAGTCTGTGCAGTCTGTGGTGGTAACCCTCAAATGCTCCCCCCCATCAAATTCCTAATTGCAAGGAGCAGTGGCCATCTCAGGATCCTTGGTTGACTCACAGCCCTGGCCCTCGCTGTCCACCCCTTTCCCCTTCAGAATGAGGCCAATTCTAAGCCCCAAAGGAATCCCACTGTTGTAGGCCTGACTCTGCCCAAAGCTAGGCCTCAGAAGCTACCAGGGCTTCAGGGAGTTGGGCGGGGGTAGGGATGAGCGTGCAGAACTGGGTCTGGGGTTTGTCACCCTCAAGGCCAGAACTCCTGGAAGGACAGTTCTGCAACAAGGCGCCCATTCTCTTCTCTCCGCCCTGCCCCTTCCCAAGGCCTCTTTGTTCCATCTCTGCACGTTCTCTTTCAACCCCTGCCCCTCACTCTACAACAACAGCTCTCCCACCGCCCCTTCCTGACTCCCTGGTTTTCCCCTCTCTCTTGAGCTGTCTCCCACCCACAGGTGTCTGTCCCTGTCACTGACCAGGGACCTCCGATGCAGAAGAGTTCCAGTGCCCTACCCCCAACCTCCCAGGCCCATGTGGAATGGGGGAGTTGAGAGGGAGGGTGCTGGTGTCATGGAAAATCCCTGCAGCAGCCAAGGTCAGTGTTTGCAGACACAGTCTGGCTCACAGCCAGGCCTGCCTCAGGGCCCAGCTCCTTCAGGCCATCCCCCCAGGCCGGCTTTGCAGGGGCTTCATAGGTCTAGAGCAGAGGCTTCAAGCAGGGGCCTCAGGAGGGGTTGGTGCTGCAGTGTAGGGCACTGGATGGTTTAACCTGCCCATTTTACAGAAGAGTACAGTAAGGCCCAGAGAGAAGCAGAGACTCACACCACAAGAAGTCACTGAGAGAGTGAGTGACTTGCCTAGCCTCTCTGCCTTCCCTGATACTACAGAGAGGAGCAGCCTTGTCTGTTCCACCAGGCCAAGGGACAGGAAAGGCAAGGTTAAAAGTACCTTTCAACTCAAGGCTAGCTTGCAGTTGTGCTACACTCAAGGTTGGGGACTGTGGCCGGGAGAGGTTGACCAGATGGTCAAACCAAGGTCCTTGACCTCAAGACATTTTCCATGTGGAAGTAAATCAGACGGAACCCTTCAATGGAGCTCTTTAAAGGTTCCATGTTTTCCTCAAAGCAGAGATAATTACAGGGGTATGGCAGACTCGGCCAGTTTGGGGAATGATTGAGGTAGGGATGGATATGAACCCTAGCGGGGGTATCAGGGAGGACTTCAAGGTGGTGGCATTTGTCCTGACCTCTGAAGGGTCAATGGAAGACACAGGGTTCCCACAGGGGTCACATCTTAGAGGTAAGATGTACAGGAAGAAACATTAGGGGCAGAGAAAAGGGCTCTGGCGGCACAGTCGCCAGTGAGGAGGGACCAGCAGATTCTTCCAGAAAAGCAGTTTCATATACACAGCAAGATCCTTAGAAATGCATCTCTCCGGGACCCTGTGGTCCCACTTCTAGGAATCTCCGCTGGGAAAATAACCAGAGATCGGAGCAAAGATTTATGAACGCGGATGTTTATAGCAGCATTTTCATTGTGAAAAATTGTAAACACTCCAAATGTTCACCAATAGGGTTTGGTTAAACATATTAAGGTATATTTATGGGGTGGAATATTCTGCAGCCATTAAAGTGCTGTTCCTGAGGAGTCTCTTAATTACCTAGAAAACCACTGTATTATGTCAAAAACAGTAGGCACCGTGCTTTCTGTATAGTGGGATCCGATTCTAAATCTATAAAGACAAAAAGTGCGTATACGTACCCGTGGGGAAAGAAAGAGCTAGAGATGTAGTAGAGAGCTCACAGAGTTTATCTATGAATAATGAGCTTATTTTCTCACAGTTTTACATGTTCTACAAAAACAATCCTATTTTTTTTTTTTTTATTGAAATATACTGAGGGTTGATCCAGGGAAGGCCCTTGCCAGTGTAGGCAAGTGCTCTACCACTGAGCTGGATCCTCAACCCTCCATTACTTTCACAGGTAGAAAAGCGTTAACAATAATAATAGTAATTTATATTATTATTATGTAGCGTCTCACTATAGTGCTCAGGCTGGCCAGGATACCTTAGGTTCAAATGATCCTTCTGGCTCAGGCTTCTGAGTGCTGGGACTACCAGCATGCACTTGTTTGGACTCAGTCAAAATGATGAAATTTGTAACATCGAACAAAAAAAATCTTCCTGGTGTTTTTGCAACAGGAAGTTTGGTTGAAAAGTGAGAGTTGTTTAGGTGGACAAGGGTTGACATTTGCACAGCTCAGGATCAAGAATCTTACCTCGGAAGCAGTGGGGAGCCCTTGGCAGCTCCTGAGTAGGAGAGGGCCATGCTCTAAGAGATATCACTGTGAACTTCCTCACATCCCTGGGTGGAGATGGAGTGGGTGTGGCGGTGGGAGATTGGGAGCAGGAGGCTTCGCTAGGGGTCCTCAGCACAGCCTGGTTGACCAGTGCTCGGGCCTGAGCTAGAGGCGAGCAGAGAACTCAAGAGTTCAGGAAGGGATGGGGGAAGGGAAAGGTAGAAGGAAGAAGATAAGGTGGATAGAGCGTGTGGGGTGCTTTTGTGATCGGGGCTAAATTAAGGTACCAGAGGGCAAGAGCTTTGTCCCTTTTGTGCCATATGCCCTCCACACACCTGGGAAGCAGCTTGGGACAGAGCTGCCTCTAAATAAATCTCTGAAGTTGGACCAGGTTAGAGACAGGGAGGCTGGATGGAACGTGAGACTCTGAGAGGCATTGCTACACGGAAGGACAGACACCCTGGGGATCCTGGGAAGGCTACCGCATCTGTCGTAGGCCAGCTGTTGTACCACCTGTGTAGACCTGTGGTCGTGTGTAGACAGACCTGTGGCCTATCTATGTCCTTATGGCCAGATGGACCGCTGTGCTGTGTGGTCACAGGTGAGGCCCTGGTCCTCCCTGGACTCCAAGTGCCTTTTATGGGTTATGAAGAGGCTAGGGGGGATGTTCTTAGGCCCCTCAGCAACTAGGGTTCTGGGCTTTCAGAGGAGACACAACTTCTAGCCCCAAACCAAAGAGAGTAGTATTCTCAGCAGCAGTCAGCCAAGGGCCAAGGGGATTCTTGGTGCCCACAGCAATGACTGGGCCTCTGGCTGCACATTGGACACAGTCTTGCTCAGCATTGTTAAAGTGCACAAGAGAATGGAAGTCTGGACGAGCCTGCCTGGCTCAGTAGTAACAGCCCGTCAGCTGAAGCAAGGGGACTGGAGGTCCTCTGGCCCCTGGTACTACCCTTAGACATCCTCCCTGCACAGCAGCTTCTGTCGGGGAGGCAGCTACCAAGACCAGCTAGAGCATTTGGGAAATCTCCTACTGCTTGCCAAGCCCAAAGGCACCCAGATTTCCATCCCTGCTCCTTTTGTCTTGCAGACTGTCTTCAGGGCCCGTGAGTCTCCCCTCCTTTTGCTCCTTTACCTCCAGATACTTCCTAGTTGTCTCTCATTTTGGCTTCTCTGGCTTCTGGGGCTCTGGGGTGGTGGTGGTGGTGGTGGTGGGTGGTGGTGGTGGTGAGGTGGTGGTGGTGGTGGTGGTGGTGAGGTGGGGGTGGTGTGGGGTGGTGGAGGTGGTAGTGGTGGTGGTGGTGGGGTGGTGGTGGTAGTGGAGGTGGTGGTGGGGTGGTGGTGGTGGAAATGGTGGGGTGGTGGTGGGGTGGTGGTGGTGGAGGTGGTGGTGGGGTGGTGGTGGGGTGGTGGTGGTGGAGGTGGTGGTGGGGTGGTGGTGGAGGTGGTGGTGGGGTGGTGGTGGGGTGGTGGTGGGGTGGTGGTGGTGGGAGGTGGTGGGGTGGTAGTGGTGGTGGAGGTGGTGGGGTGGTGGTGGTGGTGGAGGTGGTGGGGGGGTGGTGGTGGTGGAGGTGGTGGTGAGGTGGTGGTGGGGTGGTGGTGGGGTGGTGGTGGAGGTGGTGGTGGAGGTGGTGGTGGGGTGGTGGTGGAGGTGGTGATGGAGGTGGTGGTGGGGTGGTGGTGGAGGTGGTGGTGGAGGTGGTGGTGGAGGTGGTGGTGGGGTGGTGGTGGAGGTGGTGGTGGAGGTGGTGGTGGAGGTGGTGGTGGAGGTGGTGGTGGGGTGGTGGTGGAGGTGGTGGTGGGGTGGTGGTGGGGTGGTGGTGGTGGTGGAGGTGGTGGGGTGGTGGTGGTGGAGGTGGTGGGGTGGTGGTAGTGGTGGAAGTGGTGGGGTGGTGGTAGTGGTGGAAGTGGTGGGGTGGTGGTGGGGTGGTGACTTGTGCTTCTTAGTCCAACCCTAGTAATAGCACTGGACTCAGCCCACATTTACTGATCGTTTGGGTTCCAGGGCTTTATACACACACACAACACACACACATATTCACTATAAACATTACACACACCACACACACACTACACACACACACCACACAAGCACAACACACACATACTATACACTACCCACATACACACACCACACAAGTACCACATGTATCACACAAGCACCACACACATACCACACATATTCACCATAAACACTACACACACGCCACACCACACACAAGTACCACACACACACTACACACACACCACACCACACACAAGTACCACACACACACTACACACACACACACTACATACACACACTACACACACACACTACACACACACACTACACACACACACTACACACACACACTACACACACACTACACACACACACTACACACACACACTACACACACACTACACACACTACACACACACACACTACACACACACACTACACACACACACTACACACACACACCACACACACACACCACACACACACACACACTACACACACACACTACACACACACACTACACACACACTACACACACACACACTACACACACACACTACACACACACACACTACACACACACACTACACACACACACACTACACACACACACTACACACACACACTACACACACACACTACACACACACACACTACACACACACACACCACACACACCACACACACATACACCACACACACACTACACACACACACACTACACACACACACACACACACACACACACACACACACACACACACACACACACACACACACACACACACACTACACACACACACACTACACACACACACTACACACACACACACTACACACACACACTACACACACACACACTACACCCCCCCCAGTTTTACTGTATCTTTTCAGAAATCTCATGAGGTATGTATTTATCTCCACTACAGATGAGAAAACTGAGGTACAGATTTTCACAACACCTGCACCCCCCAATAGCTAGTGAACGGCAGTCAAGGGCCATATTTAGGCCTGGCACCAGGACCAGCCTAGCTGATGCTAACTAGCAGCATGGGTGGTCAGTTCTGGAAGGCAGTTGACCAAGATTTCCAGGGAAGGAGCCTAAGCTGAAGGGCTGGAAAATCGTCAATGCCATCCCGGTCAGTGACAGAGCCAGGTCAAGGATCAGGGTCCGTGGGACACCTGAGTGGGAACTCCATGAACTCTTCTCTTAGGGTGTTCTGGGGAAGTAGCACCAAGGGGTGGACAAGTAGCAGATACCCCTCTAGCAACCATTCTCCCCACCTGCCGGGTGACCGAGTCTGCACTGGATCTCCAACCCTAGCACCAGCCTGAGCCAGAGGGCAGGAGCCAGTTGTTGCTGGGGAGCTCAGGGTCTGTCCTGGAAGAAGACTCTGACCTGTGGCAGAGGAAGCCTGGGCACCTGGGGAGGTGGGCAGAAAGCAGGCACCCCAGAAGGCTGTGACACTTTGCCAATCTCAAGAACATCAGGTGGAAAATCGGTACGACAAGCATGGCTTCGTCCCTTAGCTTGCTGTAATCGATTCGCTGAGCCAGCATTCCTTTAGCACCTATGACTTTGTACCAGGCACTCTGCTAAGTGCCGAGGAAGGGTGGAGAAACGGGACGGCTAAGTCGTGTTTTTGGGGAACAGACTAGCAAGGGTGCAGGTGGGAGGAGACCAAAAAGCAGAGAGCTGCCCTAGGAAGTCCCAAGTCTATGCCAGGAATGGGGACCCGTCCCCTGCAGTGGGGCCAGGAAGCTAGGACAGGGGGCCAGCGGCACGGCACCTTTGGCAATTTCTAGTGTGTGGGAACACAGTATCTGCTGCTCCTGCGGCCTCTGTAGGTGGCCCTGGACACCTGTAAGCAGTGCCCGGGGCAGGGCAAACATCTGTCCCATGTGTATAGTGGTTCATCTTGGATGTCACTATATATTGGCTCAAGGTCAATGTCCAAAGCCATTCTCTACTCCCTCTTCCTTTCTTGTTATTTTGGTTGGTTTATTTTGCTACTTACCATTTAAAAATAAATTTAATCGTTGAACAGTTTTGGGTGAACAGAACAACCGTGAAGACCAGCCTCCTGCTTTGACCTGTCTCAGCAGCTCCCCTGTGCCGGTGCGGTACTGGCTGTGTGTGTCTCACTGTTCCCACATTGCTTCCTTCTATGAAGCTTTCCTCCTGCTCTCAGACCTAGTGAATCACCTTTCCCCCAAGCACTTGGCCTTTCTTGGGGACAGTGGCTGGCATGGTCATCCCACACCACAAGCAATGTCTCCGTGAGTTAAGCTGCTTTTACTTCACTGTGTCTGTCCTTCGGGAGGGAAGTGGGCCACTAGCACAGTGTGGTGCTGAACACGTAAGGCCTTGGGGAGGTGGTTAGGGCCCAGGCATGGTCTAGATTCTGCTTCCCCCCCACCCCGCCCCCTGTGTGGATGAGTCTGGGGCTGCAGGGGGGGAATATGGAGGGTGGAGTGTAAGAAGGAATGAAGAAGAACAGCCTAGATGTGATGGTTCATTTTAATTATCAACGTGACACAATCTAGAAACACCTGGGAAGAAAGTCCAACTGAGGGAGTGTCTAGATCAGGTTGGCTCGTGGTTGTGTCTTTGGGGATCTTGATTCTTTGGATCGAGGAAGGAAGACTCAGCCATCATGGGTGGCACCATTCCCTTGGCTTGGGTTCCAGTATAAATGTAGGGAATGGACTGAGCACAAGCAAGCATGCATGCATTCATTTCTCTCTGCTCTTGACTGTGGGTGTCATGTGGCCAAGTCCCTGCAATGATGGACCTGAAACTGTGAGCTAAAATAGATTCTTATTCCCTTAAGTTATGTTTTATCAGGGCAACAGAAATGAAACTAAAACTCCGGGCTTTTCTGCCCTCAGTCCTCTGAGAGTAATGTTAACAACGCCAGGGAAACAGGTACCCTTCATCAGACCTCTGCTCCTTACCACGACTCTCTGACGGGGCAGTACCAGCTCTGCTCTAATGAGGGAACCAAGGAAGGCTCAGAGAGCTGAAATGCTACTGGCCCAAGGTCATGGTATAAAAGCAGACAAGATTAGGATTCACCCTAATCCTTGGGGTCTTCAAAGTTCAGAAACTTCCAGGTGACCACCCAGGGTGCCCCCTGGGCCATGTATCTTGTCAATAGAATGTGGATATCCTGTCCAGCAGCTTGATCATAAGCCCCTCACAGCAGAACTCAATACTGGAAATACTTGGTCAGAGATCAGCACTGTGTGTACAGTAGGTACTCAAATCATGTGGTGCTGGAAGAGGTTGTTCTGTTCAAAGCTTTCCTTTTGTGAGCCTGGTCCCTGCTCTCTGCCTCTGAGGAACCCACAGCTTGGAGGCCACCAAGCCTTTCCTTCCAGAGAGCAGGCCCTGCAAATTCTCTATGGAAACCCTGAGAGTTTTCAGTATGGCCCTGAGCAGACAGAGCTGAAGGTGGAGGGCAGGGAGGTGGAGGGTGGAGGGTGGAGAGCAAGGGGGTCTAGGGCAGGAGAGTAGGGGTTAGGGAGGTGGAGGGAAGGGCATGGGGCATCTGTCCTCTCCTACCTCTTTGTAATGGTTCTCCTGCAACAACTTCTGTTAGGGAGCTTCTAGGCAGTCTCTTTTTAATGTCATCCTGGTCCAGGCCTGAGTGAGTTGGAGCAGGATGGGACACCAAATCCAAGAGGACACACGCTTCCTATGTGAACTATTGTTAAGGCTTGAGCTCACCCAAGAACTGGACTGAGGGGCTGGGTTAGCTCTGGGGAACTGAGCTACAGGGTGATGGAGATTTGAGTCCCAGCTGAGACAGTGGTTGGGCAAAAGCATGAGCAAGTTAGAATTGTGGAGAAAGAAGCCAGAGCCTGGCTGAACAGATCAGAGACAGGAGAAGCTCAGCCTTAGACTGGAGGGAGGGGCCCGGCTCTGGCTGCTGACCTCTGACCCTGGCTAAAGGCTACTGCTTCTTTGCAGAAGTTCTCTTACTTGTCCTGCTCCAAAGAGATACTGGCTAAGTCCAAGGCCCTGCAGATGGACGCCCCCCACCCCCAACTACATCCAGGTGCCCTGCATGGTGAACAGCATGGCAGAAGCACCTGGCCAGATTTCAGGAGATCCGAATAGGTGTGGTACTCTACAGTGGGAACATTCTAGTCGCACTGCACTGTAGCCCTGTGCTACCCATGGGAAGGGACAGTCTAGCCTACAGTTGGGAACAGGGGTTCTGGGAAGGTTGGCCTCTCCTCCATGGGGGCAGCTGCTTCTCTTGCCACACACACTGCATCTTTGGTCCAATCTTACCAGACAACTGAGTAATCTTGAGGTTGGAAAGACAACATGGAAAGTACTTAGTTCAAGGCCTGGCATGTGTGTGTTGGAGAATCTTAAGATATAGGAGATGTATTAGTATGTCTGTATGTTTTTTTCAGCACAGCCCTGAGTTGCTACTCCCCACTCAGAAATCTTCCTTGTTTCTTGAAGTTACACAGTACAGTCAACGGGTCCAGGTCCAGCACACAGGCTGCAAATCTAGGGCCCAACCTACCCCTATCTGGACCTGCTCCTTCCTGAATCTCCTAACACTCCAGGCCGATCTGTACCAAGAGCTTTCTGCCAACTACGCCTCTGAGCACTTCCCTTTCCTGAGTGCTTGCTCGCAGTGTGGCTTCAGCCTGGAGTTCCCCCCTGGATCGTCTCTGTCCTCACAGATTAGATATGGGGCTGCTTCTTCTGGAACACCTTTCCCTGTCCCTTAGCTGATAGAAGGGCACCTTCTGTCTTCATCACTCTCTGCCAGGCAGTGAGAGGTGGGTGGAAGCAGGTCCTTCTCCTGCTGGCCCACTGCACCCAGTGTCTATGGCAGAAGCCCAGCAGATGCACAGAGGCCAGTCTTGATGGATGGCCTGGGTATGGAGAGAGGCCTTGGGGCACCCTTTCTCTATCACCTGCTCCCTACTTTCCTTCCTGGTCATGGCTAGTGGCCCAGACAGCACTGGGCTGGCAGGGAATTTGGGAGCAGATGCCAGGAGCTGTGAAGGGAGGCTTTTCTTAGGCTCAGCACCCTCCCCAGGGCTCAGGAGCTCAGATGGTGGAGGCTGGCATTGCGCCTGGGAGAAGAGGGACTCTAGGCAACAGGGACTTCGGCCTGCAGCAGCTGCTGGAACCTTCACTCCCCTGAGTCAGCCTGCAGATGTGGGGGGCCTCCACCTCAACGTTTGCATGCATGTGTGTATACACATGCACACACACACACACACACACAAGTGTATGCACACACAAACACGTGCACATACACACTACAGCACAATGTGCCTCCGTGTGACCTCTTAGCATGACTCCACCATCCAGGGCAGAGTGCAAGAACCATATGAGCTCCGGAGTGAACACTCTCAGGGAAGTAGAAACTGTGTGTAGCCGTAAGGCAGAGGGGTCGTCTTTAAAATCGCTGCTCCTCCTCCCCCCATTACCTCTACTTGAAGGCCATGAGGGGTTGGGGCTTCTTCCTCCTGTAAGTCCCCTCCTCCAGTCCAAGGGGACACAGACTTCGAGAGGCTCCACTCTATGGAAAGTCTCTATGGAAACAGACTTCCCTTGCCCCTATGTCCCGCTGGAAATGCTCCCATGAAGAAGGAGATGACAGGACTCTGGCCTTTCTTTGTCAGTCCCTGTTGGAGACACTGCCTTTCATAAAGAGCCCATAGGCAGACACTCATCCCCAGTCCGAGTCACCCAGGCTTACCATTCTCTCTGACTCCTGCTTTCCTGGCCTTTACAATGACCTTCGCCAGCCACCTGCCTTCCTGGCCATCCGTTTACATTCTGTTCACAGCCCAGAGCAGATGAAATGGGCCGAGCCAGCATCTAAGAGGAGTGACTTCCTGGCTCCCACGATATGTTCACACAGCCTAGTTATACCCTGGTGTCCCGAGCTTGCTTTTTATGGTGCCAAGAACTCCAACTTAAGCAGCCTCCTTAGGACCAGGCAGCCTCGCCCAGGACCAAGCCCCTCCAGCTGCTGCTTACAGTGCTGTCTGGCTCCTTCCTTCTCTCGAGTCCCGGGGTGGAACTAGGCAAGCTGACTTTCTCTGCACTTGACTTTATTCAAATGATTAAATGCTTCTGTCATCATTCCTCCTCCCCAGTTCAAAACAATACTGGCTAACATTTATACAGCGCTTACTACGTGCCAGGCACTGCTCTGAGAAAACTGATATATGTACCTCGTTTAATCTTCGAGCAATCCTATTCAGTAGGGACTATTATTATCCCCATTTAAAGATGTAGCAACTAAGCCACAGAGAGATCAAATACTCACACAAGGTCACACAGCAAGTACATGGTGAAGCTGGACCCTCTTGTACTATCTTCAAGAGTCTGGTAGTGGGAAATGAGAAGGGAGGTCTCTGAGCAGACGGGTGAGGGATGATAGGGAGCACACTTCTTCCAGGAGGAAGGTCTGAGAGGGCTCTATGGGGAGAGTTGGGGGCAGCCAGATCACGTGGGAGTTAATCACCACATCCCTTGTTCATTTGTGGCTCACTCTTGAGTGTTTTGACAGCAAGTGAGACACGTGTCACTATCGCTCATCCCACTGAGAACCGAGGAGACTGAGCTCCGATGCTGATGCAGCTTGGTCAAGGTCACACCATGCCTGGCATGGAAACTTCCCAGGGTCTGGTGCCTGCTTGCCTGCTGCTGCCCTAGGCTGGAGTCTAGGTTTTAGTATAACAGAGTGAAGGGTCCAGTAACCCTAGCTCTCAGTGGGAGACTCGAGGGAAGGGTCCCACCTTACCCAGCTCTGTTCCTGGCCCAAATTGGCACAGGCACCTGGGAAGGGCAGCCGGCCAGCCACGTGCCAATGTTACTTTAAAAATAAACCCGGGAAGAACGAGGCTTAAAAATAACCCTGGGGATGTGTGAGCAGCTAATTACTACCGCAGCCCCCTGTCAGGGCTGTAGGGAATGAGCTGGGCCTCTGGTGTCTGGGTGCTGGGTCCCCTCTGCTCATATCTTCTGGTTTGTGGGCCAGGGCCAGGGCCTGGCTGAAACTGCCTGGGGCAGGCAGGAACACAGAGTCCTGGAGTGTCAGGCATGGGTGTCTGTCAAGATATTGTGGATGTTGTCCCTCATTTCAGAGATCAGACCAGCAATGAGGATGTGCCCACATCTGGTACTCGGGGTTAGGGTAGTGGAGGGCACAGCTGTGACCAGGAATTCTCCTTTGATCCTACATTGTCTTTGGGCAACATCCTCGACTTCCAGCTGGGAAGAGCTCTGATGCCCTGAGCTCCTCCCTTCTCCGAGGTGGGCGTGGTAGTGGTAGACAGGCAGCTGGCTTTACTAGTGACTCTCTGATAACCTCTTCTCATCTACTTCATTTTCTCAAAAGGCTTTTTTCCACTCAGGGAAGAGTAGAGGGTCCTTCCGGGTATCCACTCCTGATTGTCCCCAGAGACAACCCAGGATCCCCAGTGCTGGGCTGGGGCTGGACCAAAAATTTCGGCCAGGCTCGGTCTCAGCAAGCACACTCCTGTCCTGCTGGGCGATATCCCCCTAAGGCTCTTGGATTCTCTTCCAGCCTACCCACACCCTGTCCCTGACCACCTGTGGCACAGGGTTCAAGAGCATCCCAGAGTGACATGGAGCCCAGTTGAAGATGCAGATGACCAAAGATGACAGGCATGTAGGGATCACAGAGAAAAAGCAGCTTTCCCAGAGGAGGAGACAGAGGCCTAGCCTAGACTGCTGGGAGCTGACAGGAGGGGTCAAAGGATAAGGCTGCTGGGGAGGTGGGAGGGCACAGAGCAGGCAGGTTTGTAAGGGAGGTATCTACGTAGGAAAAACTGAGCTGCCAGCTCCGGCTCGGTGTCCAAGCCTATAAACTTGTTGGGCCTTGGCATCGTTTGCATAATGGACGGTAATGAGCTAATGATCACTACCCTGGACCTCTGTAAGGAGGCTTGCAAAGCTTTGGCCTGCAAACAGGAGGGTCTGTTATGCTGCTCCCCCCCAGTCCCACTCCTGCCTCTCTTCAAATATGGACCCTGTCTCAATTCAGGATCTACAAGTACGGAAGATCATCTACCCCCAAGCCATTCCTTTCCTTTGTGCCCGGAAGGAGCTGTAGAACATAACACACTTCATGGTCAAGATCCCTTCGACCACGATGGTGACAAATCCACTGGCTCTTCCTTTGTGGTCTCCTGATTTGACCTCCCAGCAGCTGTGGGCAAGATCGACCGCGCTCTCTCTTGGAATGCTCCTCCTGGCCTTTGGGAAACCACCGTTCTGAAGGCCTTCCCTCCTTCCCATCCTCCACCTCACAGCCAGGGCCTTGTCCACCCTGGGCAAGCTCTTTATCACTAAGCCATATCGCCAGCCCGTGGTTTTCCAAGACAGTTTCCCTATGTAGTCCAGGCTGGACTCCAGCTCTCAATTCTGCCTCCTCTTCCCACTGTGGGAAGGTCACAGGCATGTGCACCAGCACAACCCTCTGCCCTTTGGCTTGCCTTGCTTGATCTCCTACTGTCGCAGGAAGGCTGGGGCACTCTGCTGTCCCCAGCTGATCTCACGCAGCACCTGGCTTCCAGTTATTATTTCTATCTCCCGAGTTTCTGTCTTAGCTTCGATTTCTCCCTTTAGCGGCAGGCTTGCCTTCACAGCTTTGTCTCAAGATTAATCAGGATGTCGACAGCAGCCTTGGACCCCTTTCACAAAACCTGTTACCTCCAGCTTCATTCTGCATCTGGTGAGTGATCCGCCTCCATCAGTTACTCAAGTCAAAGACCCGGGACCAGGCCTGATCAACTCTCACAGGCTGCTCCCTTCCCTGACCCAGCACAGACATCTTTCCTATTGGCAAGTCCCATCCACTCTGCTTTCCAAATTGCCTCAATCTGGCCATGGTTACCACCTCCCCTGAGATCACCTGGTCCAATCACAGTTCTTCCTTGTGAGTTATGGAGTACAGCCTGGTGCAACTTGCCTCCTCTCTTGTACAAAGGGATGCTGAATGAATTTATTTTTCACACTTATAGATACATGCGTGTGCATATGTGCACGCATATGCATGTGAATACTATCACATGTAAACAGATGTGTATGCCATGTGTGGAGGTCAAAGGATGACTTGTGGGAGTCAATTCTCTTCTTCCATCATGCAGGAGGTCATCAGGCTTAGTGGCAATCACCTTTCCCTGCTGAGCCATCTTGCCAGTCCAAGATTACACTTCTTTATTACAATATAATTTAGGTTCCAGGCTCTGCTTCCCTTAAAAAGTAGACAACAGGAGAACAGGAGCTCCCTTTTGCTCTGCTGAGACTTGGGGTCCAGGACAGTTCCTGATGCAGAGAAGATGCTTGCAACAACCAGGTGGATGGAGAAATGACCGTGTGGCGTGGGAGATGAGCGGTTAGGCTTTGCACATTCCATCTCCCGTTCTCCAGTTTCCAGCTCTATCTTATTTCATCAGAGGAGGGAAGGGTTGGATGGTATTACTAGTTTTCAAAATCTGAAGGAACCCAGAGATTTCTAGAATGCTGTATCTACTGCCCATCTGAGCCTTTATTCTCCAGGAAATCCAGAGTCAGCCACCCCCATTCCTATCTTAGCACCAGATGGGGGGAGGTGTTAGGGGAGGCCCCACAGGTCCTTTCAATGCCTCTCAAGCACTCTGACATGGTAAACCACTGGGAGGGCCCAAGAAGGCTGGGATGTCTGAGTGGGATTGTAAAGAATGGAATGTCAGCAAAATGTCAGTTCTCAGGGCCTTGGAAGCCTCAGAGTCATCCCAGGGTCTGGATGGCAGGATTGGCCATTTGTGCAGACCCTGGATTGCTGTCTGTAGTCTCCCTATTGGTCACCTGGTCAGAAGATCCTGACTGGAGTCAGCTAGCTCCTAGCACCATACCGTCTCCTGAGCTCAGCCTCGGGACTACTGTAGGAGCCCAGAGTGCCCCCTCCCCTTTCCAGCGGGGAGGCTCCTGCATTCCAGCAGTCCATGGGCTGGAGCAGCGGCCTTGCTCTGCTGATAAGCTGGGCCTTGGCCACAGCCAGAATCACTTTCTTTCCAGAAAGGGGTGACTTGGAGGTCCTATGTAGAACTCTATTCTTGGGGCTGGCTGGCTACAGAGGAAGTCTTTCCAGGGCCTGGGCACCCTGGGGTGAAGTGGGGACAAGATCTTAATCCTGGGCAGTGTTCTTCCCTAGGGAATGCTGGGAAGGGAGGCCAGGTAGGTCCAGCAGACACTGGACTCTTAAGATGCTTGGAGTTCTAACAGCTCTAGACTTCACAGGCAAGGCTAGGGTCACATGGGACTTGATCCGAGTATTGCAGCCAGCAAGAAGCAGAGACACAGTGGAGGGTACCACTCTCATTCTCAAGGTCCCTCTGTCATTTGAGATGATCTTATCATCCCATGGGTCCCTGCATTCCTTAGCTCAGCTGCCCTAAGCTAAATTCTTCCTCACAGTTCACAGAGGAGACATGCTTGCCTGTGTGCCCACTGAGTAACCCTGTGGGGACAGAGGGAAAATGAGTGCTTGGGATTCTGAGGATGTTGAGCTGAGGGAAGGAGGCCTGAACCCAAGTTCTGTATGTGCTCTCTGGCCTGGCTGGAAGAAGGACCAGCAGAGGGACTCCTGCTCCAGAGCCCTGGGCTTTCTCTGACCTTGCAGTAGAAAAGTCCATGACTAAGATTGGCCATTTGCTCTCTTTTGAGGGGCCTGTCCTGTGCTGAACCCCTTCCCTGAGGTTGTTTTCGACTAGGCTAAGAGCACTAACTGTGAAGGGGTAGACACAGGCTGCCCCAGGGCATCCTCTGAGACCCTCTTAGGCCCCTTCTCCTCTAGGAGAGGGTGAACATAACTTTCTCCATCCACCAACTCCTGTCCACTCTGCCACCTGGCTCACTGCAGGAGTACTGCCTCAGAGCTCACTAAGCTTCCTCCTTAGCTACCCTTCAGTGTTCCTGAGATGCTAAGGAAACCAAGAAAGCAAACTAACTTAGCTGGCGGGGGCCCAGCTGCCCAGGGAGAGAATGCTGGTCCCAACAAGCTGCAGCCTCGCATTACCCGAGAGTCTTAAAACATAAGCCTCAAGCCAGATGGTGGTGGCGCACGCCTTTAATCCTAGCACTCGGAAGGCAGAGGCAGGTGGATCTCTGTGAGTTTGATGCCAGCCTGATCTAAGGAGTGAGTTCCAGGACAGCCAGAGTTACAACAGAGAAACCCTGTCTCAAAAAACAAAACAAAACAAAACATGAGTCTCACCTAGCAGGATGGTGCAGGCCTGTAACCCAGGTACTTGGGGGTGGGGGACAGGGGTGAGGCAGGAAGATCTTGAATTAAAAGCCTGACTGAGTCACAGAGTGAATTCAAGGCTAACCTGGGCAATCTATTGAAATGCTGTCTAAACACAAAACATAGGTTTAGGGTAAAGCCAAAGCAGGGCTGATGACATCTAGCTCAGCGGCAGACAGCTTGCCTAGCCCACGTGTGGCCCTAGGGTCAGCCCACAGTTTGGCAGAAATCATAATAAAGCCACATGAATCAAACATGAATGAACTCTCAGCATAGGCGCTAACACACAGCTTTGGCTCCACCATAGCTCACCGTGCATCGCAGGAAGTGGCGTTCTCCTGTCAAGTCCAGCCCTCTACCGGTAGAGTAGGAGTAATGGTGCCCACACCTCGGACTGATGAGAGGCCTGGGAGAGACACCGTGTGCCTGAGTCCTGTGCATGCAGAGCACAGCCCTGTCTGCCACTTGCCAGCAAGGGGGCTTTGGGTACATCCCCTGCACTTTTCCTCCCCAGACCTTGGGACCCTCATGTGTAGAATAAAGTTTAGGTAGGGCCTCCTTCTGGCAGCTGTGAAGTCTGGATGAGGTTGTATTTACAAAGAACCCAATTCAGGTAACAGCCCCAGGAGCAGCTTTGTATATGACTGTGGAAACCGAGCCAGGTTCTGGGAGAGAAGTTGACGCCTGTCAGTTCTTAGATCTCTGTGGAACATCCCAGAGCAGAACTATCTGTTGCGTTGATGGGAGGCAGGCTTCCTGAAACTCTCCCTTGTCACCACCCATACAGCAGAGACCCTCTCTGAAGAGGCAGGAGGACCAGGCTTTGTCCTGAAGGAGGAGGCTGTCTCTATCTGGTAACCTGATGTCTCTCTCTAGACTGTTCCATGGGGCTCCACAGTTCAGAGCTCTGAAGAAAACGCCCAGATGATCCTGTAACCTGCAGGCTGGAATGTGATTTTGAGGATGTGTCTGAGATGGCCATTTCAGAATGGGAGTCATAGCTAGTAGAGGCCCTGCACATTCATGAAGAAGATCTCTGAGTCCACGCTAAGCTTCATAGCCCATAGCTGAAGCCCAGCAGGAAATGGTTGGGGTCCAGAAAAGTGGATGAAGGGAGGACATTTAGGAAAGGAGGGGGAGGGGTCTTATAGCAGCACCTGGGACCCTGCAGAAAATATCCACACCATGTTGGGTGACAACAGGCCCTGTTCAGTTCAGGCTCAGTGCAGTCCCAGGGGCTCCTGCACGCCTCAGTGAGCCTGACTCTGGTCTGATTTTCTACAGTGGACTTTTGGTTGAGAAAAGGGACTGCAGGAGGAGGAGGCACTGTGATCTCCAGAGATTGGCTGAGGGCTGCTGGGTAGCCAGGCTGAAGGGTTTAAATGATCACCCACAGGTTTAGCTGGATCAATAGGCACCCACTGGTCAGGAGCCAGGCAAGAGACACAGGTTAGCCTGTACCACTAGTCCAGTCAAGTCCACCTACAGCCTCTAGAGTCTCGATGGCGCTGTTCCTGGCCCCTCCGCCTTACTCTTTGAAGGTCACGCTCTTAGTCTTCATTCCCGAAGCCCCACTCAACATTTAACATCCTGCCACCCCAGAAAACCTTCTCAGGCCTGCTTGAGAGGCTTTGTTTCGAATCAGTATACATGCCAGTCAACGTGGACTTGCCAGGACTCTACTGGACCCTAGCTCTTTGGGGAAGGATCTGGGGTTTAGCTGTCTGATCTTGAGGTACCTCACATGTAGCTGAGCACACAGACAACTAACTGCAGAGGACTTCAATGACTTTTGACAAACAAAAGAGGGAAAGACAAAGCCAGTTCTGTTTAGAAAGGGTCTCTAATTCCACTCTGGGTATCCAAACTCCCCAGTCTGCCTTGAGAAGACCAAGGACTCAGAGCGTCTTTGGGTAGGGTTGAAACTTAAAAGCTGGTTATTGCATCCACAAGTCTAATACATGTGCAGTGTGAGGGTCCTACAGCCAAAGTCCCTAGTTCTTCAGATGCCAATCTAGGGTTGCTAGGAAGGCATTTTGTCAACGTGATTACAGTCCATAATCAGTTGACTTTGAGTAAAGAAGCACAGGCTAGCCCTAGGTTACGATGTAAGATAATCTATTCTCTCAGATAGTCTGTCTAGGTCTGAGACAATCACCTGAAAGTCCTATGGATTAGCTGAAGAAGGAGTTCTACTTATGGATAGGAGCAATCGAACAAGTTGGGGACAGTTCCATCCTGCCTTTTGTGACAGCCTGCCTTGTGGAATTCAACTTTACCAGCCCACCCTTCCATCCCGAGAGCTAGTTCCTTGCAGTCTGCCTCTTCATACTTCGTAAGAGTCTTCTGTTGATTCTGCTTCCCTGGCTGAAGCCTGACCCATTCATGGCGGTGCTGGTGGGTGGGGACTTCTACCACAAGTGTAGCCAGTGTCTGCTTAACTGCTTCCTGGGGTGGGGAACTCCCCATCTCTCAAGGCAGCATAAGCTATCTCTGGACAGCTTCAACTTTAACAAGACCTGCCTTATGTTGGACAGAATTGTCTTCCTATGGCCTCTTCCTGCTGGTGTGGGTTCAACACCATGGACCTACTCATCACAAGTTTGGTCCTTTCCCCTAGTCATAGCCTGGTAGGTAACTGTAAGGGGGCTTCTTTTCTCCATGACCCTCAGGTTTTTGGCCAACTTGACACAAGCTAGAGTTATCTTGGAAGAGGAACCTTAGTTGAGAAAATGCCTCTATCAGATTGCCCATAATCGTGTCTGTGGGGCATTTTCTTGATTAATGATTGGTGTGGGCAGGACTGGCTCACAGGGGAGCAGTGCCATCCCCAGGCAGGTGGTCCTGGGGTGTATAAGAAAGCAAACTGAGCAAGCCAGGAGATGCAAGCTGCAGCATTCCTCAGTGCTCTCTGCTTCAGCTCCTGCCTCCAGGTTCCTGCCTTGAGTTTCTGCCTCTGGCTTCCCCCCAGTATTGGACTATAACCTGTATGCCAAATAAACCAGTTACTCACCAAATTGCTTTGAACCATGGTATTTGTCAGAGCAATAGAAGTGCCTTCATTTAACACACTGCTCTTTCCTCTGACTGATTCCCCAAGTTATCATTGTCCCTCTAAAGTTTGCAAACATAGGTAGTGTGCTGGGCTCAAGAAGAAAAGCCTCATACTGCCACCTGCATTCCACACCATATTGGTGCAACAGGCTGAGTGTCTTGGGGAGCTGTGGAATGGGACTTCACAGGGATGTTGTTCCTGTCGGAACCCAGCCCATGGAAGGCCGAGTTCCTTCTTGAATGAAGAAATGATTCCCCAGCTGCTGCTTCTAGAGGGAATGGTTCTGTACTGCCCTTGGGGACATTGGGCAGTGCTACAGACTCTCAAATCCATATATTCAAACCCAGCCCCAGTGAGCTGATGTTTGGGGTGGGGGGTTTGGGCAATGAGGATGGAGTCCTTCTCAGGGAGATTAGTGGCCTTGTCAAAGGAGACAGGCCTGTCTCCTTTTTCTGTGGTAGACAAGGTGGAGCCAGGCCTGTGATCCCAGTTACTCTGAGGAAGGAGGATTATAGGCCTGAGGTCTTCCTGGGCCGCAAAGCAAGTTCAAGGCTATCCTGGGTAATTTTCTTACCCTGTTTCAAAAGCAAAAATAGGGCCAGGGATCCAATGCCTCAGTAGAACATGTGCCTGCATGCTGAGATCCTACATTCAATCCCTGGGTAGAGCAGGTAGTGGGCAGGTCAGCTAAACCCAGGAAGCAGGGCGCAGACCATCCTTGCCAGACACTCAGTTTTTGGGCACTTTGATTTGAGATTTCTCAGACCCTAAAACCGTGAGAAATAACAGCGTTGTTTAAACCACTCAGCCATGCATTCTGCCGCCATTTGTTCTAACAGCCCTGGCACAGACCAACACAGGCAAAGGCCAGAAGGGAAAAGCCAGTTTCTCATTGGTATTTAGTTCTCCATAGATCCCAGGAGTGTGAGTGTGTGTGTGTGTGTGTGTGTGTGTGTCTAGGGTAGGAGGTAGGGGAAGCATAGCAACCAAGGGCTAGCAGACTCCCTGTTGCCACTGTCCCCATGAAGTAGCCCTTCATTCTGTGCCTACTACTCCCATGATCCCCACTTCCCCACCCCCCAATACAGCTACTGCATGTGGTGCTCAGGCTTCGTAGCTGGCCCCAGGTGAGTGAGGCCCGGCTTCTCTGAGCCCCAGGAAGGGTGCACAGCCTTCAGGTCCCATCCTATGGACTTTTCAGTTCAAACTATTCTTTTTATTAGGACCACAGTGCCTATTGCATGGGTGTTCCAGAAGCCAGGCCTTCGGGTTCTTTAGGTCTTTGCTTCTCCAGGTGTGGGTGCTGCCAGCAGCAGGAGAAATGCAAGCCTGCAACCCTCCAGGTCTCCAGCTGATGCTCGGCCACTGCTGTCCCTCTGCTACCTTTCATACAGAGCAAATTTGGGGATAATTTTTGTTGTCCCTTTCTTTGCTTTTTTGGTGCTGGGGATCAAACCCACGCCTTGGGCAAGCAAGGCAAGTATTCTAATACTGAGCTACATCCCTGGCCTTTTCTTTATTAAAATGCCAGCTGAAACACACATTTGGTTTTGGGAGAGGAAGGCAGAGGGGCTGGTTGACTATTCTGTTCCTTCCGTGTGGGGCTGCCCCCGAAGCGGACCCTCCTCTTGCGGCCCACGAGCTTTTTCAGTTGTAATCCCCTCCAACTTGATTCATTCTCTCTTATGCTTCTTTCTCCAAGACAAAATGCCACTAGGAATTAAGGAGATCTGACCCTGACATAAGATTCTGATGACCTTTCAGAATGACGATTTCAGAAATGTGTTGTATTCAAAATCTTGAGGTTGAAGGGTGTCATTCTCTGTCTGTGTATATTTCTTGGATCCTTGTATTACTTATAATTAATTGAATTTTAAGCAGTGTCTCATAGATCTCTAGCATTGGTGTCCCTTGGGGCTTGTTATAAATGCAGACTCTCAGGCAGTGCTCCAGAGCCACTGATTCAGAACCTGCATTTAGACCAGGGCACCAGGCCTTCCCTCCAGGAAGAAGCATTGAGTTAGGGAAGCCCTAGGTGAAGCTTCGTTCCATGGAGATGAGAAGCCAGATACTCACTAACTTCCTAGGGAGACTTCAGCTCCTCTGTGGATAGGAGCCGGGTGGGAGGGTGGGGAGAAAGAGAGATGGAGTTAGAGACAGAGAGACACAAAGACAGAGACACACACGCAGAGACAGAGACAAAGATCTCTAGTTCTAGCCACCAAGGCCATGTTCCCACTTTCCATTCCCCTTTTAAGGGACTTTGCTGTGTCACTGGAGGGAACAGAAGCAGGTACTGGGGTGGTAAGAAACCACTTTTGTGCTAGCACCGTAGAACACACTTTTAACCCCAGTACTTGGGAAGCAGAGCACTCAGATCTCTGTGAGTTCGAGGCCAGCCTGGTCTATATAGTAAGTTCCAGGACAGCCAGGGTTACATAGTGAGACCCTGTCTAAAAAACAAAGAAATAAACAAACAAAAGAAATCCTTTTGTGAAGAGTGAGAGTAGAAGGCTAGCCTTGACCTGGCCTTGCTACAGAGAGGCCCAGACCAGGAGGCCTTGCCTGCTCTCAGTCATGGCTAAGGCACACTAGCAAACGAGGAAGTGAAGGATTGGCTTGAGGCAGTTGCCAAGGCCTGGGCAGCTCCAGGTGAGGGGCAGGTCCCGGGAGACCCCTGGCAGCTGTCCAAGCACAGGCAGTTTCTGAACAGCGAGAGAGCATGCATAGCCTGGGAGGCAGCAGTGACTGCTGGGTGCTCGACTGCTCTCTCTGCTGCCAAGACAGGCGTTTGTCATGTGGCTCTCTGAGGACCAGAGGCTATCAGAGGGAGTCAGAAATCAGGGCTCCCAGCCCAGCTCTGATGTTAACTGTGTGAACTTTAGCAAGCCCCTTCCCGAGGCCTGCAAACACAAAGGGGTTTGAGCTAATTGTCTTTGGGCAAACTGCTCTGTGGAATAGTCCCACTGCCCTGTGTCCGCCCTGGCACTCACGCACAGGGTCACACAGAAGAAAGCATGGACACTGCATGGGAAGAACGGCCCTTGGAAAAGATGCCCATACACATATAAGCCTGGGTCAGGGGGAGAGTCCTGGAGCTGATATTTATTTCTGTAGTGTCTTAGGCAGGTTTCCAAATCCCTCTGAGCAGGGCAGCGTGGGAACACCGGTGGTGAGCAGCATGCAGGCAGCGCCTGGCCTGTTGCAGACACATGTCAGTTTCCTGAGCCCAAGGCTAGGCTACAGGGTGGGGAGAGCAGCTGTCCACCCTGGGTCCCTGCAGAGGTTTGGGTAGACTGGCAAGATCACAACCTTCATTAGAGATCGCTCTCTCTCCCCTGGTTGCTGGCTGGCCACAGGGAAATCATTTTCAGTTTTTAAAAATTATTATAAAATCAACTCGCAGGCCCGTGGTTTGTGCTGCCAGCTGAAAGCTGTGTATAGTGGTGATCTGCATCACGTTCATCTGTGCTTGTTTATGTTTTCCTTTGGAAATACTTATTGTGTTTGTCCTGTCCCCACCGTGGCCGGTCGCGTGTCTGCTATTTCTGTCCTGTTCTCGCCTCCACTCCCTCCACACCTCCGGCTCCCCACCGAAATGCGTGGGAACTGGGTGCACAAGCAGGAGGACCTCTGGCCAAATATACCCACTTTTAGATGGGGAAACTGAGAGTCATAGAGGACCAGTAACTGAGCTGGGTGGAACTAGAATTGTCTCTGCCTTGCTCCAATCCATAACAGGTTCTCTTAGCACAGGGACCTTCCCTTTTCCTCCCTAATTTTCTGAGGATCTGTCTGCTCAGGAGAGGTGGCACAGTCCTTGAACCTGCATGTCAGGTAGACTCCAGGCATGGGGGAAGGAGAAGGGAAGCCTGGGGTAGGATCTTGGGAGGATAAGACAAACGGACATGGTTGCTTCCTTGTCTCTCCCCCCCCCCCCGCCCGCCCCACCTCCCCGCACCACACTCCCGCCTCACTGACCCTATTTGTTAAGAAGGTAGCTTTGCCATGGTAACCCTGAAGAAACACAGGGGTTCCCTCCATGGGGGAAGGTGGATTCCATGGACAGTAACATTAATGATAGTAAACATTACAGATACTATTAAATATCGACTCTACCAGGCATTTTCTTTTGCATGAAAGTATTATTTCCTGCTGATAATATTATTCTCATTTTATAACTGACTAAATAAGATCTTAGTGATTTACTACCTGGGGCAAGACAGGTTAGTGGATAGAAGGTGGGTTGAGATGAAGCCAGGCACTCTGGTTTCCAAGTTAGGGCTTGTGGGGTCAAGGGAGAGGGGCTGGCCTAGGCAAGAGCGAGGCAAATACTGAGGGCTGTACGGTGTGAGAGAAGGCTGGTTCCAAGTGCTCCACTCTGGGCTTCTAAAGCCCTGGGTTTCATCGAGTGCTCAACTTGCTGTGTAACCTTGGGCAAGTTATTGACTTCTCTGAGTGGTTGGATGTTCCCTAATATCATTTCTCACTCTTTTATTATGGGGCTCTGTGACTTGGGAAGTGGTAGGTCACTTCTGGGAAAGATATAACAGGTGCAGTTTCCTTCGTGGGCCACCTGCTTGAATTCAGTCCCAGGGTCACCATGCTGCATGGTGTGAGCCACATGGTGTGCTCAGTGGGACTCTGGCTAAGAGCCAGAAAGCAACCACTCAGGCTTCCTGCCTAACTCCATCAGCAGACCCATCATCTGGTCTCTTGTTGCCTTTTATCAGGAAAGATTCCCAGGCCGTGGGAAAACCAGCACCTGTGAGCCCGACACCCCCTCAGGGACAACCAGGTGCCGGGCACAGATCTGTCTATTGGGTCATTAGGCGATGGGAGAGCAGCAGGCTGCAATAACAGGCCCCCTTCTTCTGTGATGCCCAGCTAGGGACGAGCCAGCCTTGATTTCTTGATGCCTTGAGACCCAAGGGTCTGGGCTGGGTTTGCGATGGAGAAAGAAACTGCCAGAGAGAGTCGGATAGGCCCGTTGAGTCTGCACGGGTGCTTTACTCTCAAACTCTGAGTCCATGGGTGAGTGGCTGACTTGGAGCCTTCCATTGCTTAGCTGGAAAGTGGGGGTAATAAGGTCAGTGTTGAAGGACTGGCAGAACTTAACAAGGGAATACAAATGAAGTGTCTGGATAGAGCCTGCCAGAGCGCAGATAATAAAGGAAGGCTGTCATTACTATTGTGGCTACTGTGGCAATAAAAATAGCACTACGGAGCTTAGTGGTAGAACGCTCGCCTAGCGTGCAGGAGGTCCTGAGTTCCATCCCCAGCATTGCAAAGTGAATAAATAGGAGTACAAAAGCAGTAACAGGTAAAGAGGCACCAGTGGGCCTGGGAGTCAGATTCTGTGCCCCCTCTGTGTGACTCCTGTCACCCCCCCCCCCCCCGCACCTTCTCTGTAGGAGGAGGCAATGGTACCAGCTGATCCCCAGGCCCCTTCCTGCTCTGACAGCTTTGGGCTATGAATAGAGGGGGCTGGGGCCTGGAGGAGTTTGATGACTCAACAGCTAGGGAGGGCGAGGTTTCCCAAGGAAAGAGTTTCCATTTGTGTCTGGTGAACTTGGGGAGCAGGGAAAGAAGGGTTCCCTAGCTGTGAGGCCAGGGATGAGGGGGTGGGAGTGGAGAATGTGACTAACCAGGTGAATGACTAAGTCGGACCCTGCTGACCTTCAACCAATCAGGGCTGCTCATGAGCATCCTGTAAGCCTGCAAGTTGGCATCACTGGGCACTTGATAGTTCTGCCAGGCCTGGCTGGGCCTGGGCTTCATAGCATATGGAAGCAAAGGAAACAGCCAAGAGCTCAGCAGGGACACAGCCCTGGGTATGGAATCAGAAGCCCCAGCTTCTGGTTCTGAGTCTGCTGCCCATTAGCCTGGTGGCTCTGGGCAGGAGATCCCTTCCCTTCCCTGACCTGTACCCACTGATCCGACTAACAGAGCTAACAGTCCCTGCCCCGAGATAACCTGACTGAATTGTGAAGCCTGAGATCCAACCAAACAATAACACCATTGTGGTCACTAGATGCAGACTGAATGGGAGGCTGTGTCACTTACTCAGTCTCAGCCAGTGGGATTGGCCACAAGATGTTCCCAAGGAGGCAGATGGGTCAGGAACAGGCTAACAACATTCTCACACAGAGCCCCTTCCAGGCACCCTATCACCACCCCGAAGACAGCTTCCAGCTAGGTGGCAGAGCCAAAGTGAGAGGTGACAAAAAGCCAGGGATGGTTGGGTGGGTAGAGAGTAGGCATTGCCAGCCTAGGCTGGGTCTTTCTTTTTAACCAGCACTGTATAAATACCAGCAGAAGGTTGTTCTGCTGCTAGCCCCAGATTCTAGCATCTCTTTAGGTAAGAACCACGGACAATTTGAAAAGCGACAGCAGAGTTGGAGGGGAAGAGTAATGCCTGTCATTTTTGCACACATTAAACCCATCAATGGCATTCTCCAGCTGTTGGGTACCTTGCTAGCTCTCAGAAACACAGAGATGGGCTTTGCCTACATGGATATTAACTGACACAGCAGTGGCAGTGGGGTGAAAAGACAGAACAAAACACACTCCTTACGATGGAAATAAGCATTTAAAAGAGCCCATACTGGGTCACCTAGGTCACCCTGCCAGTAAATCCTGCTGCAGGCTTCAAGGATAGTGTCCTTTTGAGGCTTAGAGTAGGGGGTGGGTTTAAACAGGACCTAGAGTGCTCGCTGGGATGGCAAAGGGAAGGCAGAAGGTGTGTTGGATACAAACATGTAAAGTGTTCTCTGAGGGATGGTTTGGAGGCCACAGAGAGAGGTCATCCAAGTAAGAAGTAAGAAATGAAGCCCGGCACAGCCGGCAGAGCCAGGGTTGGGAGCATGGGACTGCGGGGAGCCACGTGGGCTTTGGTGAAGGGGCCAGGGCAGCTGTGCTCCAGGAGTTTTGTTTTTGTCTTTCTGGAAGCATTGCCCAGGGGGTGGTATTTGCTGTGAGGATGAGGCTGGAAGCAAAGAGGTCAGTTGGGGATTGGGTGAAGCTGGAGACGGGACTTAGAGGAAAGTTGCACTAATTGGAATTGGTGTCGGAAGAGGGAGACAGGTGTACATAGGCCCCCTCTGATTTACAGACAGCTAACCTGCGGTGAAACCTGCCTCAGTGGCAGGGGGACGCAAAGGGATGGGGCACCAGACCAAACCTGTTCTTTGGGTAGTGTCTAAGTGTCCTCCCCTCGCTGCTGGAGAGCAACAGAACCTCAGAACAGAATTCTGCAGTGGACAGACAGTGTCCAGCTCTGTCTCTTACCCCTTTCCACTCCTGTTGACTCCCAGGAAAACACTGCCATCTTGTTACAGGCTTTGCCAAATGGCAACGAGCCCCTGGGAGTTCAGCCAAGGCAGGGGGTGGGGGTCAGGATGAGAAGGAGTGGGGAAGATGGAGGAAACAGCTCCTGGAGGCATCCCAATGGCTCTGGGGGAAGGTGGGTTCCCAATCTTGGAGTCTGAGCACGTCAGGGCTGGGAAGAGCCCTTGACATCATTTTGGCCAACCTCTACATGTTGGGACATGAGCCCAAGGTTCAGGCAGGAGAAGGGACTTGCCCAAGGTCGGTCATGCAGAGTTAGTGATGGACCTGGGCTGCAGTCACGGGGTCTTGAGAATGGTAAGTGTAATCCTGGCTGGACACTTCATCAGCATGGTGAAGGGCCTGACTGGAGGTGCCGTTCCCGACACAGACATCTATTTGTATTCTGTGCGTGTGTGTGTGTGTGTGTGTGTGTGTGTGTGTACCTGTGTGCCATGTTCTCAGAGGATCGGGGTGTGCGTGTGGCCTCCTACATCATGATCTGTGCCCTAGCTTTGGATAAGAAGTGGAGCCATTCCTGAGGGGTGACTGTTTGCTGGGACACTGGGGAAGAAGGCTAACAGGACCAAATCTGGCGTCCCGTCCCTGCTCTACTGCCCTCAGAGAATTACAGGCCCTGTCTGGTGCGGCCCAAACTCGTGGAGGTGGACACACACTCACACACCCACACCCACACCCACACCCACACGGACACACGCACCGCCCCCCTCCCCAGCAGCACTCAGTCGCAGTTAGGAGAGTGGCCCCGTGTGTCGCGGAGTGCAGCGTTCCGGTGTCTACGTGCCTCCCGAAAGCCCAGCAGGTGTGGACACCCGAGCGTCCAAGCCCAAAGGCAGAGACACGGAGGAGTGGCGCGCTCCCGGTGCTCACTCTGGGCGCCCAGCCCCAGGGCCTAGCCCGGCCACACCCCTCCTCCCGAGCCTCGGCGGGTCGCTCCAGTCCCTCTCACACACTTGAGTCCCCTGGGGTCTTCTCGCAGCCCGGCAGGGCCAAGTTAGAGCTGGCCGGGCTGGAGACGGGTCCGAGTCAGGGGTCCCTGCAGAGCACACGGAGCCCCGGCCGCTGGGAGGGCGCGGGTTCGGCGGCCCGCCCCGCTCCGCAGGGACCCCTCAGCTGCGGGCGGCTCCCCAGCATCTCGGGTCTCCGCCCCTGTCCCCTCCGGCGCGGGCGAGTGTAGTTACCGATGGTGGTGATGACGGTGATGGCGAAGTAGAAGGAGCCGGCGAAGCGCCACTGCACGCCGGCCTTGTGCGGCTTGAGGCGCAGCACGACGCGCTCCAGCTCCTCGTAGCCGCCCTCGCTGAGGTTGTAGCGCGCCCGCAGCTCCAGCTGCCGCAGCTCCAGCCGCTGCCGCTCGATCATCTCCGGCTCCGACTCCAGCGCGTCGAACACCGCGGCGCCCACCAGCAGGTAGGTGAAGGTGCACACGATGAGCGCCAACGTGCGCACATTCTGCCGCTTCATCGTCCCTCCCGGGTCGTCGCCGGCCCCCCGGCGTCTCCGGCCCGCGCCCCGGCCCCGGCCGCCGCCGCTGCTGCTGCCCCGGAGGCGGCCTGGGGCATGGCTGCGCTCGCGGATCTCCACGCCGGGCACCAGTTCTGCACCCCGGGGCCGCCGCCGCCGCCGCCGCCGCCGCCGCCGCTGGCCACCGCGGAGCTGTCCCTTCAGCACCACCCACCGCCCTCCTCCGCCCGCCCCCGCGCCCGCCCCCCGGCCGCCGGCCTCCACCTCCCGCCTGCCCTCCCGCCCAGCCAAATAAGGACTGGGGAGCCGCGCCGAGGGCGGGGAGGGAAGGGGGAGCGAGCGGGAGAGCCCGGGCAGGACAGAGGCGGGAGAGAGAGAGAGGGAGGGAGAGAGCGGGAGGGGGGAAGCAAGATGGGAGAGGGAGGGAGGGATGGAGGGAGGGAGAGAAAGAGAGAGAGAGAGAGAGAGAGAGAGAGAGGGAGAGAGAGAGAGAGATAGATCTCCAGCCCGTCTGCACCAGAGAAAACTAGGCAGGGAAACAGATAACTACAGGGAAGGGAGAGGACCCAGGGCAGGGGCGTGTGTGTGTGTGTGTGTGTGTGTGTGTGTGTGTGTGTGTGTGTGTGTGTGTGTGTGTGTTGGCAGAAACAAGCCAGAGGGCCACACAGATCCAGGATAAGAGGGATCTGGTAGGAAAACGCAGCGCAAAGGATTCAAAGAGAGAGACAAACAAACTTGGAGAGCTGGAGACACAAATGTCCTGAAAGGGGCAGAGAGAGGAGAGGACAGGGCAAGGCAGAACAATCCTGTTTCTCTACCCTTTGCCCCAGTCACAGCGCTGAGGCTGGAGGGGACCTTGGGCCCAACTGGTCTGCTCCTTAGCACATGGATGAGGAAACTGAGGCATAAGAGGTGAAGTGACACATAGGTCACTCTCAGAGAGTTGGTGACAGGACCAGTGCTCAGTTAACTCCCTCCCACACAGGTCACACTTCCTTCCCTGTATTCCAACCTCTGGCTTATCTTAGAAACTGGCAGGGATTCACTCTGGCCCAGGGCACACAGGAGCTAATACTCAAGGGAGAGCCTTCTCTCCTGACATTGAGTTCTCCCTGGGTTAGCACTGGGCCCTGGGGACTGACTAAGAAAGCCAAGGCTGGGCTGAGGACACCTGCCCCATCTCCACATCCATGACCCTTGTCCTACACCAGCAAGACTGGCAGGACTTGAGCTGAGCTGCCTAGACAACACAGCATGCCATTTCGAAGCACCAAATAGGACAGGGGATCTAGCTGAAATCGGGGCTGGGGGTGGGGGAGTCCAGATCTAATGATTCACTGACAGACTGGAGAAGCTGGGACAGGGGTCCCTTTGCCCCAGTTTCTTCATTTGTCAACATGGGGTTGTGGTGATGAAGAATGGGGCTTCCAGGTGATCAGAACTCACACAAAGTGATACTACCCCTCTCAGAGCCTCATGTCCTTATCTCTTCTGTGAGTTGTCATGGCAGATGATCCCTGGAGCCTTACTCAGCTCCAAACAGCCCTGGACGTGGATGGGCTGAGCGAGCAGAATGATTGGAATGCAAATCCCAGTGCCAAGGAGGGTCAAACAGCCCTTCATGGGACCCTGGTATAGGCTACATAGAGAGATGTGGAAGAGGCCCAAAAACCCATGGCTTAGGAGGTAGCCAGCAAGGGAGGGCACCATCTGCCACATTCTGGGCTGGGTTGTCACTGCCAGACACCACTCTTTATCCAAAAGCAACTCAGAAGAGCCACTGGCCCATTCATTCCACGAGGACATATCCTTGTATCTTCTGGGGTGTGCCACACTCACGATCTTAACCTTTACCTTGGCCCTCAAAGGTAGGTCTGCTTGTAATTAGGACATTTTTATAAATGGAGAAACCAAGGCTAGAGGCAATACAAACACCCAGGGTCACAGAGCTGGGAAGAGACTTCTGTCTCTTTGCTTCTCAAGCCTATACTCTTCTCCTTGAGTCTTGAGTCTCATTTCTTTCTCCATCTGTAAAATGGGTTTGGCCATTATGCCTCCTGAGCAGTTGGCTTTAAGGAATTAAAGGAAACTATATGTGTGCAAGGAGAGAACATGAGACTCTCTGGTGATCTTTAAGACTCACGTTTCTGGACCACAGCTTGATGAGAGGATCTTGAATTCAAAGCACTGTGTCCCCTCTCCCCATAAAGGAAGGTCTTCAACTCTTTGAAGAAAGAAACTATCTTCCCTTGCCTTGGGTGCAGCCTGTTGGAGCTTTCTGTCCTGGGGATCCTTTGGCTGCAGGGAGCAGAGCCATGCCTTTCCAAACTTCCACGGGTGGGGTACAAATTCAGTGTGCCTCTGGTGTGCTGGTTCCTGGTCACAGTCACTCCAGAAGCCAGTTCTCCCCAAATCTGTCTGAAAGTGCAAGTGGCTCCCTAGAGCCAGGCTTCAGGGGGATGGTGTCAGAGTTTCCCACTTCCAGCTGCCATCCCCAGACTGCTACACAAGTGAAAAGCGATATTATTAAGTGAAAGAGCTTTAGGAAAGGGAAAAAGCTGTCTTTGGCGCAGAACATTTAATATTAATTTTCATGAAACTTGTTCTTATAGCTCTTGAGAACTAGAAGGACCTTTATAGATCATCTCAGCCTTCTCATGTTACAGATGAGGAAACTGAGGCCTGGACAGCAAGGAGAGGGGTAGTAAAGGTCCTACAGTGCGTATAAGAGGAACAGTGCTTATGCAATATCCACTACATATGGGACCAGAACATCTGTATTGTGTGTCCGGAGGACATCTTGGATCTCCCAGTCCATCCTGTCCCTTGTGGAGGGAGAGTTGTTGTGGAGGAGCATGTTGACACAGTAGAGGTTTTTGATCAGCCCCTGGGACAGCTGGCATGAATTTGTCCATCGTCTTCCTGGTGACCTGGGTTGGTTGGTTTGTATCAAAGACCTAACAGCATACCATAGATCCTTTGATACAGGACCCTTGGACCTGTCTACACTTGCCCAAAGCCAACCTGTTTCTGCCTGTGCTTGCTGCAACATTGGAGGTCAATCACCCCCTTGCCTGCGCCTCGTTTCACATCCCTAAGTGGAGGGTTTAGACCAGAAAATATCAACATGCTGTTCGCTTATAACATCCCACGACCTTCCTGACCTGATTACATCTGTTTACTCTGTCCTCTTAAGATTTAGGCAAAAAGAGACTAGCCACTTCTTTTAAGACAAATTTGTGAGGAAAGAAACAGCAACAAGGTTAGTGTAAATTGTTTGGAATTTATCGTTAGCTGTCATGCTTTATTGTATACTGAACATCAGACACAACCATTTCCAGCGTAACATGCCACCCTGTCCATCTGTAAGCTCTGAACACATCTGAGTTCTCTCATGTTTCACGAGGCTCCTAGGGCTCCAGGGCTCCCATCAGCTGAGATGCTGGTATCACCTTGCCTCTCCCACTTTCTTCTGTCAACCTTCTATTCAGGCTTCAAGACCCAGCTCAAAGGCTACTGTCTCCAGGAAGCCCGTCCCAGTGTCCTCCCATCTGAACCACTGGCTTCTCCATGCCTCTACGGAATTCTGAGCTTCCGTTCTTCTTGACAAGTAGATTATTTGCTCTTGCAACTTCCTCACTGGTTTGATATCTTTTCCTGGGGTAGAGACTCTTTTACAATGCTGTTCTTCCCACAATGCTTTGTACATCAAAGCTGCACTCCACAGTTCCTTAGGTCCTTGAGACACAAGCCAAGGCGCTGGAACAGACCTGTCTCTGCTGGATTTGCAACCCACTTGGGTGATAAAGGGACTCAGTCAATTGAGTCTTAGGCAGAAAAAACCTCAGCGCTGTGCTTCCATGCCTACAGACATGACACTCCGCAAGCTGGAGCAAGCCCTGCCAGGGAGGTGAAGGGCAAAGACGGAGCCGAGGGTTTGAAGGGCTAAGGAAGCATGTTGTTGCATCACAAGGGCACTGGACTACATTCAGGGACTTGGGCTTCTGTGCTAAGGCTGCTGGTGGACTGAGGGAGCTGCATAGCCTCTCTTTGCCTCAGTTTCTATTTCTGAGAAATATAAACATTAGCCACGCCAAAGGCTCCTCCTGATGACGCTCTGTTTTGCAGTGATCAAGAGGGTGGGCTTGAGGGATGGAGGCATGGAGGCTCCCCATTCTATTATTTCTTATGTCTGCTGCTGCATGGGCAGTTTGGCTGGGAACTGGGGCAGGGCCAGTGAGCAGGGAGTTGGAGAAGCTGACCTGGAGTCAGACAAACCTGTTTCAAGGCCTGACCCATCAGTTATGAGCTAGACCAGAGCCTTGGGGAGGTTCTGGTCCTCCCTGTCTAGAGCAGACGGAAGTTCCCACAGGGCAGAGGCAGGCCTTTGGCTTTGGCATAGCAGCCAGTGCAGGGAAGGAACTTTGTAAACTTTCCTTGAGCCCTTCCTCCTGGCTCCAGTTACCTAGGTGGGTTGGTAAGACCTAGGGTTTCAGAGAAGCAAGCAGAGGCAGGGGGAGGAGTCCAGAACCACCTGAATACCAGCCAGGGATTAGGAGCAGAAACAGAAAACCAGTCAGCCCTGGACAGCAGGCTCTGTGTGTGACTGAGGGGTTTCTTGGTATTATCTCTGGAGGCAGTGAAGTTGGGGATTAGCTTGGCTTTCCAGAGCATAGCTGGTCCCACAGCAACGGCTTGCATTTGTCAAGAGCCACTGTTTGTTTAACATCTCAAGCCCAAGTCAAACACAAAAGGCGACTGTTAGCAAAGCCGGGCTCTGTGGGCTGTTGGGAGAGAACTGGGCTGGGAAGCTGGACACCTGGCCCTCTTGGTCCTGCCTAGCTGAGCTGTGTGGTCTGGGGGAAGGCCATCTCAATCTAGGAGAGATGAGGACTCAGACTCTAAGGGTGCATAGCCCTAGTTCCTAATATGAGCGAGGACCAGTTGGCCTCAGAAACTCTGCTGGGGGCGAAGGAAGGGGGAGGCTCAGGTTTGCTCCTGACCACCATTCCACCATTTGCATAAAGATTTAGTGCTCACCCTAAGCTGCCTGTCCCCATTCTCCTCAGACAGCCCCCCTTTCCCTAGATGTAAATGTTACCTGCGGTGAGAACCCTCATCCATGGGTGATTGAGGATGTGCTGGGAGCCATGGCTAGGACCCACACCCAGCAGTGACCACAGCACATCCGCCCCTGTATGTTACTAAATCCTGCTGCTTGTCCTCAGTCGGCTATCTTGGTTTTTATTCTCCCCGGCAGTGTGGGAGATTGCCCACTTCCTCCCAGGCATTGCTATTACTCACTTTCTGATTTCAGTGTCATTTCCAGGCCTCCCCACTTTCTCCCTAGTTTCCTCCTTCTCTCTTTTCATTTCTTCTTTAGAACCTCTACATCTTCACACCCGAAGCAGGGACACTGGACAGACTCAGCCGTTACTGGGATCTCAGACAGGCCAAAGGTAAGACCCAGAGCAAATCAGCAGCTTTTCTCCAGCCCGCCATATGTGGGCATGAGCATGCGTGTGTGCATGTGTGTCTGAGTGTGCAGGAGCTTGTGAGCCTTACTGTTTCAGCTTCTGTCCTGGTCTCCTCCCCATGCTGTCTCCCAAGCCTTCACATTTCTCACACTACCCATTTTCTTTTCTGTCACTAAATTACATGATTAAAGCCAGACCTCTAGTACCTATGAAGAAACCGAGGCCTGACAAGGGGCATGAACACCTCCAGGCCTTGCGGCACGCAGGGCCAGAACTGAGACTCATACCCAGCTCCCCTGGTTGCCCTATCCGTAGCCACAAGATAAGTCCATGTACTTGCCCTTTCCATTGCAAGAATCAAGTCCCCAGATTGTCTTCTGGAGAGATCCTAGAGTGGCCATGGCTGGTCTTTCCGGATGAACACGAGACCGTTGAAGAAAAGAAAGGCCAGAGATGTCGTCAACAGCTCACAAATCTTGAAATCCCTCTTTGCGGGTTTATGGCTTCTGAGAAGCAGAGGCAGCCTGTTCTCAGCACCAAACACAATAATTATAATAGCACTCGCAATGATTAATCAGCCAATGCATATCGAGTGGTGCTGGGCAGGCATGGCAGGTCGTGTGTGTGTGTGTGTGTGTGTGTGTGTGTGTGTGTGTGTGTGTGTGCTGGGACAGGGGAACATGTACAAGTGGTGACTCTGCTCCCACAAGCAGGTTGTGGATGTCCTTCCTCTTAATGGAAGGAGCTAAAGTGCCACCATGGCCCTTCTTGGAAGTGTATAGGGGAAGCTGGGGCTGTCCAAGTCTGTAGTTGTTCTGGCTCAGGCAGGATCCTGAGTTCTTACAGGTCTAGCCACTAAGCTCCAGACTGCATTGGGAGCAGAGAATTGACAAACAAGAACAGGTTCCAGGCCTGTCAACCAGATTAATGAGTGGCCTTGCCAGGATGATGTTTGCAGCACAAGTGAGAAGACTTGGAATGTTCAGCCTGGAGAAAGATACAGGGGCCATGTGAGCTGTCACAGGAGGAGGGATTAGCTTTGTCCTGTGTGGCCGAGAAGGGACCAGTGATTTGTGAGATGATGCAACCTATGATCAGAACAGCACAAGATGGAGTGTTCTCCATGTCCCCAGGAAGGCACAAACTGCCCGGGTTGGCAATGAGCTCGTGGTCATGAGGGCATGCAAGCATAGTCCATTAGACTCTAATTGATCCATTTTAGAAAGATTCTTGGAACTAGTATCATGCCCAGCACATAGTATGTCTAAAAGAAATGAGTGTATTGCATTCAGTGTAGAACTAGATGGATGCCCTTTTTGATTCAAGTGGGCTCAGTCTAATATTTCTGGATCAGTCTGTCTATGCCAGGCTCTTTAACCCTGTAGGCTGGAATGCTATAACTCCCTGGTTCCCGATCCCCAAAAGGGCTGCTCTGGGGTTCTTGCTGCTGAATCTCCTCAGTGCTGTTTTCTCTGGACTAACCCCAAAGCAACCCAAAGCCCACCCACATCCACCCCACACGCTGCCACCTGCAGAGGTCCAATATGCAACATGCCCAGTAGCCCTAGGGCTTCAGCAAAGGAAATGGGCCTGTGGCAGGCTAATTACTGGGAGCTGATTCTATTAAGTAGATAGCTCGCTCCCAGCAAAGCAATTACACCTAATCAGCCCCTTGCAGCAGCCCAATGGGACAGCCGTGTGAGCCAGACACACGTGTGAGCAGGGACATCAAAGCAGCCTGGAAATAGGCCTGGCAGACTCATCTGAGACCAGGAATGCTCCCAAAGGGTCTCAGGGTGCCTTGAGGGGCCCTAGCACTGTGGTGGTGGGGACTCAAAACCCAAGCCAAGACTGAGCTCTGCTACGGAGGAGCTGAACTTCATGGAAGAGAACACTTCTCAGACTTGAGCCTTAGGTTCCACATATGTCAAATGAACAGGTCAGATTAGAGAGGATCCATCTAGGTTAAAGCTATCCGAAAGAAACCTGTTTGATGAGCTACAGAGACAGCTCTGTTAATAAATCTCTTGCTTTGCAGTCACAAGGACCTGAGTTCTAGCCCCACCATATACATTGACAAAAACCATATAGGATAGTGCACATTTGTAATCCCAGGGCTGGGAGCTGGAGATTTGTAGAACCTTGAACTTCACTGGCCATCCAGTTCCAAGCCAGTGAGAGACCTCATCTCAAAACAAAAACAGTAAAACAAGATGGGCAATGTCATGAAAATGAGTGACAAGAGAGCTTGTCTTCTGGCCTCCACTTTCACACACACACACACACACACACACACACACACACACACACACACTACACCTGTTTAAAATATCCAAATATGGGACTGCATATTCCAGAATCAAGTTATTCAGACTGTATTTTAAGATTCTGTTTATTTTTACTTTATGCGTTTGAATGTGTGTCTGCATGTATGTATGTGCACTGCATATGTTCATGCATGATGCAGAAGAAGATGTTGGGTCCCTTATCACTGGAATTCAAATGGTTGTGAGCTGCCATGGAGGTTCTGGGACCCAAACCTGGAAATTCTGCAAGAGCAGCATGTGATTTTAACTGATAAGACATTTCTTCAGCCCCATCAGGCCAAAAATAACTGGAATAATATATATTTAGAATATGTAGACATTCTATTAGTATTTAGATTTTTCTCTAGAAATTTTATAAAATGAGTTTTCCCCAAACCACCCATGAATTCTTTTAAACCCACAATTTGATGATATCTGGGTCTCAGATTCATCCGGGAAGTAAGTTCAAGTTCAAGTTCAAGTATGAAGAAGTAGGGGGTGGTCTGGAAATGAGGGGTGAGCAAGATGGGCCAGGGAGATGCCGGCCATCCAGTGCCATCTGTCCACTGGTTCACACGGTACTTTGCTTTCCCTGTGGAAAGATTCCTCTTGAGAGGATTTGGATATTATCAGAATTATGGGGGTGCGGGAGGTTTAAACACATATCCCTTTTGGCACTGAAGCTCTGGGGCTCTGGGCTGGTACCAAGTTATTGACCCAAACTTAACAGGATAACAGGATGGGCTGGCCAGCGGAGGTGGGGGTGGGTGCAAGAGGCACCCAATCTCTGCGGTGAGTGGGGAAGATACTGTTAGCAGTAGGGCCTCAGGCTCTTCTCCCGCACCACTATCTCCACTGCTCTGATGGTCATGATTATGGCTTTGGGAACAGGGCAGCCTTACAGGAGCAGGCCATGTGGCCACCTGACTTCCTGCTTCTTCTGGCCTTGGTGATCCCATGCAATTAGACAAGGGCCTTGGTCTGTCCTCTGGGAGGAACTCTGTGGCTCATCTGCAGTCAGTGGCCTTGTGAGGTCACAAGTGGCCCTTGAGCATCTACAGTGGGGAGAGCCGTGAAAAGCAGCCTTGACTGGGGAAAGCTGGTTCTCTTGGGCAGGACTGAGAGGGGAAGAGGGAGAAGGTGACAGGCTGGGGGTGGGGCTCTGAAGCAGGTCTGGGCTTCCTGCTCCCCAGCAGCTGCTCACCACTTCCACTTCCCAAGAGAGTGGCTGCGAAGAGGATCCCACTTTGTTCCCATCTGCTTCCACTGGTGACAGACAAGAAGGCCAAGCCTGAGAGGCGGGTGCTACCTCAGTGCGGCTAGAGAAGCCTTGACTGCTACCTGGAGGCTGAGCACAGAGAGAGGAGCATGTTAGGTGTCTGGCAGGGGTGTCACACAATGAGACCACAGCCTCCCTGGCTCTGCCCAGTTCCCAGAGCTATCCCATGCCCTACCCCATTCACCTTGCTCCTTAATGCCATTTGCTCTGCCATCATATTCCCTTGCCGTGCTGCCAAGTGGATAGGCCTTTATGTCTTTATGCTAGAAACACATGATAGGAGGTGCATGTAGGGATGTGCTTAGTGCTGCTGACAATGGAGGAATGGGGCCACCCTTCTCTGTAGAGGGGGACACAGAGACTCCTACTGAAGCAACTGTCTAAGTCCTGTCGGTGAACCAGGATTCAGTCCTTGATCAGTCTGGCTCCAGCCTGTGCTTTTCCTTCTCGGCCATGCTCCCTCACTAGAAAATGACTGAGGGCAGAGCCAGGCAACAACAGGGGAATAAGAACAGAAGGTGCCGTTAACGCTGGGCTGGCACACAGCTAGAGCTCAGAAAAATGCTGTCACATGAATGAATGAGGAGCTCTGAAAGGAAGGTGCCAGGCAGGTCCAGGACTCAGCATCTGGGTTTACCATGGACCGACAGATGCCCAACTTCAGGTATGAAGCAGTGGTGACCCTAGCTCACGTAGGGACCTGGAGAGACAACTATCAGTGAACAGCTCTGGACTCGATGGAGGTGGAAATGAGAAAGGGAGGCAGAGCTATCCTGGCACAGCGCTTGGGCACCCAGCCCAAGCAGGGATTCAGAAGGTCTCCGTGTCTGTATAGAAGCCAAAGGATATTGCTGGGGCTTTGAGCTGGTGCTTGGAGAAGAATGGTGTATCCGGGGCCCTCAGTGACCTGAAGGGGGTGGGACCATCCCACCCGTATGGAACAAGGTTGCAGAGTGGTGGCGGGAGATCCAGGCCATGAACTACATGGATCTCTGCTCATCCGGAGACGGTGTGGTCCAGTGAGCCATGGAAACCACAGCGTGTCAGGGAGATGGAGGTCAGCTGGAGGCAGTGCTCAGGCAGAAGGGCACAGCACCATCAGGGAGATGGAAAAAGTGATGTCGTTAAGGAACAATGTGAGCCAAAGGAATGAGCTGTAACTGGCTGGGTCTGAAAGGACACGTGGGAAGACGGCTGCCAGACGTCCATGGGTGTCTGGTGATGGCCTGCCACTACCCAGGCTTAGGCTGCTTACCCAGCAGGCCTCATGCTCCTTCTCTGCCCCTAAATGCCATGCCCTGTACCCCTTGGTCTGTTAATCAATGCATGATAAATCGAGTCCCAGCAGACATCCCGCCCAGAGTGCACTGCCCTGGCTCTCCAGAGAAGACCCAAGGAGGCAGCAGGAGGCTAAAGATAATGAGTTCTTGGTTCTGCCTGAGTCTTCCTCCTGTCTCAGCTTCCATGAGGGGAATCCTGTCTTCTCCTCTTCCAATTAATGAGACAAGGAAGCCACTAACTCGGGCTTCTGTTCCCTTCTTTGATAAGAGCTGGGAAAAACTAGTCCAACCCTCATAACCCCAAAGGAAGGCTAGCCTGAAGAGGAGATCTGGCTGGGAGAGGGACTTTGCGGGTCTGGCCTGGAGTGGTGGGCTGTGGAAGGCATGGGCAGGAGACTCAGCAGCACTGCGAAGTTCAGAATCTGTCACCAGTGATGGTGGGAAGGTGTGGTGAAGACAGAGCTGATCCAAAGGTCCCCTAACAGATGAGCCCCTCTAGAGAGGGCTAGGGCCAGGCTGATGTGGCCCCGAAAATGTGTTTTATTGAGCTCGGGCCTGTTGTTGTTTCCTAATAAGAAAAATGTTTGCGTAGTAGAAATAAGCGGGCTCCCTTGATGCCCAGAGTGCTGGGTTAGGGCAGAGACATGTGCTGTCGGGCCGTCTGGAGGAGCTAGAACCCACTTGTTTGTTAGAGTCGCATGGAGGGGGACCCCATCTATTCTGCTGCTGTCCTTTGGGGTGCAACATCTTCATAGGGCTGTCTTGCCTGGCATTTGAGGGAAGGAGCTTATAGGTGTGAGGGAGTAGGGCTGCAAAAGGTAGCTGGTTTCCAATGGCTTGATTAAGGCAGACAAACCACACCAAGGCCTCTGTCCATTTGCCAATGGGTTCATGAAAGTGTGAAGACATGTGCGTCCCACACTCAAAGGTTTTTTGTTTTATTTTTTTAATCACACCTGACCATATGTGGTCACACTGTCCTCCACACTGCTCCACAGAATTAAGATAGCCCCAGGGCTTAGAGGAACGGGGCATTACCCCCCTCCCCAGTCCCTACAGCACACTGTGGCCTCTCTTCTCTCAGTACACCCCAAAGTCAGCTGCCGGAACAGGTCTCCCAACAGCTTCCATTATCAACCCCGCCTTGCCTCCCGTGAGTCCTTGTCTCCTGAGTCAGGCCAGCTGTCTTTCCAATAGCAGGGAGGAGGACAGAAAGCGGCACTTCTGGACAGAAGCTGAGACAGCACAGGGAACTGAGGCACGGAGCTGGCCTGAGTGTGGGCCAGGTTCCGGGCACCCCGTCACCTTCCAGCAAGCGAGCTCGAGAGCTGCAGGGGTAGGCAGCAGGCCGAGAATCACTGCTCTGTTTTCTTAAGCTCCCAGCTGGGACTAGGAACACCAAATCCTCTTTGAATAAAACAGAAAAAGGATTTAGGAAAAATAAAGACATTAACCTTGTGAAACCAGACCCCCCTACACCCTCACATAGAGATTAACTTCTTCCCCAAGCTTCTTTTTTTTTTTTTTTAAGTTTTCATTTCTACAAACATCTTAATTCATGCAGACATCACAGCTAGCCTGGATTACAGACGGATGTAGAGGTGAATGAACTACACACACACACACACACACACACACACACACACACACACACACACACACCTGGAGCAGGGGAAAAGAATGGCGAATTCTTTTAAAGGGAGTCGTTAGCCCAAGAGATCCTTCTGTCTTGGCCCCTCTGTGAACTCTTTCTCCTCTGATGGTCCCTTCTCAAAAGTCCTCTATGCTGCCAGAGAGCCAGCTCCCATCCACACCCACGGTGACACACAATGAGAAGTAAAAGGTTCACTTCATCCCCAGGACTGCATGCCACTCTCCTTTCTAGATCCCAGGTTCCAGAGGGCAGAATCCCCCTTGCGCCTGCTTTATGTCAAGTGCTTTACAGGCATTTGTGAATAAATGGGTGGATAGTTCTGGAAATTGCTCTTTAAGCACACCTGGAATGGGGCTCAGCATCTTGCATGAAATCTTAACCCAGATCTTGAAAAAGGGTCATTCTCCTCTTGGGGTGAGGAAACACTTGACCTTTCTGGAAAGTTCTTCCTTTTACTCCTGGCTTTGGAGAGGTTCTCAGAGCCTCATTTCTTTGGAAGCCTTCCTTCGACTTCCCAGCAGCGTCACCCCAATCAAGCAGCCGATTTTCGATGCACGTTTTCAGATCTTCCTCCCACCTTCATCTGACAAGTCCAATCATTTCTATTCCTTGATTATGTTTTGGTTTGAGGCTGCAGCCAGCTGCAGTTATCCCCAACTCTGGGTGGCAGTGGAGAGGAGGGTCATTATGGAGGAGCCTCGTCTCAGTGGTGACCAGGAGACAGGTGCTATTCCTCCATGTTCTGGGACTGGGATAGAGACTCTTGCAGTGGTCTGAATCTGGTTGGCTCAGAGGTCAGGGAAATCCTACTTGGCTTTCATTTTGGTCAGCGTTCCTCAGAGTATACTCAGAGACCAGGGTCCCTTGAGGTGTTCTGTGGAAGAAAGAAGCCCAGGCTTGGATACACGTGGGGGAATTCAGCTGCACTCAGCCTTTGATTGCAAGCTGCAGAAGTCAACTCTCCTAATTTAAGCTCGGAAATGATTTACTCCGAAGACCTTGGATAGTTCAAAGAACCTCAGAAAGTCAAGGTCAGAAGGGACACAGCCAGCAGTCAATGTCACACTGTGGGACCGATCCCGGGAAGGCCCTACCGCTGTACAGGCACATGACTGTGGCTCTCCATCTCCGCCACCACCGCTATTGCCTCTATCCACTGCTACTGCCGCCACTTTTGAAGACAGATCATCATTGCTGCTGCCACCCCCACCTCTGTGCAACATGTTCTGCAGCGCCCCTCCTTTTTGCATTAGATTATTCTGGGGGAATGCATCTAATTGGTAGAGTGAGGTCATGGATTTGCCCCCTAGAAAGAGAGGTTAGGACAATGAATTTTTTTTTTTTTCAGTTCCTGTACTTGAAGGCAACCTCTGCCTACAAACACAGGAGACATCTTCAAACATGAGTGTGGTGGTTTGAATGAGAATGGCCCACATGGGCTCCTATGTTTGAATACTTGGTCCCCAGTTGGTTGAGCTATTTGAGAAGGATCAGGAGGTACGACCTTGTTGGAAGAGATGTGTCACTGGGCGTGGGCTTGATGTTTCAAAAGTCATGTGCTAGACCAGCTGGGCTCTCTGATTCCTGCGTGTAGACTGAGATGATCTCTCAGCTGTTGCTCCAAGCCTGCTGTCTGCTACCTCTGCTCTGCCATCACGGATCCTAATCCTCTGGAGCCATAAGCCCAAAATAAACCCTTCCTTCTATAAGTTGTCTTGGCCCTGGCGTTTTATCATAGCAATAGAAAAGTAACTAAGATGATGGGTAAGGAGAACAGTAGGTGGCCAAGAGGATGAAGAGCAGGACTGGGGAGATGGCTCAGGACTTGCCTTGCAAGCATGAGGAGTTGAGTTCAATCACCATGTTGCATGTTTAGAACCCCACTCCTGGGGACTGGAGATAGGTGGACCCCTGAGGCTCACAAGCAGCCTAGAGAGACTCCGTGTATTAAAAAAAAAAAGGATGGCACCTGAAGAACGACATTTGTGGTTGTCTCCTGGCCTCCACACAGGATCATGAACACACAAAGAACAGATATTCACTACACCTGGACCCTAGGCATCTATCTCCTTTGGGAATTCATGGCACTGTGGGACAGAATCTCTTGACCTCAGCCCTGTTGGTATTCCAGACTGGGTATCTCTTAGTTGTGGGCTGGCCTACGCATTGTGCGGTTAGCTGCTTGCGGGTCTCTACTGGCCGGATACCAGTTTCATAGTGTCCTGTAGTTGTGACAGCTAAAAATGTCTACATTCATCAACAAATGCCCTATGGGGGGACAAATTCCCTCCCAGCTGAGAACTGACATCTATGAAATCTGCAGGGAACTTGCAATATATTTGGGAAATCAAGACTGGTTTTTCTCTGATTTTTCTAAGCCTTTTTCTCTAACACTCTTTGTTTTTGCAGAAGTTACTTTAGGAAAAGCTGGCTGGCAGCTGGGGCCTTGGCTCTGGTTTTCATGGGAGTGGGAGGTTGCACAAACCAACCGGCACCCTGTGTCTTCTCCTCACCACCTTCCCCACCTGCCTTCTCCCTGCACGGCCTGGAGTCTCCTGGGGGAGTCCAGCTTTGCGAACACCCAAGCCCCAGGGAGCCGGTTATGACTGGGAAGCATAGCCAGGGTCTGGAGGAGGAGACTTCAGAATGCTGTTCAGCTTGTAGGTTATTCTTTTCCATTTGGTTGTGAACTTGCCCCGCAGGCACACATATTGCCCTGACTACCAAGAATATGGCCTTGGAAACAAGCTGCCTGCCTGTGGCTGTCCCTATGCCTACACTTACGGTCTGACAAAGATCCCACATGGCTCACACCCCAGCTGGTCTCCATTATGAGGGCCCGACCTTCTTGTCTGTATTTTACACTAGGTCAAGCCTCTTATTACTGCCCAAGGAGTACTCTAGTTACAGGGTCAAGCACATATGCATCAGCATAGAAAACACCCCTTCCACTGTGATGAGGGGGTGCAGGCCTTGGAAGGGTGGGACACCCCCACAGGCCTTGCCCCACTTCTAGCCCATCATGGCGTGAAGCATGTGTCCCTGAATTCAGCTGTCCATTCTGGAGGCTTCTGTGACCTGGCAGTTTCCTTACATGGATGGCTCAGCCCTTGCTTGCAACTTTGTCTTTGGATGTCTTTCAAGTGGTTTATGGTGCCTCTCGGTGACCTTGGTTCTTAACCTTAGGAAATGGGTACAGAAGAACAGAATTGCATCAGGGTTAGACAAAGCTGCATTTGATCTACTTTGGACATGTTACTTTTCTCTCTGAACTTTACTTTCATTGTCTGTGTAGACTTTTATTTTTAAGTGCTGCTTTTCTTCTTCACCCCAGGATTCTGTATTTTAGGTTCTGATAGGTGGCTCCTGGGTATTTGAAAGTGGGGCCCCTTGAGCCCTTCCTGAGGATTGAAGGTCCTCGTGCTCTGGGCCCTGGGGTGTATATTCAAGAGTCAGGAGAGACAACTGGAGTGAAGAGGAAGGGGGTGGGGGTTAGAGTCTGAAAATGCCTTGGATCCCAACCAGCTAGAGGATGCGCCAACGGAAAATTCCTGCTGTGTGTCAGAGGCCCACCTGGCCCGGGTGACAGCCAGCCAGACACGCAGGCCCCACCACATGTTTAGATAGCATTTTCCTGCCCCAGCTGGAGCTCCTCCTGACCCTCACCAATGCTTCTCTTGGAAAAGTGGGGTGGGCTAGGCTGGAGTGCTCATCTGGACCCAGGGAAGCGACCTGTGGCTCAGGTTCTAGAGCTCTATCCCAGGAGGAAGAGCTCTGATAGAAAGCGTAGGTGGTAGCAGGCTTAGGCAATCCCAGGTCTGGGTTGAGCTCTATCTCTGACTCAGGAATGGCCATATAGAGAGTCCTTACCAGCCCAGTGTCCTGCTGTGAAGCTATATTTTGGGGGGTTCCTCATCGCTGTTTGGAGAGGCCAAAGTCTTATAACTGGCAAGTATTGTGGGCAGTTTCCAGCTGAGATTCCGAGTCTGACGGGACCATTGAGTCTCAGGGCATGGTACTGACTCAATACCATTCCTAAACTCAGTATCTTTGAGTCTAGGTATGCTCCAGGAACCACACTGCATTCTGTGATATGGGCTGAGCAAATCACCTGACTAGGGTGGAGGGACCTTTAGATTTTGCACAGATCTTATTTATACTCCTGGCCTTTTCTGTCTGGGGTCCAGGGATAATCAGAGGCAGCCTAAGGGCAGGAAAGAAATTAGGGGACATTATCAGTCTGGGTGAATCAATGAGCTACATGTTCACTGAGACACCCTGACTCAAAAAATAAGGTGGAAGACGATAGTTTCCATTTGCACACATTCACACACTACATACATTCACAAACACACACACACACGCATACACACACCCTGCATTGGGGTTGAACACTCTGGTCAAGATGGATCTGTAAATATTCATCTCTTGTGAGTTTGACTAATCTGAGATTCTGACAAGGCCCAGTTTTGGATAATGGTCAATTTCCCACAGTTATGCATGTGGGAAATCTCCTGATTAACCTGGGACCTGTCTGAATAGATTGCCACTCCACGGCGCTGATCACCTGTTCTGAGCCCGGGTTTCCACAAGCAGTCTCTCAGAGACAGTTAACACCCAGCTTACCACCAAGAAGACAATCCCCCAAGTCACCAGGCTCCCAAACCCTGCTTCTTTAGGGGCTGGCAGCTTGAGTCTTTAAATTGTTCAGATTACTTCCTAGGAATATATTTCAGAAAAGCCCTGGACTTTATACATACAAGCCAGGAAGGACAAACCCTGGCCCCAAGACTCATGCTTTCACTCTCGTTGGGCCTTGTATGACCATTTCATAGGGATTTCCAGGCTCCCTCTCAGTCTCCTACACCTTCCTCTTTCTATGGCCAGAGAGCTTTCTTATGTTCTCCCAGTCATTCTGAAGAAGCTGTTTCCTGTCAACTCCCGAGAGCCCCAGTTGCCCAGGGAATGAACTCCAGGTAAACTGTCCTCCCGAAGCCAGCATTCAACACATTTCTCTTCTTTAGCTTCCAGCCTATGCATTTTCCAGTTCTGCATGCTTACAGGGTCCCCTGGGATTCTGCTCATCCAGCTCATTTTACCTCTCCTGAAATAAGAATCCATGTAATACTATGCATCTTTGAGATTCCAGGGTACCCCAGGATGAATAAGGTGGAAGTTGGAACACAATTGTGAGATTTTGTGTATGTGTGTGCCTGTGTGAGGAGAGAGAGAGAGAGAGAGAGAGAGAGAGAGAGAGAGAGAGAGACAGAGATCATGTGATTTGAGAACAGGTCCATCCTCCTAGGGAAGGTGTCTCTGTGATGCTTCAGCTTCATCATCCGCTCGCTTGACAGAATTTGGGATCACCTAGGAGACACATTCTGGTTGTTCCTGTGAGAATGTTTCCACAGAGGTTTAGCAGAGGCAGGAGGACCCACCCTAAACATGGATGGCACCATTCCATTGGCTGGTTTTGAACTGAATAAAAAGGGAAAAAAGGAATAAGCCAGCCAAGCCAGCATTCTTTCTTTCTGCTTCCTGACTATGGGTGCCATGTGACCGCCAGCTTCCCACCCTTGCTGCCGCAGTAGTCACTCTCCCCACGCGCCTTCCGCCCTCCCTGTGGTGATGTAACTCCTGACTGAGGCAGTTGCTGTCAATGGTACCTTGCTCCTAATGTCTGACACGCGAAAGGTGTTTGTTTATAATACTGCTAACGAAGAGACCGTATCACCTCTGCAGCCAATCAGCAATGAGTGGGAGTATACGAGAACCTCGAACTGCCAGAAGCACCTTGTGATGCCGGGTAGTCAGCCGAAACTTCAGCGGTATATTGTTCTGTTCATTAAACAGGGGAAGCTTTTGTGTCTGTGGGGTGGGGGTCAGTTAGCATTGTGTTACAACACTAAAACACTTCAGCAAAGTGAGTTCTGGATTCAGTGCATTTGAAGTTTGCATCCCGAAAGTGGCTTTCTGTTGTTTATCATACCCACGTGTGACACCGAGCAACCACACGCTGTGCCTTCCCTGAGGTGCTGTACTGTCACTCAAACTGTGAGCCAGAGGAAACCCGTCCTTTCTTATACTCTCCTTGCCAGGTATTTTGTCACAGCTTTCTGTAGAAAAAAAAAAGTGACTATTGCATTTTTCTTACAGAAGTCTTTAAAGATTCCTGGTCTTGCCAGGCTGAGGTGGTGCACCCCTTTAATCCCAGCACTCAGGAGACAGAGGCAGGTGGATCTCTGGGAGTTCCAGGCCAGCCTGGTCTACAGAGTGAGTTCCAGGATAGCCAGAGTTACAACAGAGGAACCCTGTCTTGAAAAACCAAAACCAAACCAAACCAAACAAAACAAAACAAAAAATCCCTGGTCTTCTGGCAGAGCTACCTAGACCAAGTGGGTGAGAGTCCCAAGTCATGTCAGAGAATGGGACATGGCTTCCAGGAACCCTGGACACTGTGGCAAGACCCTTCTCTCCACTGCTGCTTGAATATCAAGAACGAGGTGTTGGTAATCCTAGAACTTAGGAAGTAGAGGCAGAAGGATCAGGAGTTCAAGCCCCACTTTGGATATATAGCAAGTTTGAGGCCAGCCTGGGCTACATGAAACTAGGTCTCTAAAAAGCCCCAAAGGATTAAAGTAACAGAAAAGGAGACTGAGCCCTGAGTGTCTTTGCTGAAGCCAGAGTTGGAAGGCTTAGTCTACAGATAGGTCTGGGCTTGGCAGAATGATGTTTAAAAACAGTCATCTAATCATTGACTTTTCCAGGGTGTTCCTTTGGTCTCACAGGACATATCCTGATTTATAGGGCACAAGACTCCAGCAGCTCCAAGAAGGATTCTGTTTTTCACAGGGCTATAGTTCATGGGAAGAAGCGGAAAGCAAGGGACTATGCAGGAATGTTGGGAGTCAGAGAGGAGGTGGGGGAGGGTCTGGCTGGAGAGGACACTTCTATCTTTGACTGCATACCCTTCAGCAAAGGGTGGGTGGGATGGGAGTTCTGTTTTTTGTCAGAAAATTCAACCATGTTTGTCAGAGTCAGAGAGAGGTCCATGTATTGGCATCTCTCTCTCTCTCTCTCTCTCTTTCTCTCTTTGTCTCTCTCTCTCTCATTGAACAGAGAAAAGGCATACTAAGGTATATACCCGAGGGTCTTATTTCTTCTGGTCCAAAGTTTGGTCTCCCCAGAAACAGGCTGCTCGATTTCAAGGGTGGAGGGCATGGTGCCTGGAAGCAAGCAGGCTTCGCTCCAGGCCCCGCCACTGCTGGTATTAACTGAGTCTTAGTGTTCTCATAAATATAGTGGACACACTCAGTGACACTCTGGGGCTGGCTGTTCTGGCTCCTGAAATCCAACTCTTCAGTCACACAAGGTGGCCATTTCCAAAAGGGCTGTGGGAGAAAGGCAGACCTTGGAAATGAGCAAACCTTCCAAACAGGACTTTTCTCTCTGGTGGACCAGCTGTTGAGTGTTTACTATCATAGCCCTGAGATTGGCTCTCACCCCTTAGGGCTGAGGACTAACTTAGGCAAAATGCATAAAGTTCTTACCATGTGGCTAGATTGGAGCAGAAGCTCAGAAGGGATTATCTTGAAGCCTTACCGTGTCATCCCCCTTGGTGCACTTGGGAAAGTCACTTGGGCAAGAATTGCTCTCTTCCATCTTATGGATGTAAATGTCCAGGTCATGGGGTGCCCTATGGTTGAGCATGGAGGTGGTCAGGAGGAGACAGAATCTTCGTAGTCTTCATGGACTCTGTCCACTGCCTCAGAATCTCAGAAATCTGAGGAACCATGGAGAACCTTAGAGACCATCTGGCAACCATTTGAGCCTATCCACCTCAGATGAGAAAACCATGGACAGGAGAGGAAAGATTCGTGACCAAGGTCACTCAACCAGTGATGGCCAAGCTGGGCTCGGTTTCCAGATCTCTGTGTTCCACATGGGCATCTCTCTCCAATGGACCAAACTGCCTTTCAACTCCTGAACTGGGGTAGACTGTCCGACCCTGTCAGTATGGCCCCTGCTGTAGAGGATAGGGAAGGGGTGGCTATGGGAGAGACCACATGTGTTTCTCCCAGGAGAAAGCATACAGGATTATGTGACCCTGCCTACATCAAGTCATATTAAGCTGTCTTTGTCTACACTGCAGCCTTTACAAATTCAAGTCTCTGGCATTTTGTCAATTAGTAGACACCGAGAAGCCGAGCTCCCCAGACAAATCCTTGGGCCTCTGTGGGCAATAGAGCAGCAACGCTGATGGGCCAGGGCTGGACCATCCCTGTGGTCCTGATCCATCTTTTGCTCCTTCCTTTATTATTTCCTCTCTGCACCTCTTCTCCAGATATCCCTCCTTGGGCCCCTGGAGCCTGCTTTGGTGCAGGTATCAAAAGTGCCTGAGAATTTCTACCTGATCCTTAGCCGGTGACTGGAGATACGGGTGCATGGGGACATGTAGAGAGCTGGGTCATCTCCAGCGTCCCACAGGCCTGGGCTGAAGCCTTCATCTATGGCTTTATGTAAGAAGAGTCTTACTTGACCTTAGTGCTCTCCTTATCCTGCTTTCCCTGCCCCCTTCATGGCTTCCGTGGACCACTTCCTTTAAAGGTCCTCATTTCTGGGACTGCTCCTAGGGACCATCAGCCAAAACACTGGCCTTTTTATTTTTCAGCCATGTACCGTTGCTTGAAATGATGGCTATGTCTCTATTTCCTGAGTGCCTCCACTAGGATACAAGTTCACAAAGCGGGAGCTTGATCTGCTTTACTAACCCTGCTCCCCTGTGTCCAGAGAGGTGTCTGACACATAGTAGATACTCAAAAAGCATTTGGTTAAAAGAACTTCAATTCATTCTCACAATGATACTGTGAAGAAAAATGATCATTCCTATTTTATATATAAAGAAGCCATGATGATTAATCTCAATTGTCAACTTGATGAGATTTAGAATCACCTGGGAGGAGGCCTCTGGGATGCCTGTAGGGGGTTATCTTGATTCGGTTAATTGAAAGTGGAAGACCCACCCACTATGGGTGGCACCATTCCCTAAGTTAAAGGAGAAAGTGAGCTGAGTGTGGGTATTCATTGCTCACTTCTTCCTGACTTTGGATGAAATGTGTCCAGCCACCTCAAACTCTTGCTGACTTGATTTCACCACCATGATAGACTGCACCTTCAACAATGAACCAAAATAAACCCCCGTTTCCCTAAGTTGCTTTTGTCAGAGGATTTTGTCTCTGTAACAGAAAAGTATTTTGACAAAAGTGTTTTCAAAGAAGTTTACCAACATGTCCAGGGTGACAGAGACTGCATTTACCAGCATCCCTGTGTCTGCAAACCGAAGATCAGGCTTTAAAACCCAATCCCATGTTTGCAATTTCTAGAACATTCCCCAGCCCCTCAGTGCTGCTGAAATGACTGCCTTTGCTAAGGAAAACTACCTGTCTTGCCTCCTACAATGCCCTCTGGTTCCAGAAGCGCTCCTGGTGGTTCTTCCTCACATTTTTTCCCTCTTTCTGAAATCCTTCAGGGATGGAGTTTTCTTGATATCTCTGCTTACTCGCATCTAGGCTGGGCCTGTCAGAAGCCCGAAATTGAAAAATGTTTATTGATTAAAAGACAAGAAGAAAAGAGAGTTGGAGAAGGGGAGTGACAGCAAAGAGGAAGAAAGAAGACACTGGGAGGGTAAGCTCCTGTGCACTGGGAAGGGACTGTGTGTGTGTGTGTGTGTGTGTGTGTGTGTGTGTATGTGTGGCTGCTGAAGACAGCAGGACTGGCCCTGGTCACATGCTAGTGTTGGGACAGCTCTGATCTGTCAGTTGCCCCTTTAGTTCTGGGACATGTCCTAGGCCGAAAGCAAGAATGTGCCTTGGCACCTAACAGCCAACCTGGTACCCAGCCAGGGCTTGGTGGATGGATGCCCTTATGTCGTTTTGTGATTAGGATGTTGTAAGGTTGAATGAATTTGTGTGGTGCTTAGACTAGTCCCAGGATTCAATACACTGTCTGTCGAATGAATCCCCCTCCCCCTTACCACTCATGTTCTCCCAGGAGACCCTGGGGCTCTCTCCCACGGCTCTGGATTGGTTATGGAGGCAGCACTTACACTGTGTTGGAGTTGGCTGATCATGGACCTAGGTGCCTTTGCTTCAGGCCTGCTCCCAAGTCATTTAGCTAACTCCCAACAAAAATGGGTTCTGGCAAAGATCCAATATCGTGGAGACATAAATTTATTCAAAATTTATCTATAAATTCAGTAAAAACCCCAATAAAACTTAACAAGAGTTCTAAAAATGTAATTTTATAAGCTGATACGAAAAGTCACCTAGAGGGGAGAAATGGACAAGAGTAGCCATCAGGTTTTGACACAGAACAATGAGGATAAAATGGCTGTTTTAAAACATTTAGTATAAAGTGATTAAAGCAGAATGATCTTTGTTTATGAACAAATGATCTAATCAACGGAACCAAACAGGAGACCGTTCCATGGAAATCTAATGTATACTGAGGGGACATTTTTGCTTTGTCTTGTTACTTTTGAGACAGGGTCTTGCTATGTAGCCCAAAATGACTTTGATCTAGTGAGGATCCTCCCTGTCTCAGCCTCCTAGGTTCTGGGATTGTAGGTGTACACCAACACATCTGGCCTAAATCAGCAAGAAAATACTAGTCAAGAAATATTTGGAGACAATAGAGTTCCCACTCGGGCAAAACCACGTTATGATATTGGTAGTGTCCTTACCTTCTGAAAAGAGAATTCATTCTAGCCATTTCAATCAGAAAGGGGTTTGTGGAAGCTATATGCTGTGGTTTGAATATTGTTTGTCCCTTCTAAAAGTCATATTGAAATATGACTGCCATTGTGGCAGAGGTTGGAGGTGAAGTTTTGAAAGATGATGAGGTCATTAGGAAAGATTAATGTCTTTCTCAAAGGAGTGAGTTCTCACTCTCCAGAGACCGGCTCAGCCATCAAGAGAGAGGGGCTGTTACATAGCAAGGCTGCCCTGTGTGATTTCCCTCCTCCTTCCCCTTTTGAATTTTACCATGGAGTGAAGCATCATGAGGCCCCCTCTGGGTGCTGGCACCATGGTCTAGGACTTCTCAGTCTCCAGAACCACAAACTAAAGAAACCTTCTTTTTGTATGAGCTACCACCACAGGTATTTTGTTATAGCAACAGAAAATGAAGATACATGCAAGAATTATAGTACTGAAAAGAAAGCACATAGGTTGAGTCTACAGAACAATTTCCGTAGCTATAGCACAGAACGGAGCCACTGCGGAGGATGACAGCTTTGCCATGGTCTGGAAGCTGCCAGGAAGTAGGGAGTTTTTGTCATGGACACTGTTCTATAACTGCACCACCTCTGTGAGGATCCATGTGTGCTAGGCAAATGGATGCTCCGCATTAACTCAAAGCTTCATGTGATGTGTCTGCTGAGGGCGGAGGGAAGCAGAAACCAAGATAGAGAACCAGGAGGGCAAATGGCTTTTCAAGACAATGCCCTTAAAAGATAAAGAGAAGAGGAAGCAGAAACGACAGAAAAAGCTTTCCCGGGTGGATCAAGTTCTGACCCTGCAGGAAGGAAAAGGAGAAGTAGCAAGTAAGCATATGGAAAGATATGCAATGACATATTCAGGGGTGGATTACAAATCAGAGCAACTATGGGATGCCACTACACAGACAGCATGGCTGAAATCCTAAGCATTGACAGCATCAAACGCTGCTGAGGAGGTGGAACAGGAGCTTCATTCATAGCTGGTGAGAAGGCAAACGGTACAGCCACTTTCTAAGGCAGTTTGGCACTTTCTTACAAACCTAAACAGAGTCCCGCCATATGCTCCAACAATTATGTTCTTAGGTATTTGCCAAACTGAACTGAAAACTTTGTCCACACAGAAACCTGTATGCAAATGTTTATAGCAGCTTTGTTCATAATTGCTAGCGACTAGAAGCAACCATGACATTCTTCAGCAGGTGAATGGTAAACTGTGCTATGTAAGTACAATGGGATATTGCTCCTCAGTGGAAAGAAAGCTATCAATCCCCAAGCAACCACGGAAGGAATTCAAGTGTATATTGTTCAATGAAGGAAGCCAGTCTGGATGTCTACATTCTGACCACATAATACTATGGAAAAGGGAAAATTCATAGCTATGTTTTTAAAAAGACTGATGGGTGTTAGTGGTTCAGAGGAGAATGGGAGAGATGAATAAGCAAATTCAAGGCATTTTAAAGGTGACAAAATGATTCTGCTTGGTACTACAAGTGGTGGATAAATGACACTATATGTTTGTCAACAGCCATAGAATTGTGCAACCCAGAGACAAAAAACTCTCATGTAAACTATGGATATTATTTAATAATGATGTTTCAATACAGATTGATCAGTTGTAATAAATGTACCATACTAATACAAGATATTAATGTAGGGGGAAAACCTCGGTGTGCTGGGTTGGGGGCTCAGTGGATATAGAGAAATTCTGTGCTTTCTTCTATAACTTTTCATGCACCATGTATTCTAATCTTGACTTAAGATCAAAGGGTTTTTTGGGGGTTGTTGCTTTTTTGATTTTTTGGAGACAAGATGTCCCTGTGTATCCCTGCTCAGTCTGGAATTCACTGTATAGACCAGGCTGGCCTCCAACTCACAGAGCTCTGCTTGCCTCTGGTTCCCACATGCTGGGATTGAATGTGAGCACTGGCATGCCCCGTTAGCTACTAATATTTAAGGTAATTAATATATTTGAAGAAAAATTGGAAGCAAATATAATAGGTGGTAGAAGTGTAACTCTCCAGCTTTCTCAGGGTACTTGTAGGTTGTACTTATTTTTCCAGTGTCCCATCTGGTCTAGTGTTTGTCACTCTCAAAAGTGGATGAGGATTTACATGGTCACCATGGACAAAAGGCTATTATTGAGAAATAATACCTGTAAATCTGTAGGAGAAAGATAGTCCAGGAGAACAACAGCAGTTCATAAGACTGAAATGCACTGTTAACCTGTTTATAACTATAATTGAAGTGGATTTCTTGTAGGAAGTGCTTAGTTGGACCATGGTTTAAAGAAAAAGTCCATCTTGACCATCCATGTCTTTTAATTGGGGTATTTAAATCATTCATGCTTAATTTTTTATTATAATATTGGGAGTGGTTCTATGAACATCATTTAAAGCAGATCCTGAACAAGAAGTATTTCTAAAGACAAAGAAATTCATTTCACAGAATCAGTTCACCAAGAGGATGTGGTGGCACCCAAGACATATGTGGAGGCACCCAAGAGACTTTGAATTACACAAAACAAAAAGAGAGTAGACAAACTGGTGATCAGAGTTGAGACTTCAAATCATCTTGTCCTTGAGTCAAAATTTTATGATCTATTATGTGGAATTTTTATTGATTTCTTGAAGTGCTTAATGAACCAAAGGTTCCTTTAAGACTAGCTTTTAGTCTCTAGTTTCTCTGATGGGAGCCAGTGGGATGTCTCTCTTGACATTGGACTTTTCTTTGTTTGTGAGCTCTTTGGCAACAGGAGTTATTTTCCTTGGGATCCGGTAAGTGTCCTGAGTTATCAAGACCTCTTTAGGTAATTTTACTACTGGCCACTTCGACTCTGTTTGGGGGGATTGGTTTTCTGACCTTCTACGGTTACTATGCTTGCTTCATTTTTCCTACCTAGAAATTTTCTATTCGTCGCTTTTGAGCTTAAGTTATATAACATTTTGCTGTTTGGAACAGTCTGAGAAATTCCCATGTCTGATTTGATTTGAGTTTTGGTTGGACATCTTAATAGGTCTCCCACAACAAAACCGTGACGTCAGCCTTCGCTCTTTCTGCTTGTCCTGGAATTATAACATTATAATAAGTTGTTCTTTTTTTAACTGGGAGAAGAAATGGCACTGCCTTCCTGGTGCTTGGAGAAGATACTCTTTTGTTTCGGAATTCACCACTTGACCTTTGTGTTCTGTTAATAGGAAACAACTTCCAACCCCACCCAGAGTCAGTTTGGTGAGTATGGGAAAGCGGCAAGGGAGCCCTGAAGAGATTTATGACTCTGAGATGTTAATACCCTTTAAGCAGAAGACATTTGGAATTGGCCAAGTTATGCCTCTGGGAACTATTTACTTAGAACACCACCATGTCCCAGTTTGGAGTCACACTATCGTATGCCTGAGGTTGGTGTGCTCTCACAAAGTTACAGGTAATACTCTAGGACTAGTTGCTTGCTCAAGATTGGTGGGGAAGAATGGGGAAAGAAATGTTCACTTTTTCAGATGACATGGAAGCTGCCCAGGGCAGAAAGTCCTAGACCTGGGAGTAGGTGTCCCCCCAAGGAGCTCTTTCCACCCCCAGCTTCAGGGGAATCCCCCACAGGAATCTTTTTTGATATTTTATCAGTAATGCAGAGAAAAGGCCAATTCTGGAGGCAGGTCTTGGATCTGGCCATGAGAGTGGGAATACTTAGTTCTGGGCTATATCAGGGACAGGAGGCTGGGATAGGCCCGGTGGGGGGAGGAATAGCAACTCTGAGGTAGGATAGAAGTTGGGAAGAACATCAAAGTCAGCTCTGGGCCATGTGTTTCCAAAGCAGGCAACAACCTCTGGGAGCTGGGATGGGTATTTCCCCTGTTCCCATGGGCTGTGTTGTTTCTGGCTATGTTGCTGAGAATCAGGGAAAAATCTAACCCCTGCTTTAGGAGGAGGAAGTGGGTACTGACCAGCTCTGTGGAAAGGACCCAGGAGAGAGAGCGAGAGCGAGAGCGAGAGCAAGCAGGAAAGGTGAGTGAAGCTGGTCAGGGAACAGGCCAGAGCACAGCGTTCTTTGAAGGACACTGTATGAAGCTAGCCCCTATCTCTTGGGCCATGGGCAGCTGTGGAAGAATATCAAGAAAGATGGTGGTATGATTAAACTTGCACTATCTAGAGCGAAAACAACAGATTCTCTCAAGATTTGTAGATGCTGTGGGGAGCATCTGCTGGCTTTGTATGCCTGCCACTGCTTCTGCCCACTCTGTGTTAATAGAACCTTCTAGACGGAATCTATTTAATGTGCTTTAGGTGGATCTGACTGCAATCTTCCCCAAACCAGGGAGTGTGCTCATGTCCAGCGCAGGCCAGTGGGAGTTCCTTCAGGGGCAGGACTGGGCTTCAAGTTTGAACCAATTGATTGGGCCTAAAACTCCTCCAGTAGACTGGTTAGGGAAGACTGTCTTTTTTCTGATAGGGTCTCTAAATAGAATATGAATCCAGAGCTACTGATGACTAAGAAGGCTTTCCGCCACATGAGGAGAAAATATTTGAGAGATGGTATGAGTCAGAACCCTGCGGATGTAGCTGGGGTGCAGCTATGGACCACATAGGTGGAGACAGGCCATTGGAGAAGAGGACTCCAAAGATGTTGGTAAAATACTATTCAGCAGTTCTTGGGGCTGACTTAGTCCTCCCTTTAACATGAGCCAATAACGTTTTTCTTGCCTGCTCTGCGTTGTTTCTCTCTTATGAGAGAGGATGTCCTCACTGAGGATGCCCTCAGCAGCTGTGGGCTCACCTTTCTCTGTCCTCCAGACTTGATACCCGTCATTCATCTTATATGTAAAATGGTTTCTAGAGCGTCTCCATCCTGGCCATCCTCCTCTGGATGGAGACGCCCATTCTAGCGTGTAGGACAATGAAGTACATGATCCTGAAGATTGACAACCTGGCAGTCCATCTAATGCTGGTAAGACCTGTTGAGGGGCCTCCATCATGGTTTCTGTATGAGTCAGAGTATTCACACTTCTGTAGAAAACAAAACCCTTTGACTTGGCCACAGGGAGCACTAAAGTCAGCACTCGGCCAATCTCAGTGTCTAGGTGGAAGAAAAGGAACGTGTCCTTTATAGTCAAAAAGATCCCAGGATTGTCCTGAATACAGATGAAGCCACTTAGTCATCTTAACCGGCAGTTAATGAGCCAATCCATAATTTAAAAGGCATTTTAAGAAAGGGCAAGAGGAAGTGGGAAGACATGGAGCCAGGCTTACATACTACTTATATCAGATAGGAAAAAGTATGTGTGTGTACATGTACATGCATGTATGTGTATGTGTGTGTATGTGTGTGTGTATATGTGTGTGTATGTGTGTATGTGTGTGTGTCTGTGTATGTGTGTATGTGTGTGTATGTGTGTATATGTGTGTGTGTCTGTACATATGTGCATATGTATGTATGTGTGTGTGTGTGTATGTGTGTATGTGTGTGTATGTGTGTGTGTATGTGTGTATGTGTGTGTGTATGTGTGTGTGTGTATGTGTGTATGTGTGTGTCTGTGTCTGTGTGTGTGTATGTGTGTATGTGTGTGTATGTGTGTGTCTGTGTATGTGTGTATGTGTGTATGTGTGTATATGTGTGTGTGTCTGTGTATATGTGCATATGTGTGTGTGTGTGTGTGTGTGTGTGTGTGTCTAACAAGGAATGACAATCTCACTTCCCTCTTGTTCCTGAAACATTCCTATAGTCATCTGGTTATGTTGGTAACCAGAGCAAAGGCCTCCCTAACAGACCTGAATTTAGACCCTAGAGGATGGGCCTCCTCAAGGCCTCATGAAGCCTGCAGTGGACTTCACAAGTCTTCTTTATCTGTCTTCTCCCTGGCTAGTCATTGAGTTACAAACAAAATTAAAACCTAAATGCCTATGGGGCCATCATGCCTTTCAGTGTGTGAAAATAGATTGACCCTCAACACATAGGAAATCTAGGATTCTCTGTACATCTGGGAATTTGGTCCCAACCCCATCTTCTCTGATATCCTGCTTGTCTCTCCGTCTGTCTATCTGTCCATCCATCCTTCCTTCCTTCCCTTCCACCCTCTCTCCCTCCCTCCCTTCCTTTCCCCTACTTCCTGGGACACCTTCTCACTATGTGTCTCACCTCTTCGAGCCCCAACCTCTGCCAGGCTTCCGTCTCCTTCACTACAAACTCTTTTGCCTCTCTGTGAGTTCCCCACAGAGCACATCAGCCCCATCTCTGCCCCAGCCTGCCTCTGGGCCATGTTCAGAATCCCATGTAGGACAAGCTTTGAAATTACTTTTTCCTTTAATGCAATCATCATCATCATTAGTCCTAACTCCTTCCCTTACCAGTCTCTCCAGGCATGTAGAAGCCGGGTGTCTCTCTGGTATGAATTATTTTCAGATGAAGGACAAAGGCCCAGACTGGGGAAGGATGCCTATCACTTAAAATGAGCACAGAACACAGCCAGCCTGAATGAGCCAAAACGGAGCTGATGGTTGCTTAATAGTACCTGTTTGTTTCTTGATGGTCAAGGTTGACTGTAACCTGGAGATACTTCCCTAGCCCCACCAGGCCCTGTGTTTAGAGTACCAGGTTGTGTAGAGATGGAAGACTTGCTCCTCTGGTTCTTATGCAGGTTCCTGACCAATGGGCTAGGGACCAGGAGCCCATTTGAAGTGACGGGCAACCCTTCCCCAATCTAGGCCTCTGTCCCTCACCTGAAAAATAAGATATTGGACCAGATGAGGCCCAGAGCTAATCCTGGTCCTGGGAAGGAGATAATCTTATCCTTGACAGGAATTTACAAGGTTCTTGGGGCCGTATATCCTGTGAGGACAGAAGCTATTCTGAGTCACCTTCCCCCCAACCTCCTATCACAAAGGGGTCTGCTGCCCTAGGAGCTCCCAAGATGCTGGGGTTTAAGAAACTGGAGAGACTACTGAAGCCAGGGTATAGTAAGTGAGGAAGAATTACTAGGATGAGGCTGAAGAGATTCCTCAAAGACCATTCTGAGATGTCAGTGTTCATTCTAAGTAAAATGGAAATTGTGAGGAGGTTTTTATGGCTGAAAATATCTCATCTGTCTACCAATACAGTTTTAAGAACCTTCTCTTCTAAAGGTATTTCCCACTCACCTTGATTGCTCCAACTCCCAGAGGCCTTTGGGTCAACTTCCTGCTCTATTAGCCATGTCTGGCAGACAAGCACCTCCTTCAGGTGGGTTTGCCTGACTAGTGATTGGCAATCTTTGGAAAATGAGGCAGAGATCATAGAGACAGAGAAAGGGGCAGAATAGCAGATAAGGACTTTGTACAAGGGGCTTGAAGGGGACATCTGCTAAATGAAATGCAAATCCTTGCTCCAGTGGCTGCCAGGAAGAGAGAGGTAGCTGATGAGAACCATATGTCCCCGAGTAAGTGACGAGGAGCCCTCCTCCCTGCACGCGCTTGATGAAGACGTTGCTGTTGGTCTCCCTTGCAGTGGAAAGTCTCCTGTTTTGAAGAATACAGTGTTAAGAGGCGCTCTGAAACAAACCACATTTCGCAGTTAAGTAGCTTACAAGGTCAGTAAAGCAAGGAGAAAATAAACCAGCCGAAAGGTCTTGCTCAACAACAACAAAAAAATTGTTTAAAAGTTCAATGTTACCTCCTCAAACTGTAACATGGGCTCTTTCTATAGTTTGATTTAAAACAACAACAAAAAGCCCCCAAAGACAAACCTTTGCAGGATGGAAGTGACTGAAGCAAGGGCCAAAGAGACAGCTCAGCGGTTAAAGGGCTTGCTGCTCTCGAAGAGGAGCCAAGTAAGGTTCCCAGGACAACCACCTGTCAACTCCAGCTTCAGGGGACCCAGTGCTCCCTTCTGGCCTCCACGGGCACTTTCCTTCATGCCCACGTGCATGTGCGGGTGTGCGCATGTACACACACGCACGCATGCACACACTTTAAAAAGTAAAAATGAACCCTAAAAACCTTTTTTAAAAATGAAAGTGGTTGACGTACTTGAATGGCTACTTTGCCTCCTGATACTTTAAAAGTTTTGATTATTTTTCCCTCTCTCCTTTCTTCCCTCCTTCCCTCTTTTCCTCCCTCCCTCCCTTCCTTCCTTTTTTGTTTATTTTTTGAGGCAGCGTTTCTCTGTTGTAACTATGGCTGTCCTAGAACTCACTCTGTAGACCAGGATGGTCTCGAACTCACAGAGATCTGCCTGCCTCTGCCTCCCGGGTTCTGGGATTAAAGGCGTGTGCCACCACCACCCAGCAAGTTTTGATTTTTTTAAATGAAAAATATCATTTAAAATACTTGTTTTAAATTGACCTTGAGACACTAAAATGAAATAGGCAAACATCTCTACTGCTCACTCTTAGTCTGAGGAACAGATTTCTGATTTCTTCATCCAACATCCAAGTTCCAGCATGGCATGGGATCTGCCTGAAGTTTCCAATACACATGCCGTCTCTGGCCCTGCCTCCCCATCTGCCATCCATCCTGTTTGCAGGCCAGACCTGTTGGGCCTCATAGCTACCTACTTTCCCCCTGCGGTGCCTTTCCTCCTAACTATTGAGAAAAACCGTTAGCTTTTGTGGGGGACCTGGGGTGCTGGGGATCGAACCCAGAACCTCATGCATGCTAGGCAAGACCTCTGCCATGGAGCTGTACCCTCGGCCCTTGTTAGCCATTTTAAAAGATAACAATTTCCAAATTCTATGCATTATATCATCATTCCCACCTGCTCCTTTTGATTCCAGTTCCCTGTGAAATTCTGCACCTCGTCATCTATTTTCTTAACCATATTAATCACAGCTATTTTAAAGTCTGGATCAGAAAAGCCCAAGATCTGGATCCCCTGTGGGGCGTTTCTATTATGGAGATGCTCTGGGCTCTGACTGATGTTACCTCTCATCACAGAGGATTTATTTTTGCCTTCCTGAAGGCAGTCAGAAAAGCAGAAGGTCACCCTAATCCAGCCTGGGATTGGGCTGCTATGATGCTGGCGGCCAGACTGTGGGGGCTGTTCTATTTCTGGCTTACCCTTCCTCCCACTGCCTAACTTCGCTGGGGTTCTAGGTACAAGCCTGCTTGTTTGAAAGGCCCTTCCTCTTTGATGGGCTCTCAAGTCCAAGGTTATCTTCCAAGGCTCAGGAAGCTGTTAACAGTTCTGGGCTCCCCGTCTCTCAGTCACATGCTGTTATGTGCACTAGGAGTCTGCCCTGAGCACTGACTTCTGATCCTTAATTTCTCCCAGAGACCCTGATCCTCCGATCTTCCTTGCCTAGTAGTTTGACCTTCACACTTATTTCCCTACCTTGGGGGATGGCAGAACTCTCCTACTGATCCCCCACTTTCTGCTTGCTCTGTAGCTCTGCAGCCCCTTGATCTCTGGCTGCTTGAGAATGAATAAGACTGGGTGTCACCTCTGAATGCTTCCCCTCTGTGGCTGACCCCTCCAGTACTGACTACCTTCAAGTAGATGGCTTTGGATTTTGCTTCCGGTGGGAAGGCTGGCCTCTGATGGGCGACTGTTCTGCCATCCCAGAAAGTAGGGTGCTTTCCCTTTTCCCTTAGAAGTACAGATAAGCAGGAACCCTGTCTGGTTCACCCTGGGATCCCTCGCTGATCTCACCTGCAAGTTTAAATGCCACCCATGCCCAGACATTCCCTAATGTCTGTCTGTAGCCTGGAGCTCTGCAATGACCTCAGTCCCAATGTCTCTTGTCATCTCCACATGCCTGCCACATAGACATCTCAGACAACACATTTGAAATTTTGTTTTTCCACCAAACTCTTCAACGGTCCCTTCTTGCTGCTCTCATAGTTGGAATCCTGAGGGTCGCATGCAGTTCATCCCCACCCCCATTCCATCTCTCTTGGGATGTGGCGTGAAGGCATCGTGTCCCCTCCAGCATCGACAGCCACCCTCCTCCCGCAGCTTGCTCAGTAGTCTCCTTACAAACTGCCCCCCCCCGCGGCCTTGCGGTGGGGCCCCCAACACACTTGCCAGGAGCCCCATGAGGAAGTGAGTCCTTGAGAACAGAAACCGGATTATGTCATTTCTCAGCATGAGTCCCTACAATGACTTCCATTACTTTTCACAGACGGCATCCATGGCAGATCTGCCCCAAGCCATCTTCCACCCCTCTCTCCTGGCACTTGCCCTGTCTCATCAACTCCACCGCCTTCTTTCTCTGTTCTTCCAGCACCTCACGTTCCTTTTGCGGGGAGTCTTCCCACGTGCTCCTGTATCACCAGGAAGCACTTTTCCTCATGTCTGCCTCCGCTGCTGTTCTCTCAGGTCTACCTCAATGTCCCCTCCTCAGAGGAGCCGCCCAGCCTTGGGTGAGCTATACAACTGTCATTCCACTGTCAGTCCGTTCCCTGCTCTTTGGCCACTGCACAGGTGTGGCTCCATAGATAACTGAGTGGTCACTGGTTCTATTTGTCCTCACCCAAGTCTGATTTCTCAAGGCCAACAACTAGGTCTGTCTTGGTCACCACTCTATCTCCAACACTAGCAAGGTCACACCTAGTAGTTTGGGACACTGTAAAATGGCCAACAGTAATCTTATGAGTAAGCGAATATTAGCAAGGACAAGTAGTCACTATCCCCAGGCCCTAGCCACAAAGCAAAGCGGAGTGGGGAGCACTCACTAGAAAGGGCGGCTGGTGGAGGATTTAAGTTAGCACGTATCTGAGAGTACAAGCACACCGAGGAGCTAGCTCACTTGGTAAAGCACTTGCCTTGTAAGTGTGAGAACATGAATTCAGTCCCCAGAGCCCATGTAGAAGAAGCCAGGCATGACAGCAGTTCTGTAACTCCCAGTGCCTGGACAGCAGACATACACATCTCCATCGCTGGCCAGCCTACTTGGTGAGCTTCAGGCCAGTGAGAGGCCCTGACTGGAAAAGGAAAAGTGATGCCTGAGGAATGATTTCTGAGGTTGTCCTCTGGCCTACACACACGCACACAGACACACACAGATACACACAGACACAGACAGACAGACAGACAGACACACACACACACACACATACAGATACAGACAACACAGACACACACACAGACACAGACATACACAGACACACACAGACAGACATACAGACACACACATATACAGAGACACACACACACAGACATACAGAGAGAGAGACATACACACTCACACATACACAGACACACAGACACATGACACACACAGATGCATAGACACATACACAGAGACACACAGATGCACACACACACAGACACACAGACACAGACAAACACAGACACAACACACACACACACACACATACACACACGGCATGAGAGAAAGGAAAGGAGTTCACTAGCTAAGATGGTCTTACTGCCGCGTGTCTAGCATGGACGGGAGCCCACAGCTCTGAGTTCCCTTCCCAGGCTTGGTATGCAGCAAGACAAACAGCACTGTTACGCCACCGCCGCTGGCTGAAGGTCACCCAGGAGCATCACACTGAACTTCCAGCTGGTGTCTACACACAGATCAGGGAGATTAAGTAATTAATTATGTATGTCAGTGGTGGTTTGCCTGCATGTATATCTGTGCTCCGTGTGTGCACTGGCATCAGACTCCCTGCAAATGGAGCCACAGACAGCTGTGAGGCGCCACGTGGATGCCAGGAACGGAACCCAGGTCCTCTGCAAGAGCAATTGTGCTATTAACAGCTAAGCCATCCCTCCAGGTCCTCAAGACTCCTCTGTAATAGAAGATTCCAAGTCAGAAATGGAAGGCCGAAGATCTCATGAGGCGATGCTCAGTCACGGGAAATGGCTTAAGCTCACGCGGACCTGTCCATGCGACAGTGCCCGAAACCAGGGTGTGACACGGCCACCAGGGCATCTGATGCAAGTCGGAAAAGGGCAAGGTCACCCTTGTCCAGGGCCCAAGAACATGTTCCTTGTTCCCTGTCCTAAGCCTTTCATGTCCTTTGAATGCCAAGGGTACCCACCTTTTTTTTCTAAGGAGGCTTTCGGTACCCAAGCCTATTGCAAACAGGGCTGTCAGTTTTCCAGGCCAAGAAAACCACTGGGAAGCAAACAGCTGTGGTTCTCTGGGCAGTCCCTGAGTGACAGCAGGCTAGACACTAGCAGGCTGCTCCAGGCAAAGCAGGGGAAGCCTCTCTGTGTGGGAGACCCTGGCCAGCCTTTTCGGTGGCCTGGTGCATCTTCTCTGCCTTCTCTGCCCCTGTGTGTATACACACGTCTAGGATCTAGGGATTGGCAGGTGTCTTCCTCTATTGCTGTGTTTTTTCTTTTGAGTCAGAGGTCTCTCCCTGAACCCAAACAGCACCACGCTGGGAGCCATGGGCCACTATGTGAATGTGGAGTTGGTTCTCTTCTTCCAGTTTTAAGTAGATTCTGCAGATTGAACTCGAGTGCACAGGCTTACACAGCAAGTGCCTGTAACGCGGCTCAGCCCGCTCACCAGCCCTTCATTGGTCTCTGCTTCCTTTAGCCTTCCCTTCTGATTGTCAAAAGTCTCCTTTATTTTTAAAAAGAAAAGGGAGGGGCCGGCAATTGGCCACTTATCCCAGTTCCCCACCCCCAGCAATTCTATTTCCTCCTAGGCAATGTGAACGGGAGAGACTAGAGGAAAAATAGGGTCCTAGGTGACGGGAAAAAAAAACACACACGAAAGTCTACATTTCAAGCTATTATCCGTCCGCATCGTGCACGCTTAGCCTTCTGGGTAACCAGGGCAGTGCGCTGAGACCCTGGGTTCCTTCTGGCTCTGGAAAGGCTCTGAGGTGGACTCTGCAGCAGGGGCTAGGCTGCTGAGCTCTCGGCCCTCTACACCCTGTCTCCGGGGCTTCCGTGGGACCCCAGAAGCCAGGAGCCCTGCCTTGGGGACCACAGCTTGGGCTGAGCAGCTGTGCTCTGCACTGTGCTGGACCAGTAAGCCGACATTAAGGCAGGAGCCTAGATGTCAGTGCCTGAGGAAAGCAGGGGCTCCAGTTTCTAGCTTCCCAAGGCTTCTCCATCTCTGGGTACACTTGTCCCAGCACCTGCCCCCCTCAAAGGCAGCCCTGCCATCTTTATTCTCAGGATAGCCTTAGGAAAACCGGGACGGGTTTCCGCAGGCCCACTTCTTGCTACAGAGGACATCGCTATCTGTGGACAAAACTGAAGTGCAGCCTCGCTGAGTACCGGCAGCACCCAGATCTCTGACTGCTGGGAGCACCCGGATAGGAGCCAGCTGGACTAGTTGGGACGGGTGGCTGTCGCCGATAGAGCCCCTTGGGTTAGACGACTGAACTGAGGAAATAGATCTGAATTCTCTCACACATTCTTTAATAATATTTATGGTGACTCACCTACGTTCTAGGCATTGAGTTAGCACTTAAACACACCTTGTCACTTTTAAAATAACAGCTTTAAGGTATAATTGACGCACCATACAATTCACTCCCGTAAAGTATGTAACTTCACGGTTTTTAGGCTATTCGGAGTTGTGCCACCATTTAATTTTAGAACATATTCATCTTCCAGTAAAGAGGCCTGGCCCTCATCTTCAGCCAGTCACTCCCAGTCTCCCTGTCCCTTAGCCCCTGAAAACTACAATATACTTTCTGTCTGTATGGATTTATCCACTCCAGATATTTTAAACAGAAGGCACCATGCACTTTATGGCCTTTTGTGACTGTTTTTAATGCGTGTTGTTTCGTGGGACCATACTCTGCCCTTCGTACTGCCAAGTAATATTCTACTTTATAGGTACCGCCAGTTAATGGGCTTTGGGTCTGCTTCCACTTCCGGCTATTGTGGCTAATGCTGCTGTGAGCACACTGTTCCTTTTAAGCAGCCATCCTGGTGGGTGTGAAGAGGCTCAGTGCAGTTTTGATTTGTGTCTCGCTCCCTGATGGCTAATGATGTGGAGCTGCTTCTCATGGACTCCTAAGACATTCACTTGTCCTCTTGTAGAAATGCCTATTCATATCCTTGGCCCATTTCAAATTTAAAAAAATTTTAAGACTTATTTTAAAGTATGTGTGTGTATGTAATATATATATATATATATATATATATATATATATATATATATATATATATATATATGCAAGTGCTCATGGAATCCAAAAGAGAATAACATGTGCCCTAGAGCTGGGGTTACAGGTAGATGTGAGCCACCTAATATCCCTTTGCAAGTACTCAGGTGCTCTTAACCACTGAGCCACCTCTCATTTGCCTCCACCCCTTTGTTGGCTTACTTCTTTGTCTTGTGAGGCTCCTTTACATAGCCTAGATACCAGTCATTTTTTAATGACTGCTGAATTTGACAAGACAAGTAAATCAAGTTGGGGTGGGGGTGGAGTTTTAAGTAGTTTCCTGCAAGGTGACAGAAGCCTACTTAGGGCTCAGTTACATCTCTTCTGAAACTACCTTGGCACCACAGGAGCCCTGGAGTGCAGTGGACTGGGGGAGGAGCACAGGTTGGCTGATACATTGAAGGCAGAGCCTCACATGGGGAAGTTTTCTTTTTCTTTCTTTCATTCTTTTTAAAAGAATGGTCTTTTATTCCTTGGGCAAATGAGATGGTTCATGTAAAAGCATTTGGAATTGTAAAGGGATATGCAAATGCAAGGTGACATTCTTATTGCTACTATTGTTATTGGTGAGAACCAATGAAAGGCTGGTCTAGGATGGAGTCACAGAGCTTTGGAGATGGGGGGAGGAATGGGCTAGGGACAGATGGGGGAAGGGAGGGTGAAGGCTAAAGGAGTGAGGAGGGTAGCAGGACTGGCATACCTTGACTGTGTGTGCGTGCGTGCGTGTGTGTGTGTGTGTGTGTGTGTGTGAGAGAGAGAGAGAGAGAGACAGAGAGACAGAGAGACAGAGAGAGACAGAGAGACAGAGAGAGACAGAGAGAGACAGAGAGAGAGAGAGAGAGGAGCATAAGCACACAGAGCACCTTGTAACTTCTGGTGCATTCCTCTACGACATGTAAAATTATTTACTTAATATTTTTCTTTAAAAGGGCTCCTCTTTCTTTTCATTAAAGAGCTCTGCTTATAAAGGCATCTTTATATCCCAGTTGTAAATGACAAACCCACATCACTTTCAGAAGGGAAGGTACCCCATAAAACAAACGTGAAAATCCGTACAGTGTTTTGCAGTTCTGGCTGGATTCCATTGCCTCCTGGACCTGGAACACAGTCTCCATCTTCTCAACCTGGCTCAGCACTGTCACTCAGGCCTCTGCTCCAATGGCTCTCCTTCGGAGGCTTTCAGATATCCAGCGGGTCCGCTGTTGGCCTCTGGCCTTGGCCTTGTTATCTGTGTCTTTTTGCACTGTGGCTTCCTGAGGGTTGTGGGCTCACATTCCTGGAATGTGTCTGGGTAAGGTGTCCAGGGCGAGGTGTCATCTGTGCTCTTCACCAGTCTCCCTGTCTAGCTCTATAGGGGCTGCATGTGGAGTAAGAGTTCTGAGCTGCCGGGCAGTTCTTTCCTTTGCTTTTGTTGCTTTCTTCTTAGCAAGGGTCAGTGGGTACAAAGACATACGGGCTGGTGCCAAGTTGCCACACCCCGTATAATCAGGACATCTGAAAAAGACTGGATGGAGAAGAACAGCCTGCCAGGGTGGGATGTCAAAGATCCCCAAGCTTCCTGGGTGTCCCAGACCTGCAACCTGCCTAGCCCCAGAGCACCTCTTAACCTTACCAACTCTGCAGTCCTCAGAACAAGGGAGCAAAAATCCATGAGCTGCTATTAGCATGAACAGACCTGGCTTGGCAGATGTACCTGGTTGTTAGAAACTGTCAAGTTTGGAGGGGTTTAGTAACCTGCTTGCTGAAGGCCTACACTTCCAGGATCAAGTTTTAAAGCAATATTGTTTGATTGAAAGAAAGAAAGAAAGAAAGAAAGAAAGAAAGAAAGAAAGAAAGAAAGAAAGAAAGAAAAGAAAGGAAGGAAGAAAGAAAAGGGAAGGAAGGAAGGAACTACACCTTCATCATTCTTTTCTATTCTTGCAATTTTAGAAAGTAGGAACTTATAGTTCCATTTTAGAGATGGGAGCTGAGGCTTACTATAATTCTGTGATTTGCTTAAAATGACAAAGCCTGGCCTTTAACATTTCAAAGTTCTGACCAGCACATACAATAGCTATTAAGTGTCTCTGTCTACAGTCAGGCAAGTCTGACCTGAAGTTCAAGGCTATATTCATTCCAAGGTAGCTATGAATGTGACCCACAAAGTTGTGAACTTTCTTAAAACGTTATGCACCCCCCCCATTACTTGATTGCACAGTTTTCAAGCCTGAACTTCACAGGTGTTCCAATATCAAGGGGTTGGATATGCCTGAGTGTCGTCTTGCTTAGCGATGTCTGTACGCTCATGACTCTGTACTGTTACCTCTGGTAACACTGGCTTCCAACTCCTGGGCTGTGCGTGCACATGGTGTGTGTACAGAGCCCAAGTGTGTGCATTGGGTGTGTATAGAGAGCAGATATTTCTCAAAGGTTGTTTCTCACCAGGGTCAAGTGAAATGCCTGGCACTGGTGCCTGTTCAGTAAGTAAAGGGGTGAAGCTCGGGCTTCCTTCTGTCACTCTACTTCCTTGGAGGACAAAGGAAATTGTGTGCAGTTGCATTTCTAGAGAATTCACCACACCACAGTCCCAGGCCCCTCCCAGGACAGTGTGTGGCCGGGTATGTTGTAGACTGAAGAGATCACAGAACTCCCTGGAGGCGAGCAGGAGGAGAGGACTTTAGGGGAACCCCCAAGAACTTCAGCGCCTGTGGTGGTGTTACTGATCTCTCCTTTTTTTTTCTGATCTGTCCACAGTCTGTTTCATTCTACCCTGCTTTCTGTCCCCCAGAAAAATCAATGTGATGCTAGGGTTCCTTGTCTATGAGCCCTTGGCCAGAACCAGGGCAGCTCTGTGGTTAGGCGCCCTGACTTCTGCCTCATCTTGTTGGTTTTCTACCGGTGACCTCATCTTTGTGTAGGATCCCTTTGTTCATCCAAATTTGAATGCACCCTCTGTTCCTAGGGGGACTCAGATTGATAATATAAAGTACCCTTCTGTGTCTTGTAGGCCATCCCCTAAAGTCAGGGTCTGTGTTTCTCTATCTCTGTATTCCACCCCTCCCCCAACAGTACTTAGGATCTGACTTTAACACTTAGTACTTCCTATGTGTCGATCATAGTTACCTGCATCGAATCGGTGAACCACAATAGCCCTGTGATTATTATCCCCTTGAATAGGTAAGGGCACAAAGTATCACAGAGGTTGGCGTGCGTAGCTTGCCCCTGGTCACATGGTAAGCACGTGGCAGGTCTGGGATTCCATCCCAGGCATCATGACTCCCTGAGTCAACATTCTCAAGACTGCTTTTGGCCTGTTTTTCTGTTTGTCCTTTTGGAGGTGATGTTTCTTAGCCAGGGCACCAAAAGAAACTATTTGCCAGCTCAGGGGCAGAAGATGGAATTCTGGTCACTATGGCAACTGAATCAACGGACTGTACCAGCTGCTGAGCCCTTGGGGCAGAAGTCCTACTGCTAGCAGGAGGAGGCTGGGCTGGCATGGGGCAGTGCTTGAGGTACCAGATGCAGTGGGAGGACCTGGAAGAGTACCAGGTGGGTAGTCAGGTCACAGATTTGGAACAGAACTAGGAGCTTCCCAGGGCAGGTGGGACAAAGAGGAGAACTCTTGCCCGAGGCTCTAGAGCTCTGGAGTGCTGTCTCTTAACTCTGTTAAACTTATATCCAAGTGATTCAGACCCCCACTTCATCCACCTCACCCCACATCTCCTGCCCTAGAGCCTAGGGTTCCAGCTTTGGCTCTGATTGGCTCTCAAGTCTGTGCTGCTTTGCCCTCTTCCCATGATGTGGCAGGGAGGCTCTTTGTCACCATAGGCCTGCTGCTGTGGGCTGCAGTGCCTTCATATCTTTGAGGTACAATGAGAAAACGCCTCCCCTCTCCCGAAGCTTCATGCTCTTCCAGGGGCCAGGGTGGGACTGGACTGAGTGGCAGGTCACCTCTCTGATTTGTTGCAGGCGCTGACCTTCCTGACGAGAAATGAGATTCTGTGGTGAGTAGAGGCCTGGGCCCTCCTTTCCCTTTTCCTGAGCTGGTTCTTTCCTGCTATGGCTTCATTCTTGCCCTGGGGTGTGATCCCTGCTCAGAACCACAGAGCCCCAAGGTAGTATCTGGGGTGGACAGGAAATCGTTATATCCCAGTAGAGTAGGAGACATAGGTCTCTGGCTGCAAAGCTGTCACCCAAGGCAGAGATTCTCATAGCTGCTGGGACTCCTTGGGACAATGGGGAAAGTGAAGAAAGACTTAGAAAGCATAGGGCCTATCTGGGCCATCCACTGGTCCAGTGGACTTGGAAGCATCATGGACACTCAGTTTGCTACGTGCCTCCTTCTTCTTCTGCCCCCATCCCCAGCCTCTTTCCAGGGCCTGTCCTGTGCCAAATACAGTGGGGGCAGAAAATGTGTTCTCAAGTGGGACCCTGCCCTGTGGGAAAGCTCTTGGCCAAAGACCTCATCGTCCAGAATGAATTTGTGACAAATGGCTTCGTAGGACACACTATGACCAGGGTAGATGTGCTTGGTTAGAGCCAGGCGCTCAGCAAACCTGTGTAGTGTGTAAAAGCTTTTTTGGGGGAGTCAGTGAAGATGGGAATGAGGAGACCATTTAGGTACTGTCCGGACACACACACACCTTGTCCTCATTGGCTCTTACTGGCCTGACCCTCCCTGGGCGCTCCAGGCACAGCACAGGCAGCTGAGTGACAAAGCTCCACGGAGACCAAGGACAGTCTTGAGGCTGTGTTAATTTTCTCCAGTGCTATCTATTGACTTTATTTTTCTGTCCTGGGAGTCAAAGCTAGGGCTCCCTACGAGCTAGCCAAGGACTCTACCACTGAGCCACGCTCCAGACTCACTTTTTTACAAAGAGGAAAAAAAGAAATGGCAGAACTTCAAGCGAGCTGCTTATACTACTCACCTAATCCTTATGGTATTTCTCAAGAAGCAATGCATGCATAAAGAATAAAACAAGACGGAATGAAACAGCATTAAATGCTAGAAAGTTCGAGTAGAGCACAAATTCTAAACGCAAAGCACACGTCTCCACCCTCTCCTGCGGGTCCTTCCCCCTGAGCCGGTCCTGCGCACTGTCAGTTTATCATCCAGACCCCCGAGAGCTCTCCACGCGCACGCCGCACCTGTTCACACCGCTGCTTCCTGTGCTGGCATCCCACTCCTTTCGACCTTTTTTTAAAAGTTGTCCTCACTGTCAGTTTTCCGTGAAGCATATTAGAGAGCCACCCATCTTTCCTCAATGGCTCTGGATCTTCCCTCACTTTGGTGAGCTGTAATTCAATACCAAACCCTGTTATGGATACTTAGCCTGTGGGGTGGTTGTGACGGTGGTGGTGGTGAGCACGTGGGGAGAGAGGATATGGAAGGCGCCCGTGTTTTCCTCTCATGGACATGGCTCTCCCTGTTTTCCTTTGCTCTGGGTTAGCCTCCTGAGAATGGGGTCCTCGGAGGCAAGTCATCCTCAGGGACACCCTCCCACCTGAACTGGCCACCCAGGTGTTGAGGTGGCACCTGTTCACATCCTCTTTCCAGCCTGCCTCCATCTCCATCAAAGGTGGTTTTTATGGTTTGAATGTAAATGTCCTTGTGGGCTCGTGTGTTTGAACACTTGACCTCCTGTGGTGCTGCTATTTTGGGCGGTTATGATGGAACCTTTCGGATGGGGTTTCGCTGACAAATGTAGGGCTGTAGAAGCAGATCCCGAGGGTTATGGAAACTTCGGCTTCCAGATCTCTTTGCATCATGGTACACTAGGATTTAGTAAGCCATCCCAAAAGTCCCAGGGCTACAGAGCCAGTATCCTAGCTGCCCCAGACACCATGCTTTCTCCACCATGAAGGGTTGTATCGTTTTGAACCATGAACCAAATAAACCCTTCCTCTCATAAGGTGTTGTTCGGTATTCTGTCAGAGCAATGAGAAAGGTAACTAAGACAGTGTCCTTATTTAACTGGCCAGGCAGAAATGAGAATAGTCTAATGAGACACCATGTCTCTAAATCTATTAGACCATTCAAACAATGGGTCCCCCCAAAATGGGAATTTCCCCAGGAATCTCATGCCAGGAAGAAGGAAAAGGTACCAGCCTCAGGGGGATCTCATCTCCCTGAAAGAGGTTTCACATGGCTCTAACCACTTGTCAGACTACCGTATAGGATGAGACTGAAGCCCGGATAATGATGTGCCAGTGGTCGGAGGGGCCATACCTTGACTGTACTGCTTAGATGTGCACATCCTGGCTCTCTATCTGAACGTTAACCTTGCTGACGATGACTTGCAGAGTCACTGGATCCCTTCGTCCCTCTCCCAATGTGGCCATGTTGAATAACCCTTTTTCTGCTTTCCATTAGTAATTTTGCTTTTGAAAATGGGTAGCCAAACCCAGCTTGGGGCACAGTCTGTGACCTCTAAGTTGATAACACTTCCCATGGAAAAGGTGTAACTTTAACTGTCCAAATGTTCAAACCTGTCCCACAATCTTCTCTTGAAGCTCTTTCTGGCCCACCCTGATGCTCCATTCCTGAGCACATTTCACTTTGGGTAGCTCCTGCCGGGAGGCTTCTACCTTTGGGGCCACGGAAAAGAGAAACGGGTCAGTGTTGGGTAAGGGTACCCTGAATAATGAAGTCATAGTGAGATCTGTCTCCACGCAGCACACCTTCAAATAAGAAGGACAAGAGCAGGAGATAGAAATTCCAAGAGAATGGGCTGATATTGGAGAGGGTCCTTCTCCTTCAGTAACGGTGATACCCCAGCCCGAGATGATCACAGCCTGAGGAGCAGCGAAGACATGGACAGGGACCTCAAATAGTCAAGGTGCTCAACTGCCGTGGTTCAAGATGAAAAAGACACTTTGGCTTGGTCCTTCTACTTGCACTGTGATGGCTAAGAAACATCGGTGTGGATTCACCCACAGTGGGATGTTGTCCGTAGTGGTTGGAGCCTCTGTAGAGAACCTTAGAAATTGGAAAGCAACACACATGGAGCTTCTAGTTAACATGGAAAATGGAGCACTGCCTATGTCTGCTCCCTCTACCAAAGGGAGAGTAAAGGCATGTTTTTAGAAGAAGAAAGAAACCCGTAAGCACAAAGAGAAAACCGTACGTGAGAAAGGCTGACAGAAGTGTGAGAGGTACCAAGGAGACGGACCCTGAGACAGACTCGCTGAGCAGAGGCTGAAAGAACCTGACCTGCAAGGCCTGGGGTGAGAGAACCAAAACCCAGAGAGGCCCAGGGAGCTTGTAATGCTGCAGTGCAGAGTCGGGTGAGAAGAGAAAGGGAAACTGAGTCTCGGGTGAGTCTCCCTCTTGCCCCATGATCCACTTGCAGCCCTGTTCCTCTCCAGTGGACAATGAGCTCACCATCTGGATACGAGTTATAGCTAGGCTGGCTGCCGACTTGGGGCCACCAAGCGGAGCGAAGAGCAAGGGGCTCTTCCCCTCAACCTCCGAGGCCTTGCTGTAAGTCTGACCGGGGGCCAAGGACCTCTGCGTGTCAAAAGGGAACAGAAAATCCTACACACATCATCTTGCTGTCGTGGCATTTCAGAAGGCTGAGATAATGGGAAAATTATCCACAGGGGGAGAAAAAGAAGGATTATACACAGTGGGTATGGAGTCAGAATATCTTTGGGCTTACACTGGGACACATAAGCTCTTCAAAATTCTTGGGAAAAAACTTCCAATCTAGAATGAAGTTCCTAACTAAACTATCAGTCCAAAATGTATGTGGGATAACAATATTTTTACATGCAATCAAAAAACCTGAGACAGCTTTTTGAGGATTTGCTTCACTAAAATTAGTAATCAAACTCAAAGAAAGACACAGGGTCCAGGAAAGAAAGGATTCTATCATAGATGATGGAAAAATGAATTACAAGGATGGTAGTGAGAAGAAACTCAGGCAGGACAGCGGAAACAGGCTTGGAAAACAGTCGGGTCTTCGCAGCGCTGTAGGAAGTTTGGCGGATGAACTCCTAATAGGTACACTGCCATCTAAGAAAGAGAAAAGAAAGCAGTGGTTAACTCTGTGAAAAGCAAAAGCCTTTGCGAGAAAGAAAATGTAATCATGTTACACAAGGGAAATCAGCTGTGAGCAATGCTTGAATAATAAATAAAATATTATAGTAATACGGTAAATACAGAGTATCGATTCAGGGAAATTGTTTTAAATTGGGACATTGGGAAGGACACATATAGAGAGAAATAAATCCTCCTCTTAATAGGGGCATGTCACAAGATGATGTCTGTAATGAAACAGTACTGACAAGTAGTAGCATTAGCACAGGACTTAGAAGTGTTATATAAATATTGTGGGGGGAACAAAACAAGAGAAACAATAAGCTGTTTGTAAAATGCCTCTGGAGAGCAGGATAGATAAGTGTGAGGTACAAAATATAAGTCATCCTGACCGTGAGCTCACAGTGCTTGTGTGTTTAGCCTATTGCAGTGCACTGCTTTGGCGAGCTGGACTGAGAGATACAAGATGCTCCTGGTTTCTGAAGGAAAGGATGTTTACACACGCAGATGCAGGACAATGCCTCAGAGGGTACACACATGCTCTAAACAGGCCAGCTTCTCAGAGGCAACCAGGGTCTTGAATATGTTCAAGTTAGGGGTGCATCACGGGTAAAGGGACGTACGGTGTGGGCTCAGGGAGCACTTGGTTCACAATGTCTAGGGGAGAAAGGTCCATCATGAGCTGCTAAGGTCAAGTTGGATCAGATTGAGCCCCAGTCACTTTTGAACAGTCTTTCATGAATGGCCTCACCGATGGTACAGTTGGATGACGATGGTCCACTGAAAAAACATGAAGAGATCAATAGCAGGTGGGGAGACATTGAGTCTGTGTAGGACATCTCACCCTCGTATCCACATGAATAAGCACATAAAGGCCAGGTCCAGATCCACATGTGACTGGTTCAGGCTGAGCCCTTCGGATGAAATCTCTGAGTTAAGGATGGGTCTGCGAAAGTGTTGTTCCTGGACCCTGCTCAGGTTGGGCCTTCTTTCCCTCCTCCCTCCTTCCCTCTTTCCTGCCTTTCTTCCTTTTTTCCTCCCTCCCTTCTGCCTTCCATGTTAGGGACTGAACACAGGGTGTTACACATGCAAGGCAAACGCCCCGCCTCCTATGAGGCCACTCCTCTTAGCATCCTGGGACTTCCCAGACTTTCTGTCTTCATCCCCTGCTCTACCTATTGGTCCCTGGCATTCCCCGGTGCAACTGAAGCTCCAGCATGCAGGATGTTACAAGTTTTCATCCTGGAAGCCAAGAGCCTGGGTTTGAGGCTCAGCTCTGTTGCTTTCTAGCTATGTGACTGGGCCCCAGTTTCCACACTATAAAACAACGTGAGGAGACTCAGCACCGAATCTCACAAAGCCGTCACTAGGCCGAGGAGATGACATGGCATTGTGTGAGCATGCTGGCACCCAGCTCAGGGCTGAGCACACTGTTGCTACCATGCTATTATTTCCCTTTTGCAAATGAGGAAACTGGCTCAGAGAAAGAAAAGGATTCTCCCGGGGCCACGCAGTTTGGAAGTTAAAATCTTCATGTTTGGACTAAAGAAGGGCCATTTATAAATCTCTGTAGGCTATACCATAGAGCAACAGGCGATTGGCCTATGGGATGGAGAAGCCTAGAGAGCTGAGCCCAGGCAAGGACCAGGGGCTTACACTAAGTCTCTGATCTTAGTCTTGCAGGTCCAGGAGAAGCACCTGGAAGTTTGTAGAACATGAGCATTGTCCTAGACTTGAATGAGAACCCCAAGGCCTAGTGGAGTACAGACTCATTTACAAACTCCCTAGGGTTTTAACAGAGCACCCCATTTGAGATCCACTAAACTAAAATCTCTCAGAGGCGGCGGACGGTAGATGGCAGAGAAGGGCGCAGACTTTCAGAGTCACAGATGACTGGGGGGATCCAGGCAGGGGACTCACCAAGACACTCATTTCACAAGGGGAAACCGAGGCTATGGGGAGGAGCGGGGCAGGTCCAAGGTCATGTGGAGAGGTAGTTATCAGCAAAGCAGACTCTGAGCCAAGTGTGGACGCGAGCCACACCCAGGCTGCCTGGCTGTTGGCAGGCTGAACGTGTGAGTTTCTCAAATGGCTTTGACTTCTGAGTCCATTAGTGATTAATTCAGAGCTCCATTTCAAGCTGGCTGATCCATATTTGGAGGAGGAGAACATTCTGTGGCAGCCGAGATGCAGCCATGATTCATCTGTGGACAGCTGGTCCCTGTGGCCGTCTGGGAGGCATGGAGTCTGGGCATGGCCAGTCCAGCACACTTGCCCAGAGTCTGGGGATTGATGCACAGGATCTCCCACCTGGGGGTAGAGTAGACCCTTCAAGGAGAGATAGCATAACTCCATGAACCCATTTTAGGGTTCAGTCAGTCATTCACTCTTGTTTCTTCTCAGTTGCATGACCTTGGGCTTACTAGGTAAACTCCCCAAGCCTCAGTTTACCCATCCACAAAAGTGGTCACTTACACCTCTCCCATGGACACTACCGGGAAGACACTGGGAGGTGACATGTCTGAGTATGCGCAGCACCAAGTGTGTGGTCAGAAGGGTGGTGACAGCTGCAGGTCCTTCCCAGCCTCCCATCTCTGAGTTTCTGGGCGAGAGCTCTAGTGTCTGTGACTCACTCTTTAACCCCCACACCCATGTGACTTTGGGCAAGTCCCTTACCTCCTGTTTTCTCTCCTGTAAAGGGGTGGCCCCCGCCTTGCTGGGTCCTCCCTGTGGCATGGGCAGAGGAGCAGTCACCCTGGGTACACACCGCAAGCTTGTGTTGCCAGGAGGGCCTGAGTCTAATGGAGAGCTGGGCAGATGGCTCTGCTGGTAAAGTGCTTGCCACCTAAGCCCGAGACCTGAGTTTAATCCCCAGAACCCGTGTGAATATGCTGAGCCCTGTTTTTGACTCAGAGGTGAGGAAACAGAATTCCTACAGCTCCCTGGCTGATAGGCTAGCTGAACTGGTGAGATCTGGGTCCAGCGAGAGATCCTGTCCTCCAAAATAAGAGTGACCTCTTCCAGGGGCCCTTGCCCTTTAGAGGTCAGCAGGAATGGAGCCTCCCGCAGGAATGTCTATCCTCCCTGTTGATGTGAGATGGTCCTTCTCCCATCCCAACACCTTCTAGAATTCTCTCCTAACCTCTCCTCACCCTGCCCTTTTGCTCCCTCTTATACTGACACAGAGCCTCTGGGGACAGCTCAGGGCCCCTTACTAGACTAACGGGGTCATGGCTTTCTCCATGAATCTCCAAGTCTGTTTGCCAGGTCCTCCCAAGTCATCACAGAGCCGTTGGAAAGGGACTGCCTTCCACTGGGAAGCCAGGAATGGAACCCACGTCTGTGGTCTCTGGCCACACGTTTAATAGGGGAGGAAACGGGGTTGTCTGCCTCAATAGTCAGCATCTCGGGAGGACAACAGCAGCATCCTCAGCAGCAGTCTTGGGAGGTGGTGGAGGATGGAGCAACCCTGCAGAGCCTGTGGGCGGCGTCTGAACACCATCTATCCCTGCGAGGGTCTAGGGTGTCTGGGTGCAGGTTGGAGCTGCAGCAGTTGACCTCCCTGAAGGACAAACTCAGCTAAGAGCTATACTGAAGTTGTAAGAATGGGGGAGACGGACCCTAACTGTTCTCTCATGGCCTCCCACTTCCTGCTGGGGTTCCCCCGAGGTCAAGCCCATTTGGAAGGTTGAGACCAGGGAGCCAATGGCAACGGGTGGAGACCAGCCTCCCAGACTGCAGAGCCAGACAGCGTTGTTGGTGAACAGAACCTTACTTTTCCTGCTCCTGTCCATGGTTGAGACTCACAGGATGCTCCCGTACTCAGTGAGCTGTGACAAGATGAGTAGCTAAAACGGGAACAGAAGGTGGCTCTGCGTTCTCTGTCATTGGTCCCTGGCATGGCCTCCTCCACCCCTCATTCTCTCTCGTCACGGCATCACGCCTGGTTTCCTCACTTAGTCCCGTGTCCCTGAATCCCACTGACAAATTCATTTGAGTTTATCTGGGGATGGACTGAATTATCCACTCCAGAATGTGAATTAGATCGCTAGCTCCTGGCGCTCACCTGATATCAGAGGCCTGATGCAAGAGAGACAGAACAGAAAAGGAATAGAGGAGAGAAGGCTAATCTTGAAGCATAAGGGGGTCATAAAAGAGGCTGGAGGAGGCCTGGGGAGATGACTTAGCAAGCGAAGGTGCTTGCTACCAACACTGGAAGCCTGAGTTTGATGATTGGGACACGCAAGGTAGAAGGAGCCAGCTCCCGGAAGTTGCCTTCTGATCCCCTCCACCCATGCACACGCTAAGTAAAGACGCAACAATAACAATTAAAAAGGAGGCTGGAAAGAAAGCCTGAGTGAGGTGGGAGGGCGCTCCCTCCACCGTAACCTAGCTTGAGGTTGTACAACAGCCGGAAGGCACGTGCCTGCTGAAGAACCCACAGAGGAGACAGGGACTTAGGTCTATCTGGGTTTAAAGAACATGCTTTAACCACACTATAGTGATACCCTATGCCTAACACAACACACACACATGTACACACACACGCACACATGCACCCTCTCCCTTTCACTTACGTTGAACTTGCACCCCAAGAGAGGTATTGATGGATCTTTATCCAAATAATGAAGCCAAGGCTCAGAAGCATTAAGTAAGTTGCCCAAGACCACACAGTCTTGCTGGATCTGCTGTCTACCCTCTCCTCCACTGGCTACCGTGGTCACTGGCCTTGTAGTCCCAACAGTTTGATGGATGGGGTGAGAGAAACAGAAGCTAAGAAGGCACCTTTCCTTGGCCCTGGGCAGAGTTCCTGCTTGCTGTTTGCTCAGTGGTCATACAGCTACTCTCTCCCCACCCCCCTCTGTTATTTACAAAGTTCCCTGACTACCTACAGATAGAGAGGGGTGTGACAAAGACATGCAGAAGACTGTTCATGTTTTCAGTCTGCGGGGACCGCCTGCTGCCAGATGTCTGGCTTGGCCGTCGGGTTTCCCAGCTGTTGATCCTGGCTCCTGTGTTCACCAAGTGACCTCTTTTCTCCATGCTGATGATGGGAGTATCTGGATGTCCAAGAGGGGGATCTAGATGTTTCCATCTGTACCTGAGGGGCTGGGAGGCGTCATGACGGAGGCTCCTTCCAGCTCTGACATTCTAGAATGAAGACTGGTGTGTGGTCCACGTGACACAGACTAACACAGCCACTCGCCTCTCCTCATTCCCAGTTCATTTTTATCCCCCACATGGAGCACAGGAGGGCTGGGGGATGTTCCTTGTTCCATATCAGTCCACACTTAGGCCCCTTCTCTTTAAGAGACATTCCTACATACATGAGCGGGGGACGCCATGGCTCCGTGCCCACTATGTTTCTCTTCTTTCTCCTCAGCATCCACGACACCTTCCTGAAGCTCTGTCCTTCAGGCAAGCACTATAAGGAGGCCACATTGACCATGGACCAGGTCAGCTCCCTGCCTGCACTGAGGGTGAGTTTAGGATGGGGAGGGGCTGCAGATGTGGCAGTGGCAGAGCAAAGTGGGCCTTCCATGTTGAGTGGTAAATAATACCAGTTGACACCCCCACTCCCGGGGCGCTGGGATTTCCAGGCAGAGGGCCCATCAGGACATGGCCTTTGAATACTTCTCACACATGTCTGTCTGCCCTCCGTCCCTCATCAGACCTGGCCAGAAAGATGTACTGACCATTTCCCTTTCTCTTGTGAAGGCAGCCCAGCCAGGGTTGTTGGAAGTGGCTCAGGTTTTATAGTTGGAATGTGGTGACCCAGTGGGAAGCTCTCGCTGACCCTGTCCATGGGGATCCTACTCCCCAGCCTGCTGCTTTCTGAGCCTTGTCTTGTGATCGACCCTTCGGTGTTCACCATTTTCTCCATCTCTCACCGACCCCAGAGACCCTTGCAGCATCTCATTCTTTCTGCTGCTCTTTGCACCCAATTGAGGAGTGTATGTGTAGAAAGCTGTGGGAGCCCCACACCGGACCACCAGAGGCCTTGACCATCTGCCCAGCCTTCTGCCCTTCCTATCTTTTGCTCATGCCACTTCAGGAGACTAGGGCTTTTATGGAGGGATTCAGAGTTTTCTCAGAAGCCAGGAGGAGAGAGGCATGGAGCCTGAAGACTGTTTTCTGGTCTGCCTTTGTCCATTACCAGGTGTTTAAAGGGAAGAACACTCTGATTTCAGCTCTTCCATTAATTCCTCATCCATATATTCATTCATCTATCCTTCTATTAACCCATCCACCCATCCATCCACCCATCCACCCATCCATCCACCCATCCACCCATCCACCCATCCACCCATCCACCCATCCACCCATCCATCCACCCATCCATCCACCCATCCATCCACCCACCCATCCATCCATCCATCCATCTATCCATCCATCTATCCAGCCACCTACCCAGCCATCTACCCACCCACCTACCAGTTTTGGTTTGGGTGTTTTTGTAATGTGTGTGGTTCTTAAGTCTGACATTTTTGGGTGATGTCATTTACCATATCAAAGGCTGTAGTAGTACTCTGCCATGGCAACTTACCAAGAAAGACACGAAGGCATTATAGATGTAATCCCTGCTAGACCTCAGCAGAGGGAACCACCATCACATCAGGTGCCGCACTGGACAGTGGAACCCTGAACATCTCATCTCAGTGATTTTTATTGATATCTTAGCTCCTCAGATGTTCTAGGGAGAGCATGTGCAGATCATGAGCAATCAAACATCCCCTGCATAAAGCCGACACCTGCAGACGACACAAAATGCCAACAAAAACAGCACACACCTGCAGGAGTGACACTCCCATTTCCCTCTGGCTCTCTCTCTCTGCCATAGCTGAATCCTACACTCCGTATTCCCAGGACAGACAGACAGACAGGTGTGTGCATGCACATACATGTACTCTGCTCTGGTGGTGAGACCTCAGTTTCTCCTGTGTACAGTTGCGGGGAGAGTGCTGGGATGACTTGGAGGCTCCTGGCTCCCGGCAGCCTACAGCTCTCAGCACTGTCCCTGTACCTCTCCATTCCTTAGGGACAGTGGCTTGAGACTTTTTCTCTGTTGTGAAGAGGCCCTGCCCTCCCCCAGGACAGCCTGGCTAGGCCCTTACACAAGGCAAGGACTCCCCAGTCACTCTGAGGTTTTAATTAAAAATTTGTCTGTGGTTTGTGAGAGGCAGTGTTGGGCTGACAAATCGCAGAACTCAGACTTCCTTATGCGTCATTCGGATCTTGGCGGAATAGTGATTTGAGTTGACATTATGCAGTGAAGGCACACCTTCCCTTCTGTCTGGAACACGATGGGCTCTGAGGGCAAGGCTGCCTCAGAGATGAGGCCCAGGGACTCGGGAGGAGGAACTGGCTACTGAGGATTCTTGTAGTCATTCAACCAATGCTACACGGCCCCTCCTAAGTGGCGGTCCTGGTCCTTAGATGCAGAGGGGTGTGGGGAACCAACACCTGGCGGGGCATGGTGAAGATCAAGGAACGAGAGGGTGTGGTGTGGGTAGTGTCCAGAGACTAAATTTTCAATAGTATAAGGATTTACTTTGTCATGGTTGAAACTACACAGGAAATAAGCTCTCCACGACCCAAAGGGGTCAAGTAGGGCATGCCGGGAGGCCCCTGGCAGGAGTATTCTGGGATATACTTGGTACCAAATGGAGACTGGCCTGTATGCCTCCTCGGAGTCTGCAGTTCCAGCTCAGCGGCAGGACTCGTTCTCTTTGGGATCATCCTCCACAGTGTGTCCCAGACTTTTTATTCCAAGACTAAAGTTTATTTTGAGCAGGGACTAGAGATACCAACTTTCAAGTTTTTCCAAATAAGGACATTTAAAAAAATATGTCACCCATAGTCACCATCAATTCACTTTTAAAATATGTTAATTTTAGCCAGACCTGATAATGCATGCTGTAATCCCAGTACTTGGGAGTTGGAAGCAAGGGGATCAGGAGTTCAAGGTTAGCCTGGGGTACATGAGACCCTGTCTCGAAACAACAACAACATACTATAAATAAATAAATAAATAAATAAATAAATAAATAAATAAATAAAATCCTCTCACCCGAGAAGCAGGAACCCCCTTTCCCCCCCCCCCTTATTTTTGTCTTTATCACTTTCTCTTTGTCATCAGCTGTCAACAGCCATGTCACTGGCCTCAAGGCTGGACTTACACCTACACTCTTGTTCCCATCTGCATCTTCCTAGTCTTGGACAAGCAGAAACCTTGTAGCCCAGGGATGGGAGTCTTGTGACTCACACTACCCAGAATCGTTTCTGGGACAGGCTTGGAGAAAAGGAGGGGCCCTGGGAACTTTAGGGATTGGTATAACTTGGTTAAGGGACTTGGATGCTCTGAGAAGAACGAAGTTTTGTTTTCTTAATTTGGGTTTCATCATGGAGAAAGCAGGCTTGTGGCTTTGGAAAGGGTATGCTTGACTTAGCGAGCAAGGCCTGAGAAGGTTCTGGTAGCAGAGATAACCGGAAAAGCCTGTGGACAAAGACTCCGACTGGTTGGGACACTGTGCCCCCTTCCCACACGGGGTTTTGTGATCTGTTTGTCCGCTGTATTTGATGTCTTTAAAAGTCAATTAGCTCAGTGCTTCTCTTCCTGTAAATAATGAGCTTGCTTTCTGTGAACACTGAGTGTGGCATGACGTGACTCGGGTTTCTGGTTTCCTGGTCCAGTGTCTTTGTGTCCACCTGGGAGGGCTGGTGGCAAAACCCGAGAGAAGATAGGGTGGGCCTTCAGGAAAAGGGTGGGGGAGAGCCTGCACCCTAGCCAGGCTGTCTCCAGCCTCTCGCTGCCCCCACAGCCCAGATCTCTGAAGAGAAGGTTGCTTTTCTGAAATCATAGCCTTTGAGGTGTTTCGCTCTTGTCCCTCCGTGACGCCATCCACACGTCATCCCCTCTCCCGCGACTTCCCAATGCAGTGACTGGATAATTTCAAGAAAAGGAATATTTGGGGTTGGGTGCTCTCTTTTTTTTGGGGGGGGTTATATTTAATAAGATACTTGCAGCAGGCTACTTTACTGAGAAAAAGAAAATGTGGTTGAATTTTGGAATCTGCAGGCTGCCATGACGGGCCTCCCCTTGGCTGTGTCCCAACCCAGCAGGAGCCCATGGATGGGTATCTTGGTGCCTGTGTGGACTCCCTCCCTCTCCTCTTAAAGTCACTAGAATTCACTCACAAGGGCCCCTCCCGAATGATTTTATCTGATCTAATCGCTTCCCAAGAGTCTCACTTCTGGGCACTGCAGTTGGATTGGTTTTCTATCTCCTCAGTACCATTAACACAAAGCTTTGGGGATTAAACTCCTCCAGCGAGCAGAGATGGGGGCCATCTGTAGCCAAACCATTAGCGGGTATTTCCGTCACAGTGACCGTGCACGCTGCTCAGAGCTGAGCTGTGAAATAAAATGTGGAGAGTTTTTCTTTCTGCACATGCTTTTTTCTGCATATAATAATTGTTTTTGCTTAGTTTTCTTTGTACATATCATTAACTCATCACCAAGGCTCCACCAATTGTCTAAATCTCCGAGAGCATTCCGGAGGGAGGGTTTTCTGTGCGTTTCATTTTCTTAGGGAAGGTTTGCTTGGCGCCTATAACTGCTGTAGTCAGGATAGGGTTGCAGTGTGAACCCAGAGCACGCCAGCATTCTAGGTAACATCCTTTCCTGATCCTTTCAAATTCTTCCCCATCTCACGTGGATGGGAACTTCCCCCTCCACTGCCCTTGCTTTGGTGAGGCACACCCTTCAGTAGCTTTCTGGTCAAGAATCCCAGAAGGTAACTGTTTTGACCCCTTCCACATCTGAAAATGTCCTTATTTTCCCTTTACACTTGACTGAGCATTTAGGTGGAATTGGATTATAGATGGGAAACCGTTTTTTTCTCGAGGATTTGGGAAATATCACCTGACTATGTTGTAGCTTTCACTATTGTAAATGAGAAATCCAAAGCCTTTCTGCTTCCTGGTTGTGTATGTTTGTCCTGCTTTTTTATTTGTTTCTTTTTCTTTCTTTCTTTCTTTTATTTGTTTTGTTTTTCAAGACAGGGTTTCTTTGTGTGTAGTCCTGGCTGTCCTGGAACTCACTCTGTAGAACAGGCTGGCCTTGAACTCAGAGATCCGCCTGCCTCTGCCTTCTGAATGCTGGGATTAGTACACCACCACCACTGGTTTATATTTATGTGAGCTGCCTTTTTAAAAAATTTTATTTACTTATGCATTTATTTACTTATTTCATATGCATTGGTGTTTTTGCCTGCATGTATGTCTGTTTGAGAGTGTTGGATCCCCTGGAACTGGAGTTACAGGAAGTTGTGAGTTGCCACGCGGGTGCTGAGAACTGAACATGGGTCTTCTAGAAGAGCAGCCAATGCTCTTAACCGCAAAGCCATCTCTCTAGTCAACTCTATTTGATTCTTTATTCATGCTCGTTTTCTTTCTGATAACTTGTGACTCTCAATTGTTGACTTCCCAGTGTTGGGGCTCCAGTACACTCAGCCATGCCTGGCTTTTTAACACAGGAGCTGGGGCGTCAAATGGAGAGTCTGTGCTTGCAGAGCAAGGCCCTTACCCATTGAGCCGTCTCTGAGCCCTCACCTCATTGTGATACAGTCTTTCATTGGTCTGGGGCTCATCCATAAGTCTTGGCTGGGTGTGCAGCAAGCTCCAGGGATCTGTCTGTCTCTACCTCCCCAGAGCTGGGACTACAATGGTCCCGAGACTCCAACTCAGGTCCTCCTGCTTTGGAGCAGACACTGACTGACTGTGCCGTCTCTCCAGCCCTTATCTCTTCTTTCTAGGTTTCTTCAACTTTTATCTTTCAGCCACAATGAGATTTTCACTCTCCTCTTAGGCATTTGGTTTCCAGGAGCTCATTTTTGTTCTCTGCTTCTCCCTATCGTGAACAACACCTTCTTATTTTTCCCCGGATACAGTGTCTTCTCTGATCTTCCCTTTGAGGCCTTTTTGCCATTTGCTGCTATGAGACCTTGCCTTTCATGCCAGAGGCCTTCCTTGGCTATCTGGTAATCATTTGCTCATAATGAAAAGTGGAAATGGTTGCCAAAAAAAAAAAAAAAAAAAAAAAAAAAAACGTTTAAAGCTTGAACCCGTGGGTGGTGTCTGTCAACTGGAGTGCCAATGGAGAGTGAGCTGAAGGGGCCGTTTTTTTGAGGATTCCCTAGAAACACTGGAGTGTTTCTGTGAGCCAGCATCCCAGAGCCAAGTTGAGAAATGGGCTGGATGAGTCTGAGTTTAACATCCACTTATTTGTTCAATTCCCAGTCCTTAGTGGTGTCTGGTGTCACCCCAGAAAGGCACTAATTGGCTCTCACCAGAGAAAAGCTCCCTATCTTTGGTAAGGCTGGAGACAGGGCAGTCCCTCAGCATGCAGTGTGGAAGGCTCCAGAATTCTAAATGCTCTGAAACCCTTGCCACCAGCTCTCCATGTAGGCTGCCCGGACTCCCAGCACTACCGGGATGTGCACTACCAGGTTGTGCAGACCCAGAGCCTATAGACAGCAGGCTGCTGTTACCTTTCCCACTGTGGGCTCAGGTCCTGATTCCTTGTGTCTCTCTCCCGGCCATTCACAACTCATTCATGTTTCCCTGCAGACATGCCTGCTGGTGGCTGTTCGTTCCTCTCTTGTGTTGTGTGTTTGTTTGTATCTCCTTTGTTTTCACTGCAACAGGTATGAGGTTAGGTGCACGTGTTCACTATGAAACGCTGCAAACGTCAACCTCACTGTCCCCTCAGCATCTCCCACACATGGCAGCCATCTCACCAACTTTGCCTTCTCTCCCCACTCTGAACCTGCCGTGCTCTCCTCTCGGTTGGTGTCCTCAGACCCCCGTGCCTGTACGGTCCTGTTCCCATCCTCAGGCTAGATACCCGGCAGGCTACTAGGAGCCCTCCCTCACCTCCAGAAAGGCTCTGCCCAAGGACCCCTAGGGAATGTTGCTGCTCTCCCCTCTTTTATCTTTGGAGAGGAGGAACCGTGGACTAGAGACAGTTTTTTGTGGAGAATAACTGGTACAGAGGCACACATCCACCCTTCTCACCTGCTACAAGTAATATAGTACTGACCTCCAGCGACTGTCTGGGAATTGTGTGCAAGCTCCAGCCTTACAGAGCCTCTTGTTGGGGAGCTCTGAGCAAAGAGCAGGAGGGTCATCAGCTCAGATTCTAGATCCTAGTGCCCAAACCCAGTGTCCCAGGAGTCTTATAAGGTTCCCCTGTGGGCATGGCTCCTCACAGACAGATCTGGCCAGACACACCTTGGATATTTTTCATCAGTATTCTCTAATACTTCTTGGGAAGCCAAGGGAAAGGTTTTCTGGGGCCGGACATGTCCCAAGGCTATGGGAGGGCCTCCCTCCAGAGGGCCAGGGAGACTTCTTGATGCATCCTGGAACTAGGTCACGGCAATGGCTGGGTACTCAGAGAACCTGCACATAGACGTCTGTAGTGCACCCTGCTTGGCTGGATTCTACCCGGAGGCAGGCTAGGATCCCTGGTCTAGTGAGAACTGCTCCTGCGAGTGACAGACCCACTTCATGCTGCCGAGTCCCAAGCTGGAAGGAGCCTTTGGGTCCCCGGCTCCTTTTCCATGGGAGAAGGCACAGGTACGAGTGGTTTCTTCAGTGCTCTGGGAAGTGGGGTGGGAGGGGGGCAGTACCTGGGCGCCACGGGCCTCCCTGAGGTTAGCGACCGACTTGCTCACCCCCTCTCATGGCTGCCACTGCACTCACACCTCCTAAGGCAGAGGGGCCTTCACAAACGAAGGAGTCAAAGCTGGCAGATGAGAAGGGACACACAGGGTGACAGCCCCCCATCTCCCCTCCCAAGCCTAGGTTGTGTCCACACAATTTTCAGAACTCCTCCATACCCTGAGGACACCTTATCAGAGGGTCCCTGGGTGAAAAGCTGACAGAACTTCCTAACACCCAGGACAGCCCCGGGAAGGCTGCTGTCATCCAGTGAACTCACAGCAGCAGGAGGGACAGCTGGGCTCCGCAGTAATCCTCTGTATTTAGGCCACTGTCCTGAGCCCCCCTCATCCTCAGCTATTTTTCCTGGCATTCTACAAAAAATAAATAAATAAATAAATTTCAAACAGCAACAGATTGGATGGGTGCAACAATCCCAGTGCCTAGCCCCATGTGCCTGCCTACTGCCCTGGGTCACGTGACTGTAAGCTGTCTCTCAGGCTGCCTTGTTTGAGACTCACACACTGTATGGCACTTGGGTGTCTCCCTATCCTACAGACAAGAAACTGAGCAGTCAAAGACCCAATCTAGGGCCATCTAGTCCCTCAAATGCACTCGAACACTAGAATTCCATCTTCTCCATCTTCTAGAGAATATGGTGCCAAACGTGTGTGTGTGTGTATGTGTGTGTATATGTGTATGTGTGTGTGTATGTGTGTGTGTGTCTGTCTGTGTACGTGTGTGTATATGTGTGTATGTGTGTGTGTGTGTATGTGTGTATATGTGTGTGTGTCTATGTGTGTATGTGTGCGTATGTGTGTGTGTGTATGTGTGTGTATGTGTGTGTGTGTATGTGTGTGTGTATGTGTGTGTATGTGTGTGTGTGTATGTGTGTGTGTGTATGTGTGTGTATGTGTATGTGTGTGTACGTGTATGTGTATGTGTGTGTATATGTGTGTATGTATGTGTACGTGTGTGTGTGTGTATGTGTGTGTGTGTGTGTATGTGTGTGTGTGTATGTATGTGTATGTGTGTGTATGTGTGTGTGTGTGTGGGGGGGGGGGAGCAGGAAGCAGGATGGGAAAGAGTTATTAGCCTGGGTGGCTGAATAAAGTCTATAGGACACACCCTCAGGCAGAAGGTTACACTTTCGTGTCTCCGTGTTGGTGTAGCTCCTACATAGGTCTCCACATGATGACAAGGCCCCTCCTTCTCCTAGCACCAAGTCTCTCTGACTCCTGGGGCAGGCCTGGGAATTGTCTGATTCCCAAGTCCCCAGACTTGATTCCACCCCTAGGACCCAAGCTCCTGAGTGGGACAAATGTTCCACTGAGAAAGAAGAGAGAGCAAAGAGCCCGCCAGACTCCCAGGCTCCCACCCTGAAGCCCCACCTCTGGAGGCGTGAGGTCACTTGGAGCTTTTCGCCCATCCAAGACAAGCAGCTGGGTCTCAAAGATAAATAAATACTAGGAGTGAATCGGAGACCCATTGCCTCTCTATATGGAACCCTCAATCTCCTTTCTCTGCTCTCTCAAGGGCTGTGAGGAGTCAGTCCACTAGGCAGAGCTCAGGCTAGCTGGCTGCTCCAGCCCAGCCCCTAGCAGAGTGTAACTCATACACCACCTTGTTTAATCTACAAGGTAACTTTGAGGCAAGAGTGGGACTCTCCTTTACGGCTGGGATGATCAAAGGGGTTAAGCAGCTCATCAGTCCGAAGCAGGACTAAAGTCAGCAGGCTCAGCCTCCAGCTCTGGCTCCCCAAGGCTCCACCAGGCCCCAGTGGGAGGGTCCTAGCTCCCTGATGTCGAGTCAGAGCTGGGAGGGCAATTTGGCAGCTGGCTCACTCCCTGCATTTTCAAGCATCATTAGATCTTTTTTCTGACAACTTCATCAGTTAGCAGGGCTTGGAATTGGCAAAAATCCTTATTTAGACATTCAGCCAAAGAATTAAGGGGTTTGTTTCAGAAAAAGCTCTGTGCTGTAGGAGGCCAACAGCTCTGGGCCGAGCAGTGCAGAGGGACGAGGTCTGACTTCCAGGCTTGGCCCTGCCTTGCCTGGTCTCGGGCACATCGCTGGTCATCTCCAAGCCTCATTTTTCTCATCTTTCAAGTGGATCCACTCCCCCTCCTACCAGACAGCTGGGAAAACTGGGGGAGGTGACAGGAAGGTCTGGGGTCTAGTGTCAGCTTTTCTCATCTGATTTTCCTCAGCCAGGAAAGTCCACAAAGATAACAAGGGCCACTTTTCCCTCATTCCCGCTGGGGCCCTGAGAAGTGGGTAGTGGATAGAATTTCTCACAATGTACCTGGCACAATTGCTTCATCCATCTCTCACCGATCTTGGGTGAGTACAGAGGCGCATGATTTCATTTGCACAGAGTTCAACCATTCCCCTGTCTTCTCACACGTCGCATTTTTTTAAAGTGTCTCGTCCAACCTGGGAAATCACCGGCTGTTGCTGTCTCTGGAGAGGGGGAAATTAGGGCATGGAGTCACTAAGGGACCCGCCCACGGTCACCCTGCTAGAATTCAGCAAAGACCAGAGTTCAAATCAGGATGTGTGACCAGGGTCTAACCATCCTTGCCTCTTAACACTTAGCACTTCCTGGAGGTTTTTGTCAGCCACACTTTTAACTGATTCTGTAATGATTCAAGATCCCTCAGCTCCTGGGCAAGAGACTGGACTTCTCCATGTCCTTGTCTTTAAGATGGGAGTGATGCATCTTCCCTGCAGGTTCATGTAAGGACCCTGTCACACTGCATATATCTGTGTGCTGCTCCCCGTGGAGAGGTTCTGGAGTTAGGTCGGGATAAGCACCACATGGGGAGGCTGAAGGAACAGGAAGCCCCACAGAGGAAGGGTTGGCCCAGGATCTGACGTGGCAAGAGCAACCTGTGACCAGGTTATGACAGGTACTGTGTGTGTGTGTGACCCACACCTCTGTATGTGTATCTGCACGCTTCTGTGTGTGTGTGTGTATGTGTGTGTGTATATGTGTACTGCACGCCTTTGTGTGTGTGTTGTAGCGCCTGTGTGTGTGTTGTAGCGCCTGTGTGTGTGTTCCCTCCCTCTCTCTCTCTCTCTCTCTGTGTATGTACTGCCTTTGTGTATGTGTGTGTTGTAGTGCCTGTGTGTGTGTGTGTTCTCCCTCTGTGTGTGTGTGCGTGTGTGTGTGCGTGTGTGTGTGTGTGTGTGTGTGTGTGTGTGAACTATGAACTGAGAGCAAAGCAGACCCCTCCTTCCCGGTGCAGATGACACACAGTTGAAACTTAACTGTGAGACTTGGGCGCACATTCCCAGCAGTACCAAGGGAACAGGCAGCTGAGAGCCTGAGGAGGGGCCCCGGAGGCTCACTGTCCAGTGCCCCAGGCCCTGTGCTGCCCTCCTCAGCTTTTCAAGAGTGTTGGTCCCCAGGGCCTTCTCAAGCCGCTGGCTGGAGACTCTATCCGCTTCATGTCTTTGCTGATAACTTCATTTGTGCCCCCAGAGACCTCAGACTGGTTTAAAAATAGAAAAAATAAACAACATTGTTCCTCATGCACCCCTTCCCCTTCAGGCTTCCTAACGAGGTGCTGGCTGGGCCTGCCAGGGCTCTGTTCCCAGGGTTTTTGACCCTCTGCCTGCTGCCGCCTCCACGGGGACTAGACGCCCTGCAGCTTTGAAGGGCTTCCCAGTGGCCTGAGCATGATCCAGGAGGGAAGGACAAGAATACCACCTGCCCTGTGCCCTTGGTCACATCCCCTACACAGATGGAGACGGAGACATCTCCCAGGTGTGGGGGGATGGGCTCAGCTATGAAGGGACCTTCTGGGGGTTTCTCCCACTTCTGTCTCTGGCCTCAGTCCCTAGGAGGGCCTCTTGAGCACCGGCTAAGACTTGTCAGAATCCAGCCTCCTAGGCAACTCGGGCTTGCCATGTAGCATCCTGACCTGGCAGTCTATGCTGGGCCTTAGTTTACCCTGTCTGAGAAATAGATCAAATGGTAATGCCTCAGCCCACTTCAGGGGGTTTTATGCTGACTGGATGAGGGGGTACTCAAGGGAAGTGAATGGGATTTGGGGGTCCTTGGTCATAGAGGACTGGCATGAGAGGGGGAGTACGGCTGTATTTTCTGAGTGGCGGAACCGTGGAGCGAGTCTGTATGTGAGCTCTCATCTCACACAAAAGAACTGAAGAGAAATAGCTGTCCTCAGAAGTTACATGGAGGGACTCAGAGCCTTGCTGGCGGGAAGGTAAGAGAGAAATCAGGGTACTCCACCTGAGGAAGGATCTGGGACCATAATCCCATGAGTTGGCTGATGTCCTACAGGGAATCAGGCTCCTGGCAGGCACCTTAAACTTGCCCTGTCAGTTGGAGCTGAGACTCGGAGCCAAGATGGTGAATATTCTTTGATCTCTGAGAGTCCTGCACCCTGAGCCTAGCTAGATTCTAGGAGAGAGGTCACCTTTTCCTCAGTCTGCCTGAGGCCAAGTGCCAGAAACAGATGGTAGCCCATCTAGTGTCAAGAGGACAGAATGAAGTACCTGTGACTACTTGGCTCCTCAGGTGGCAGAGAACTTCCCCATCAGAAACGACTTCCCTCTGCAGGCAGAAGCGTGCAGACACAGAGGTGTGGGCCACACACACACACACACACACACACACACACACACACAGAAGCATGCAGATACACATACAGAGGTGTGAGTCACACACACACACAGTACCTGTCATAATCTGGTCACAGGTTGCCCCTGCCACGTCAGATCCTGGGCCAACCCTTCCTCTGTGGGGCTTCCTGTTCCTTCAGCCTCCCCATGTGGTGCTTATCCCGACCTAACTCCAGAACCTCTCACGGGGAGCAGCACACAGATATATTCACATTGTCCCCAACTGCTCTCTACATGGAACCTGTCTCTGTCCTGTCCCCTACCTCCCATGAACCGGTGTCTACAGGGGGCAGCCAGAGGAACAGCTGGTGGGCATTTTGGGGGCATAGACTGGCTTCCTTTCTACAAAGCAGGGCCCTGCCCTGCCAGCTGCCCTTGCCTTCTCTTTGCCAGGCAGATGGCCTCTGGCGTAGGAAGAATTGCCCCAACTCAGGACAGCAGGTGATATGGCCCACATTCCTCCTTTGAATTGCTTCCTCCATCAAGGCTTCCACATACCAGGGAGCCATGGAGGAATGGGGAGTGGTCACCACAAGGAGGGGACCAGCTCAAGGCCCAGGAACCCTGCAGAAAACAGCGTCAGAACTGCATCCTGCCTTTGCCATCTATTTCGGAATGTCCCTGGGAAGGTGTAACACAGGTGCCCTGAGATGCACATGACAGAAGTGGGTCACGTTCCAGTGACCTTCCCGTCTCACCGAGCTCTCTCCTCAGCAGGACTCCAGGCCCACTGCCACCTTACAATGCTACTAGAATGTTTAGGGTCAAGGGCTTCGCCCCTGGCAGCTCTAATGAGCCAGACTTGCCCACCCCACCTCAACATGCCAACTAAAGGCAAATAATGGGGAAAAGCAGGGAAAGATGTATTCAGTGCAGCCACATCGGGAAGGGGGACCGACGGGTTCAGTGACTCCTAGGCCTCAGGCTTAAACAGAGCGAGAGGTGTGGGTGACCAGGCACCGGGTCAGGGTGCGGACCCGGGCATGCTTGCTGCTCCGCTCTCTTTGGCAAGGTGGTCTGATAGGTTGTCAAAACTGTAAAGCTTCTTTCTAGAAGACAAGCTCCCCTCTGTCTAGCACCAGGTTTTGTACCCCCCTGCCCCTCAGCATGAGGCCTCTAGGGGAAATTCCAATGTCTTAGGTTCCATTCTTTTAATAGTCTGATAGCCAAAGGGAGGGGACCAAGTGTCTCTCTTCAGAATATCTTTGCTCCTGTCAGGAAAGTTACAGCAGAAGGGGCCACCAGCCTCTTCCTGGGCCTGGAGATGGGGGTCTAGCCCTTCCTGAGCCCAGCCTTTGCCTATGAGCAAACAAAGCTGGGAAAGCAGCCACTGGGAAGGGAGAACGGGTTTGCCTACCCAGCTCACTGCCTTCCCAGCACACTTGTTGTTTTCTGGTTTTTTAAATTTATTTATTGTTAAGAGAAGTGTGTCAGAAAAACACAAATTTTAAATAAAGCAATTCCTTGGCACCCATTACCAGAATGTGAGCTTTCATTTTGTTTTCTCGTCTTGCCATCTTTTCCCCTGGCCAAGCTTTATTTTTACAACATGGTAGATGCACCTAGATGCAATTTTTGTTTTGTGTTTTTTTCTCCCCATTAAGCATAAATGCTTTTTTCATGTTTCTGAATAGCCAGCGTGATTGTGGTCTGATGGCTGCATAATTGCATTGGGTTCTAACTGACCAAACAAACCCTCCCCTCAGGGCTGAGCGGCAACACTGTTTCCAGGGGTTAGTTATTTTTCTGCTACTATAAATAACATCACAGTAAACATCCTCATGTATTATTTTCTTCATTTTTTGGGATTATTTTCTGAGTCTAGACACCCAGTTTCTCCTTGGAGGCAGTGAAGAGACCGGGCTACCCACTCCAGGAATTAGAACGAAGTAGCCATTAAAATGAAAGTTGCATTGACTATGTAGCAACATGGGAAAACATTTATGCCTTGTTGGGGGGATAAAAAGCACAGAATGAAAAACTGGGGTGTTTAAACATCCTCAACTCAAATCAATATGAAAAGATGGAGCCCTACGGCATGCGGCTGGAGACTTCTCTTTAAGTGGCCATCGTTGCAAAGGATCGCTCTGCACGTGGGTTATCAATCCAAAGCTGTGTGCTTGTTGTCTCTGATCCGTGAGGACATAATGAACAAGAACACATTCTCAGATGTGCTGTGCTTACAGGGACCCCAGCACTGGGCTGGGTCCACACTTCAGCATCTCTTGCTGTGCAGTGGGCCCAGCCTAAGGCCCCGTACCACTGTCTAGCTGGTACTGACCTAGAGGAAAAGGTTCAGGAGCTGTGTGTCTGTGTGTGACAGGTTAGCTTAACTGCCCACTGCACTCAATGCTGACGCCCTCTGGACACTTGCCACTTTCTTGGTCTCCCAGGAGCTGTTTTGGTGCTCAGCTTGACACGTCCACATACCTTCCAGAGCATCCTGGGAAAGTATGGGTCAGATAGACCTGGGACCAGATTCCCGCTTTTCCTCTTACCTGGTCCAATTGCTTGCCTCCTTCGCTCCATGATTTTCATATTCAGTTTAATTACCCATCGCTACTGCCTGGGTTGCAGTAAAGCGATGATAGGAACTCACACTGGGGCAGCACCTGGCACAGTAAACCAATAAAGAGCTAGAGTTTCCTTTACTCGGTTTCTTGGTTAACTTGACACAAGCTAGAGTTATCTGAGAAGGCAGACTCTTACTTGGGAAAACGTCTCTGAAAGGTTGGTCTGTAGGCAAGGTTGAGGAACATTTTATTAATTAGCGATTGATTTGGTAGCCGCCTCCCCCGGGGTGGGGGGCAGGTGGTCTTTGGGTACGTAAAAAAGTAAATGGAGCAAGCCACGAGGAGCAAGCTACTCCAAGGCCTCTGCATCAGCTCCTGCCTCCACATTTCTGACTTCCCTGGATGATGGGCAGCACACTGTACAATGAAATAAGCCCTACCCACCCCCAGGCTGCTTTTGGTCGGGGTATTTTCTCACAGCAACAGAAAACCAAGACACTTAGTGATCTGAGAATAAAGCAGCTTGGGAGAAGTGGGGTAATGTCCCCAGCATGAGGGGAAGGAGGACAGAAAGCGGGGGGCTTCCAATGTTGGGCTGGAAAAAGCCTTCTCTTTTTTACATTTCATATGTCATGGCGTTTAGAGAGCCGTGGAGCATTCGCTGCCGTGGAGGATGAGTGTGGTGGCAAACACCTGCGATCTTTGCCCTTGGGAGGTACAGGCAAGATCATAAAGATATCAAGACCATTCAGGCTACATTCCTAGGCTCAAGACCAGCAGGGTTCCGTGAGACTCTGTCTCCAAAACACCAAAAGATCAAACACAAATAAAAAAAGAGCATCTGGAGGGATATTTTCCACCGAGGACTAGGGTGTCATTCCAGTTTTTTGATTTGAGTTTTGTTTTGTTTGAGACAAGGTTCACTCTGCAGGCCAGGCTAACCTCCAACTTGCAACAATCCTCCTGCCCCCGTCTTCCCAGGGGTTGGGATTATAGGCATGAGCCACCTTGGCTAGCCTACTTCCATTTTTATCGGTTGATTCACAATGAAGGCAAAACAGATCACATGTCATTCGCTTAGATCTACTAGTAAAAAAGAGATCATGTGATACAGGGACCTACATCTTACGGAACTGACGATGGCATGCCTCCCAGGGTGCCCTGGGCCAGGTGACCCCAAACAGCAGCAAAGCGATGTTGTTTCCATCTAGATGCTCTGACAAGGGGAGCCCAGATTAGCTCTGCCACTGGCAGCAGACCAGCAACAGCCTGGGCAGCAATGGGTCTGTTCTGGAGACTTCCAGGGGGTCCTGTATCCTGGCCAGTCTTAGGCAGCTGGTTTCCTCCTAGTACTTTGGACGGACTGCCTGTGGACTACAGGTGCAGGGCGTATCGTCAATGATTTTTATATTGATTGTCCTGGGCTTTGTTTGTATTTTCTACATAAAGCCATAGAAGCTGTCATTAAGCTCTCAGCCTGTACCATAGGAACTGTCCCCACTCACCTCACCACGCAGCGGTGCTAAAATAGAAGAATCAACCCTCACCTAGAGTTGCAACTGGGGCACCAGGGGCCACCTGCTCTAAAAGAGAACTGGAGAGAAGTGGAGTTTCAGTGTCTGTGAACCACCTTCCCACCAATTCCTCACTTTGTGGGGTACATGGCCCTCCCAACTCCTTGACTACCTGGAAGGAGAGTGCATACGACACAGGGGCCAAAGCTCTTGCTTCTTATGTCCTTTCTGCCTCCACTTCATATCTACCCAAACCAACTCTTGGTCTCTTAACAGAGTTCACAAACGTTACCCTAGCCAAGCCTTGTAGCAACCACAGATGGTTGGGATAGGTTGGGTAGCTACAAGAAGTGTTCCTTCCTCAAGACTTGCATCTATCCAACTCCCCCCCCCCTCAATCTGCTCTCCTCTCCTCTGCCTCCTATGGAGCCTGGGGCCTTCCACCCCCTCTTAGGCAGTAGCTGTTCTTCCCAGGCAAGTCCTGGCATCCACAGGGCCCACCCTCCCAGGACCAGTGGCTTCAGATAGCAAGTGTTTCCTCGCTGTCTTCGTAATTAGATAAAATGGCAAAGCTATAGCATCGGACTAGAGTCATTCCCACAGTCCCAGCACTTCATTGGGTGTTCTGGCAGACATGTTTTCATCAGAAGGAGGCCAACAGAAATACATTTATTTATTTATTTTTTGACTAAAGGTGGCAAACATTGGAAAGAAGGAAGGACAAGGAACAACTGTTACAGGGTATGTTTGAAGGAGAGCCAGTTTGGCTGAGGTAGAGTTAATTGCAAGCAGAGAGCACACAAAAGAAGCAGCAGCTGGAAGCAGGCACCGGTGTGACGTGAGGGGAGCAAATGTCTTTGTCAGGACTGATCGGAGCCCCTTAGAGGGGTGAAAAGGAGGGTTTGGTGGGGTGTCTGGGCTGAATCAGGGTTTTCAAGCTGGGTGCATGCTCTGTGCCCAGAGTCAATTTCCCCTGCCCTCAGCTCTGCCCCTCCTTTGCTGGGTGGAAGGCCCTTCCCTGGTAGGAGCACGAACCACCAGTAGAGTCAGCCCAAAGGCATCCTTTTCTTGCCTGCTCTTTCCTGGTATTGTGAGGGTCACTTCGGCTTTCTGTGTTGTGTAATCATTGGCCACATACAGACGACTTGAACTTAAGACTTAGATATGTGTGCCAACTGATAAAGGGCTGACTCAGAAGGACCACTGTGGTTACGGAATTGGGGTTTCCATTAAAGGACCACTGTGGTTAAGGAATTGGGGTTTCCCTTTAGGCTCAGACCCACCTGCAGCAAATACATTCCTCTGTGATTCTCTGCTCAGACTGCAGAATGAAGCGATGACAGGCAGGTATGAAATCCACGAGATGCACCCTGGCATGCTGGCTTAGGTAGCAGGCTTGGTTGGAGCTCACACCACATAGCTCTGACTGTGACAGGGTGACCGTGATACTGACAGGAGGCAGAGAAAGTGTCTGGGTGTAGAATGCTACAGAGCATTTATCAGAAGCCTGCCAGTACCTAAATGCAAATACGGTCTCATTCAACCAGCGCCAACATCCACGAGCAAGGTTCTGATTCTGCCCCTTTTGTAGATGGGGAATTGGAGAGGCACTGTGGTCTACCCGCGGTCACAGAGCTTATTTTTGCTGTTGCTTCTGCCCAGAATCTTGAATATTGTTTAATATGTTGTGTGATGCTGTGGAGTTGACTCATTAAAATGCTAATAGAAGTCAGGTGTGGGGATGCATACTATAATCCCAGCACTCAGGAGGCAGAGGCAGGAAGGCTTCAAGTTCTGGTCTAGCCTGGGCTACATAGCAGAGACCTTGTCTCAGAAAAAGATATTGTGCAAACGTGAATAGACACTTAGCTATAACACATGGGAAGTTTATAATAGATGTTGATGACCAGGCAAAGGGACACAGGCTTGCTGGTTTCTTTTATTCTTTTGGCTGTTTGGGTTGTACAAGCAAAACACGGAAACTGCATAAACTCGTCAAAAGCTGCAACATAACAAAAATCTCATATATGACAAATTAAAAGTTATTATAGGGCTGGTGAGTGGCTCAGCGGGTACAGGGCTTGTTTGCTGCCAAGCCTGACGACGATGTGAGTTTGATCTCTAGAACTCACATAATAAGAGAGGAGTTGTTCCCTCTCCCTCCCTCCCTCCCTCTCTCTCTCTCTCTCTCTCTGTGCGTATGTGTGTGTTGTGCTGAGTACGATAGCACACCAGTGCTTGGGAGACAGAGACAAGAGGATCAAGACTTCGATCATCTTTCGCTACACCGTGAGTTCAAGGCCAGCCTAGGTTACATGAGATCCTATCTTTTAAAAAAACCAAAAAAATGACATTAGCTTTTTAGAGAGAGTCCTCTTCCAGAACCTCTGCTTGGTTCACTGTGACCCAAGCCTTCCACAACATAGGGCCAGACTCCTGGGTAGCCTCTGAGGACTCAGGCCTATGGCTCGTTGCGCTCCAAGTCAGGGAAGGTCTAGGAAGTAGATCTTCTGGAAGGTTCCTTAGAGAAGCATGCGATATCTATGGGCCTGGAATCTAGGAAGAGATTGGTCTTGTGGAGCTGAGCCAGGCTCAGACCTCGTGAGCCCATGGTTGTTTAATAATATTTAATGTTTTTACTGCCTAGCTCTCCTCTTTGTTCCATCAGTGATCTGCCTCCAGCTGCCGGCAGGACGTATCCCCAGCTTGTCCCTGCCAGCCCATCTGTCACTGGGAGACAGCTCCCACAGGGCCTCAAAGAGGGTGAACTTCAGAGGCAGAAACCAGTGGGAATGATGCCCTGGGGCCTGGCCACGGATGGAGGGCGCCCACCTGGCTGCCATCCTCTGAGTACCACCCACCCTCCTCCCCCTCCATGTTCCCACCCCACCCTCCTCCCCCTCCATGTTCCCACACCACCCACCTCCCCCTCCACGCCCCCCATCCCCCTCCATGTTCCCATCTCATCCTCTTTCTCCTCCATGTTCCCACCCCATCCTCCTTCCCCCTCCATGTTCCCACCCCCTCCTTCTTCTCTCTCCATGGTCCCACCCCACCCTCCTTCCCCCTCCATGTTCCCACCCCACCCTCCTTCCCCCTCCATGTTCCCATCTCACCCTCCTTCCCCCCCATGTTCCCACCCCCCCTCCTCCCCCTCCACGCCCCCCCTTCCCCTGCAATGAGCATACAGGGTCACACAGAGCAATCAGGGCCTCTGAGGGTTTCAGGGTCCAAGTCCAGCCCCGTTGTCTCTCCTCTGGCCTCATTCATCCTGTGGAAGCTGGGTGCGGGGAGGGGGGCACAGTGAGGAGTGGGGTCCCTGCAGGAGAAGGAGCCCTTGGCCTCCCCTGTATCTCTTCTTGGCAGCGTCCCTGGACTGGCTTCAGCCCTGCTCTGGTCTCGTTCTTCTTGGTTCCCCATCCAGGCTGTCTGTCTGTCCTCCCTGTCAGCACCCCCCCCCCCCCCCCCCCCCGCTCTAGCTTGTGCCTCGTGCTGTGCTGTGTAGCCGTCCTGGCTTGTCAGCCATTTCCCCTTTCACAGTTTCAGTTACCCACAGCCCACTGTGGCCTGCCAAAGGCGGCATTTCTGTGGTCTGGAAAGAAACATTTCTTTTTTGTTTGTTTGTTTTTATTTTCGTTATTTTAAATTTTGTATGTGTGTGGACATATACACGTGAGTACAGCTGTCCTCAGAGGCCGAAGGCGCTGGACCAGATCCCCATGTCGCTGGAGTTACAGGCCGTTGTAGGTGCTGGGAACCGATCTCAGATCCTCTGGAAGAGTAGCGCATGTTCTCAACCCTGAGCCCTCTCTCCAACCTTCCAACGTAAACTGTTCTTACCTTCTAAAGAGTGTGTCGATTCTGAGTAATGCCTTGGGCTCTGCATGTCCCATGTGTGGGAACACGATTTTGAGGAAGTTATGTGGGATTTAATTAAATATCCAAAGGACTTAGAGGCTCTGTAGGAAAAGTACCTGCAAGGCTCCTGGTGGCAGCAGCAGATAACCAGTTCTTCCTATGAGCCCTGCTTCCTCACTGTCAATGTCTATCCTGCCCCCTGTCTGCATACAGCAGGCGCTCACCTGTGTTGGGTTTATGAATTGACCCTGTGGTTCTGACCTAACACTGCCACCTTCTGGTAGAACTGCTCTTGTGCTGAAGGGCTGTTCGGGGTTCAGATCCGGAAGTAAGAATTCCTCCCAGGCAGAGATTGCTGGATGAGGAACCTCGCACAGAAGGGTCAGCCAGCTCCTCTGCTCTCTAGGAGCACTGAGCTCCGTAGACCCGCTCCCTCCCCCCTTCCCGTGCCCCTGCTTCTGCCACGGCTGCTTCCCAGGAAGCAGATAGCTCAGAAGCAGTGTGGGCATGGGTTCCACCATCCACCGGCTGGTGACCCCTCCCCTCGGTGGGTGAAGGACCTTTCAAATTCTTGTTATGGTTATCCTTTTCTTCTTTTACTGTAAGTGCTGATTTCCCCATATGCACCACCCTCACTAAAAAACCACAACTTTTTATATGCTTTTATTTTTATTTAGCTCAAAATATTTTCTCATTTTTTGAGGGTTTCCAAGCTATTTTCTCCATTATTGATTTCTAATTTAACTTAGTTATGGTCAGAGAACATAGTTTGTATGATTTACGTCCTCTTAAATCCAGTGACTTGCTTTTTAATCCAGAATCTGGTCTATTTTGGTCAATGTTCCAAATGAGTTTGGGAAAAAAAAAAAGTCCATTTGCTGTGATCGGTGGAACTTTCTAGAAAACATCAATTATATCCAGTTGGTTGTTAGTCTTTTACGTTCGTCATGACCTGGAGGATGATCTGCTTGTTCTATCAACATCAGCAGAAATGCTGACATCCCCAGCTGTAACTGTGGACAGTCTCTTCCTAAGAGAACTTTCTGTTCACTCCACTACATGTCATTTCTGGTGTCCTTTACTCCTTTGTGTAGATCCAGGTTTCCTTCTGGCATTTTCCTTCTCCTTATTCTGTGTTACTTCCTGGAATGCTTTTTCTAGCCCTAATCTGTTGCTACCAAGTTCTCTCAGCTTTGTAGGGAAGAAACAATTCTCATGTCTTCATTTCTGGAGGACATCTTTGCTAGGTATAGAATATAGCAGAATAAGAATCAACCCCCCCCCCCCCACCAAGAATTTAACAATGGTTTTATTGTCATCTGATTTGCTTAAACAAAATATCTGGTGTCATTTTATCTTTGTTCCTGTCTAGGTCTTCCTTATTTCTGGAAAAAGATTTTTTTAGACCTTATTACTAGCTTTTAGCATTTGATTTTTCTGTGTCTTGATGTGTGTCTGTCTATGGAGCCTCTGTAATGTGTCGTTATAGTTTAAAAATCATTTCTTCTCCAGTGTTTGCTTCTTTGCTTTGAGAGAGGGACTTACTTTGTTGCCTAGGCTGTCCTCAAACTCCTGGGCCCAGGCAATCCTCCTGCTTTAGCCTCTCAGTATCTAGGTTTACAGCATGTACCTCTGAGCCCAGCTTCCTCTACCTTCTAGAACACAGCATGCCTATAGTTGTTATTTTAATGCTCATGCCTGTGCTATCATTGGAGTCACTTTGTGCCTGTTTCCATTACATGCTTTTTGTACTGATGTGGCTCTTATCTTTTGGCATTTTGCATGACTGTCTTCTCTTTTAATTCTAACCATTGTAAGTTTTGTAGTATTGTAAATACCTAATGCTGAAGTTATTCATACATTCTTGAGTTTCATTTCCAAATGTGGTCTGCTTACTGCAAACATTTGCTCATGATCTAGAAGGCAGGCTCTGATTTCCCTTCTCTCAGCCCTTCCTGGTGTCAATATCTTATAAATCATGCCACATCTACCAAAACTGAGAAAATTGGAGCTTGGGGGACAGTTCAGCAAAGTGCTTGCTCTACAAGAATTGAGTTCAAAGTCCAGAACCCACGTTTTAAGAAAGGCAGGTGTTCACTTGGGTAGCTCATATACCAAAATTGGAACGATACAGAGAAAATTAGCAAGGGTGACACACAGATCTGTGAAGCAGTCCATAGTAAAAATAATAATCCCAGACCTGGGGAAGCAGACATGCAGACCCTGGAGCTCCCAAAGGCCACACCTGCAGGCCATATTCCAGGCCAGTGAAAGACCCTGTCTCAAACAGACACGGTTGGTAGTTCCTGGGAGCAACAGCTGATGCTGTCCTCTGACTTTCATCAGCAGGCACACACATGCGTGTGCAGTGTGCATCTGCAAAACACGTGAGCACACACACACCCTGATGTCACCTGTTTTAGCTTCTGCAGTTCTCCAGTCACGCATAGTAAGACGCCGTGGAGTTCATGCTGATGTCCTATCACACCTCACCCCTCACTCATTTGTAATTTATCTGCGTTGTAACTTCCCTACCTGTGATTTATCTTTCGAACTCTGGTATAGTCTCAGAATCATTAACCCACACACCCCTGGGAGAAACAAGCTCCCCTGGACCCCAGAGTACAGTGTGGATTTATTATTCTCTTTGCCTCTCCAGAACCCAACTAATACCGTCTTTTCAAACATTACTTGATCAGTGTTTCTCTCTGTCCTCCCAGTGAGGTTTTGGCCACACATTTGTAATGGTTTCATCTGTCGCAGGCCTGGCTTCCCTCCTGAGCTCACTGCCATCCGGTTGTTAACTGTGTTTAATTTGCACCAGTGAGAGCTCACTCCTGTGGTGTGTGGTGCTGAGGCTCTTAAAAACTGCGTAGACTGGGCTGGAGAGACGGCTCAGTGTGGAGAGAGCACTGCTCTTGCAGAAGGCCCGAGTCCAGTGGATCTGGCACCTTCCTTAGGCATCTCACAGCCTCCTGTACCTGCAGGGGGACCTGACACCTCTGGCCTGCACTCATGTGCACATGCCCACACATAGACATACAGACACAGACAACACAACTAATATATATATATATATATATATATATATATGTATATATATATATATAGATAGATAGATAGATAGATAGAGATATATTAGAGGCTGTATCTGCCCCCTCAGTGGCACTACCTGGCATAGTCCCTTCACTCTAGAACTTTCCCTGTGAGACCCTCTTTAAAATTAGCTTGTCCTTCACCAGCTAATAGCTACTGCTTGTCCATTTCTCCATCCCTATTAACTGCATTTCCCAAAATACACTCCTACAATATGTAGCCTCTCCCCCCTTCCTCAAGTCTGCCCCAGCACCTCTCTCTCTCAGGGGACAGGGTCTCACTCAGTAGCTCAGGCTCGCCTGGTTGAACTCTTCATCCTCCCACTTCCGCCTCCTGAGTGCAGCAGGTACAGGCATTGTGCCAGGCTCAGTGTGTAGCCTTTGTAGTCTGATTCCCTCCACTCAGCAGAGCCCATTGAAGGATCTTGGGCATTGTGCGTTCATCAATGGCTTTTCCTTTCTCCAAGCAGCATTCCGTCTTCTAGCGGCATCTCGGCTTGTTTATCCATTCATCTCTTGAAGTGTGTATTGATTGTTGTAGCTTGTCTTTTTATTCTCATAATGATGTCTTTTGAACAATATAATTTTTCAATTTTAGTATACTCAAATTTATGGAGGTTCCCCCTGTGGTTAGCGCTTTTGTATACTGTTAAACAACTTTTGCTTCAGGATTACCGAGATACTCTGGGTTTTAAAAAATAGAATGTGTCTAAAGTTTGACTACTAGCTCTACATTTTAGATCATGGCTCAACCTGGGATTGCTTTTGCGTTTTGTGTGAGGTAGGATCAAGATCCATCATTCCCTTACACCACTGTCCACCAACCCAGCGCCAGGAGTTGGTAGCTCCCCATCTCCTGGGCGTCACTGTGCCGTCTCCACCATACATCAGGCACACCTGTCTTTGGAGTCTCTCTTCTGGTCCAGGTCCATTTGTTCTCTCGTTAATCTCACACTGTCTCAATTCCCAATGGTCTGGTCCAGGTCTTCATACCTAGTTGGATTGCCTTTGCTGTTCTAAACTCTTCGCATTTCCACGTAGAGAATCAGCTTCTCGGTTTCCACAAACGCAGAGCTGGAAGACTTTAGCTAGAATCGCAGGGACTTGTGGGAAAAACTGGTATCTTATTGAGCCTTTCAACCGGTGACGATCATATATGTGACAGATAGGTAGGAGAGAAAAATTTAAAGATACGGAGATGAGAGGCTTAGCGCCATCCTTCTTTCAGGACCGGGGATCTGTCCACCCAAACGTGTATGACCAAGTAGGTCCTTGCAAACAGTGCTTCCTTCCGTGAAAGCCTTTTCCAGGTAAACTGAGGCTTCTACTCAAAACTGAAGGGTGCTGCTCTGTGCCCCTCCTGACAGCTACTCCAGCCATTCCTTCCTTCAACAGCTATATGTGTTTCAAATGTTTAAAAATATATTATCTGGACCTGGTGGTGTAGGTACATAATCACAGCTACCTGAACACTTAAGCAGAAGGATCATAAGTCAAGGCCTGCCTGGGCTACAGTGAGTTCAAGGCCAACCTGGGACACTTATTGACGCCATGTCTCAAAATAAAAGTTTTTAAAGTAAAAAAGAGGGCTGGGATGCCCTCAGGGGTAGAATACTTTCACAAAACCCAAGGTTCAACCTGTAGTACTATGAGAAAAAAATGCTCATACGTTAATAATGCTTTTTGTTTTGTTTTTTAATATTTGTTGATTGTGTGTGTGTTTGCATGCATGTGTGCATTCACGTGTGCATGCACATGCACATGCCACAGACATATATGGAGCTTAAAGGACAGCTTTCAGGAATCAGTTCTTTCCTTCTACCGTGTGGGTCCCAGGGATTGACGTCACAGCATCCAGGTCTCGGGACTGAACTCAGGGAATCAGGTTCAGCTTACCAGCTGAACCATCCCACAGCCCAGTCACATCATTTTTAACAGATACAGTGAGCAAAAATAAAATAGTATTAAAAGTAGGAATTGGGGAGATGGTTCAGTTGGTAAAGTGCTTACCATCAGAGCACGAAGACCCGAGTCTGGGCCCCCAGCACCAGGTAAAACAAGGCTCAGTGTCAGGGTCACATCTGTGACTCCAGCTGGGGTAGGGTGTGCAGAGACAGGCAGATGCCTGGAGCGCACCAGCTGGCCAGGCTACCCAGTCAGTGAGTTCCAGGTTCAGTGAGAGACCCGGCCTCCACATGCGTATGAACACATGTGTATACACCCACATGAACGTGTATATGTACCACACATGCACACAAAGTAGAATAAAATAAAAAACAAAATTTAAGCAAAAGAATATTTTAAAATAGCCATCAGAAATTAAGATTTAAATAGCAATGAGAAAATTTAAGTGAAATAATAGTATTTGAGTTTTTATTTAAACAAACAAACAAACAAACAAGCAAGCTCTTTAAAAAGTAAGTGCCTCCATGATGTCATTACTGAGCCATTGCTGGCATATTTTTATGAGCATTTTCCCAGCAATTGTAAAAAGCTCTTTTTGACTAGGCATTAGCTAGAGAAATGGTGAGGAGATATTTTTAAGCTAAGTCCAAATATTTTCCCTCTGACTTTCATCTTCAAATCAAATCTCTTGTTCAATAACTTTGAGAGGATCTTTTTTTTTAAAAAAAAAAAGTTTAATTTTTTTTTGGCAGAGACTGCAATCTTTTTATCAACAAACTGTAGTTTCTATTTCAAAAAAAAAAATCTCCTAGGATTTCAGGTTTATTTCCATCTTCCTTGGTCTCATCAGGCAAAAAGGGAGATTGTACCACTGAGTTACCTGTATAAGCTTCTGCTCCGACATGTTTATATTTCCCTTGTTCAGAACACCTTCAAGCTTGGGTACACGTTATTCTTGAAATGGGAGCATTCCTTTGTCAATCGTCACTTCCTTCCTGCCTAGGAGGATTGAGGACTTTTAAATGGCTGTGAAATTTAACACAGATGATAACTCTGAATGCATCCCAAAATTTATGGGTTGGGATTTCAGATTGTTAGTGTCAGTAGAATTTAAAAAATCTGGAACATGGTAAACAGGACCTGGGGTGGTTAATGAGCCCAGGATAGTTAAGATACCCTTCTGCGGTGCCTTTCTGACTGTTCTGTCTATTCAAGGGGTTGGGCTGCAGGATCCCCAACCTTCTGCTATTCGGCTCGAGGTAGAGATCCAGCTGCGTCCCCCAAGTGCTTAGAAACCTCTCTGCAAGGCCCTCTCCACTAGGTACCCTTCACTGGGAACTGTGTAGATTCTAAGTGGTATTTTATCACAGGGTCTCATGCATCACAGATGTCTGGCCATACCTCTGGGAAATAAAAAGGCAGGGAGCCTGGGAAAGAAGGAAGCTGACTTTGGTTGGAATAGAAGCAGGTATGGGACGCTCTGCTGGTGGTACTGGAGTTGTTAGGGTCAGAACCTTGGCCCTGACAACCCTGACAAGCTAGGCTCCACTACCTGTCCTCAGGGGGAGCAATTAAAGAGGGAAGTAACAGTTAAAAGCAGGAAAGAGGGATTTATTCAATGTGCTCACACTGGAAAGAGCACTCCCCTGGCCCCTGCTAATCTGTCTTCTGGGTCCTGACATGGGGCTCAGGTTTAAATAGCAAAAGGTTATGTGTGTAAAACTAAGCAGTCCTGGACAACACGCGGTCTTGTCCATCGCTGACCATTTGTCTTGGCTCAGTCTCTCCTTAAAGATGGTCTGACCAGTTGTCAGAAATAGAAAGCTTCCTCCTCTGACTGGCACCCACCTTCAGCTTTTCCCTTCTTGGCATGAGATTCTAGGGAAAATTCCAATTTCGGGGGATTCATTGCTGATAGTCTGATAGCTAACAGGAGGGCCCACATCTCTCTTTAGGATATCAGGCCTCAGGGATGACTGGATGGGCAGCCCCTGACTCTTAGAGGCTGCTCTAGTGTCCTCTGGAGAGCAGTGTCCCTGTGTCGTGCTCCAGACCCTCCTCCTACCCCAGCCCATCATGCCTTATCTTCTCCCTCTCTTCTGAATTCTACCTCCTCCAGCAATTCGCACCTTCACAGACAGTCACTGGTGTGTGCAGGAGCCACTTGATTTCAGTTTAGCTTCCATTTTTGCACTTTGTTGAAAAAATGATTTTATTACAAGTAAGTTTGGGGCCTGGAGAGATGGCTCAGTAGTTAAGAGTTCTTGCTGCTCTTGCAGAGGACTGGGTTTAGTTTCCAGCACCAACATGGCAGCTAACAAGTCCTTAGCTCCAGTTCTGGGTGATCCAGTGCCCTCTTCTGGCCTCTGAGGGCAGCGCACACATGTGGTACAACATACATACAGACAAGACTCTCACACATAAAATATAATTTTTAAAACATTTATTTATCCTATGTGTGTGTGTGTGTGTGTGTGTGTGTGCGCGCACACGCACAGGCTCACACTGTAGTATACATGTGAAGATCAAAAGGCAATTTGTAGTTTTCCCCTCCTTCATGTGGGTCCTGGGAATCAAAGCCAGTCATGTCATGAGGCCTAAGAGCAAGCGCTTCATCCACTGAGCCGGCTTAGTCTTCAAAATCTTACTGTAATGTTTTGAAATCGAGCTAAGTAGAAAGCTAGGTCTAGTTTGGTTGTCTTAGTTTTTAATTATCACGTAATGTGCATATTTATGGGGTACAGCTAGTTTGTTTTATTTTTAATAGCTGTCATAACTGATTCAAAGAGGAAAGTGTATCACGGGATGCATGTGCTAAGTCACAGCACTCCGTTTTCATCCCCATCCGCCAATTACAGGCTCGTTATTGAACTGAGCTAGGGATCATGCGTTTTCCTCTATGTCAGCAGTGCTTTTATAAGCTAATTGGGAAGCTCTACCTTTTTATATTCTTAAACAAACAGATTCAATATCTGCCTACGTTATTTGGGCAAATCTCAAACAGGTTAGAAAAGAAATCTGTCTCTAATATTTACTGGTATGTCCATGTAAACACATTTTATAGGTGATACTACATCTTTAACAACCCCCCCCCAAAAAAAGCCACTTCAAACCAGCCTCCAGAATACCAGTTTCAATGGGAAAGCATTCACGTTACAATGAGTCACCTAATTTCTCTTGAGTAGTCGGATGAAGAAGATGCATCCCCTCTCGGTGAGCAACAGCTGTGTATACATTACAAATGGTATAAAATATTATTAGCAGAATAATAGGTGGAAAAATGCCAACCGCCACTTGTCATTGTAACAGGTCAGCGAATGTGAAACACTTGTTTGTGCAGGAAAAATATGAAAGTCGTCCACGGGTGCACGGCTCATTAGAGAGTGCTGTCTCAAGACAGCCAGCAGGACTCCCTGCGGTTGGAGAGATGCTCAGAGTCACTCCTCTCTAATCACAGGTCCTTGTATACGTGTTGCTATAAAACGCTAAAAACAAAAATAAACCTAATCGCATCAGCGATTCCTGCCGCAATGTCTGAATGCCTGGACTTACTGTCCTGGTCACAGCAGCCTGGAGAAAATCTTCAAAGAAATTAGCACCAACTCACTTCTTCCCCCTTGCCTAACAGGGACAGACTTTCTATCAATGATTACACTCACCATGAGTAGTGGTGCTGTGTGTGTGTGTGTGTGTGTGTGTGTGTGTGTGTGTGTGTGTTTGCATGTGTGTAGGGATCAGAGGTCAATGTCAGGGGTCTTCCTCAATTACTCTCCACTCTAATTTTTTGAGACAGGGTCTCTCATTGAATTGGAGCTCACCAAGTTGGCTAGTCTGGCTGTTAGGCAGTTCCAGGGACTCTCCTGTGCCCAGGTCCCTAGCGCTGAGATTACAAATGTGCTCTGCCACACATGAATTCTTATGTGGGAGCCAAACTTGGGTTCTCAGGTTTGTATGGCAAGCATTTTACTGACTAACCCATTTCTATATCCCCTGATTTTTGTTTTATAAAGATAGGTTTTGCTATATAGTCCCGGTCAGCCTGGAACTCACAACCCTCCTGCCTCCACCTCCCAAGAGCTGGGATGACAGGCCTGTACCACCACATGTGACTAAAATTATTTTTTTATTAGAAACTTACTTTATTATTCATTTTGCAACTCCATCCTCTTAGTGAATCAGAGACAAATCGCTCTTCATGTATTTCGTTATTGAAGCAAAATGTAGGAAATCCAAGTTAGAAACAGCTGTGCTTTTAACTACTTAGAAAAACCTTGGCAGCGTGAAACCCCTTCCCTCTCTTTGTCTTCAGAAATATTTTCTCTGCATTTTCCGAGGTTGTATTACATGTGCTATTATTCTTGCTGTCATCAACTACTAACTTCTGGGTTTCTAGTCTAAGACAAGGGTCTATACGCACTCTCCTTATAAGGTCCCAACAACAAAGCGAAGTACCATCCCACCAATGCCCAACTTAAGGAACCATGGGCCTGGTGGACTTACAGAGTACAGCTGAGGGATAGCTTAAAGGGCCCTGAGTGACCCTGCCATACTAGAGAGTCTTCGCCCAGCATGGATCATGGCTCCCCTATAGCCACAGAGAGGGAGGCCCCTTCCATTAACTTCCCCCAGTTTTTATATTCTAACATATCCCAAGACCCCTAGGTCATTTGCAATTAGGACAGAATTGCATACAAAGGGCTGGGAAGAGTGACTGGAGTCTCAGGAGAGGGCTCATGACCTACCCAATGTCTGTTGCGGAAACATCAGTAGCCAACAGGCCCTGTCGTGATGGTCCCTCAAAAGCCGGCACCGCTGGTGTCTAATGAAGATGGTGACTGTTTTGCTTGGAGGATAGCACGTTATCCCCCCTCCACTCCGTGTGTGTGTGTGTGTGTGTGTGTGTGTGTGTGTGTGTGTAGAGTCAAGTGAGATGGGCCATAGGGAGAGTGAATTGACCTTCCAGTAACCACCCCCACCCAACCTGTGCCCTAACGCCATCGCCACCACCAACCCCTTCACCACCAGCCAAGGTCAGCAGTGGAGGAGGCCCTGGGGGAGGGAAGACTTACCTCATCCCCTAGCTGGAAATGTGCGGTGGTGGAGAGCTACTGACCTGCCTTGTGCCCGGCTGAGCACAGGCACAGAGAACTGAAGCAAGGACATCTTGTTTTCTCAGTCTGACTTCTCAAGCCTTCTCCGCATGGAGTAAAACTGCATTTCAAGTAGGAAGAGGCCTCAGCGCTGGCATTCTCTTGCTGTTCACTTTCGTCTGCATTACAAACATTATCTTCCATTGTGGTTCCCTTGCAGGAATCTTGTTAAGCCAAATATCCATTTGTGAGAGGAGATAATGTAGTTAAAATTTGGTCACACAATTGATAAAGCCACTTAGCTAGGTACTTGGGACACATAGGAGCTCAGGCTACCAGCATCAATTAGAGATAGGGAAACCAAGCATCTCTGGACATGTCAAAGTAAAAGACGAGGCTCCAGCCTGACCTGAGCTTGGATTCTTGAGAGGGTCAGCCTGGATTCCCTTGCATCATGACTACTTCCGGAACATGTATATGATGTGTGTATGTATTTCTTTATAATACATTGTGTGTATGCATATGTATGTGTATGTGTTGGTGTATATCCACGTGCCTATATATATATGAATAGAATGGACCCCCATCACTTGAAGAGCTTGCATAACAGCTTGCTTGGTGTGTTCATTGACTAAGTAAATTAGTAAATCACACATTAGAAACATTGTCTCATAACTTCCAAGGCTAGATGTCCAAGATTGGGGTAGAGACAGGTTTGGTTCCTTCTGGAGACTGGGATGAAAGGTCAGCTCCAGGCGCTCCCTGCCTACGCAGCGTTGCTGTTAATCTTTAGAGTTCCTTGGCTTGTAGAAGCTCCACCCACAGGTCTTCCTCCATCTCCATGTGTGTTCTCTGAGAGCATGTATCTGTGTCCTGCTTCTTTTTATATAAGGATAATGTTGTATTCATGAGGCCCCCCCCCCCGTGTGATGTCATTTTAACCTAAGGAATTATATCTACAACTCTACTTCCAAATGAAGTCACACTCTGAGGGGCTGAGATTTGCTACTTTGACACAGGAATTTTGGAGGGGACACAATTTACCCATAATGCTGGCCTCCGTGCTAGACTTCCTGACACAGGACCCTGAAGGTGAAAGTCTGTATGCTTGTGTACACTTAAGTAGCATGTACCATGCACACTCCATAATGTGAAAATGACACTCTTCATGGTTTTTAAAACATTGTTTTTGTTTTGTTTTGAGACAGTGTCTTGCTATATAGCCCTGGCTGGCCTGGTATTCCCTATGTAGCCAAGGCTGGCCTTTGACTCCCAAATTCTCCTCCCTTAGCCTCCTGAGTACTGGGATTACAAATGTGAATCACCATATTGGGCTTGAATTAATTTAAAACACTTAGCATGAGATATTCAAGTATGTGGTACAGAACTGGGGACCACAAGTGCAGTGTCGTATAGCTGACTCTTTATCTTGCATGGATGAAACTCTACAACTGTCAAACATGAATTTATGCTTTTAAGAATGACCCCAAGCCATGCGGGGGTAGTGCACGCCTTTAATCCCAGCACTTGAGGCAGAGGCAGGCGGATCTCTGTGAGTTCAAGGCCAGCCTGGTCTATAGAGTGAGTTCCAGGACAGCCAGAGTTATAACAGAGAAACCCTGTTTTAAAAAAAAAGCAGAAGAAAAATAAAGAAAGAAAGAAAGGAAGAAAGAAAGAAAGAAAGAAAGAAAGAAAAAGAAAGAAAGAAAGAAAGAAAGAAAGAACAGCAAAAGAAAGGCCCCAGGTGACTGTATGCTTAATAAAATCTGCTAACCACATAGCCACCTGAAGTGACACACAATGTGTCATTTCAAATACAATGATGAACAAAATAAAAACACACATTTAAACGCAAAGCTGAGTTCTAAGAGACTGGCAAATGTCAAAACTGGAGAAATGAAGCTGGAGAGCTAGGTACTGGCTGATCCAAGGCAGCTCTCTAGAACCTTAACAGCCAGCTCACGCCAGGCGTCCTGACCAGGTGCCGATGCTAGGCGCCCATGTCAGGTGATAGGCCATTGCACAGCTGAAGCAGAGAGACTGGAGAGACTGTTTCTGTACGAAACATGGCGCTATGATGACATGTATTCATGGAGTAGGGGGCTAGAGAAGCCAGAGAAGAACTTAGGAAGCTGGGGCACTACCGTCTGCTCACGTCTGCTTTGTAGGTTTACAGGTTCAGGCGGCTTAGTCAGCACGCATATAAGAACAGGGATTCGATGAGGTATTGGGTATTAGGGTTCATTTTGAAGTACAAGAGAGAGAGTTTGGTGAGGTCTGCTGTCAGACAACTTGAGAACTGGCAAGGCTAGGGACACTGGGCACCTGGGAAAAGGCGTCCAGGGAGATGGGAATGGATCGGAGGCATGGTGTGTGAGCAGAGGCTGTGTCAGAGCTGAGCTTGCTACTTTTAAAGATTTCCAAGCTCCCTTCTATACGGTTCCCCGCTGAACTCTGTGCTAATCAGCGGTTACTATAATAAAATGCCCTGGAAGATCATGTTGGAAAGACGATTGCAGTTTTACAGTTTCAGCCCGTGGTGCCAGGAGGGTGCAGAGAAGGAAGCTGCTCACTTCCTGGCACCTGGGAAGCAAAAGTAATAGGAAGAAGCCAGAGTCCCATGATGCTCTTTGAGGATGCATCTTACCAGTGTCCTACCATCTCTCACAGGGCCCTATCTTTCAAAGCTTCCATTACATCCTAAGGATCAAACCTATAGCACACAGGCTTTTGGGAGACAACTGTGATCCAAATTATATCAAGCTCTAATGAGATCTGCCCCCTCACCAGAAAGCCCTCACCGCCTGCCCGTTCCTGGGGCCTGGAGGGAGAGTCGCAAGCTGAGTAACGAGCTATATCTGAGCTGGCAAAGGGGAGCTGTGATGTCACAGCCTAGGTAGAGGAATGTCAGCACAGGAGGGAGCTCAAGTGCCAACTCCAGGGTCAGTTCGAGGGAACTGGAGTTGCTAAATACCACAGAGCCCTTAGTGATTTGGGAATCTAATTTGATTTTGTGTGTATGTTTGGTGGTGGGGTTCTGGGGATTGAACCCAGGACATCACACATGCCAGGCAAATGCTCTGCTGCTGAGCTTCAGTTCCAGCCTGGGAAACTAATTTAAAACTGCTCTGTTGATTCTGACATCTGTGGGAGTTAAGTAGCAACTAACAGCTCTCATTGGTTGAGTTATTTATCAGATACTGGGCAGTTCTTCTGCTTATTCTTCATGGCAGTCCTATGGGGTAGGCAGAATTATTATCCTTCTACTTTATGGAAATCTTTAACTCTGAAAGATAGGTAATGAATGTTGCTCCTAACTAATGACACAGCACTAAACCTAGGTCTGCTGACTGCTACATCAAAATGTTGGTAGCAGTAACTCTGGCTTTTATTTATTCTCTATTCTTTTCTCTATTATTTATTCTGTCTATGACTTTTATTTATTCTCTATTCATTTTTTAAAAATTCCAAGTTTTAAATGTAAAATGGAGGGAATTTAATAGCCATACAAAAACCTCAATAACACAACCAAAAAACCAAACCAAACTGAAACAAAAAACATAAGCCATTGAAATGTGTGTGCAGGGGGAGATGTGGGTTGGCAGTGTGATGTCAGGCAGGGCCCTTGCCCTAGGTGCCTCCATCACCAGGTTCGACTCCATTCTTCAGCTGATGTTCTTTTTGTCTTAAGCCCAGGACACAGTGCTAGTGAAAGATGGGAAGAGGCTCAGGGGGGCAACACCCTGACCCTGATAGACCTCCCCTCCCCTTCCCTCCCCACCTCACAGGTCAATCCTTTCAGAGACCGAATCTGCAGGGTATTCTCCCACAACGACGTGTTCTCCTTTGAAGATGTGCTGGGCATGGCGTCTGTGTTCAGCGAGCAGGCCTGTCCCAGCCTGAAGATTGAATATGCCTTTCGCATCTACGGTGGGTACCTTGGTGGGGAGGAGGAGAGGGCCAAAGAGAACCTGCCACATCTGGAATCCAGCCGCATTAGCTCATGGATGGGACGGTGTCGCTGGGGCTTATTTGGTCTTTAGAGTGTATATCATGTTTCTTAAGCACTGATTGAGAACCTTATCTCTGATAGACAGAGGCCTTTCCCTGCATTCCATCTACATAAGTGGCCTTTATTATTGCTGTGACCAACATACCCGGCAAGAAGCAACTTAGCGGAAGGGGGATTTCTCCAGGATGTTTGAAGGCATAAAGTTCACCATGGCAGGGACAGCATGGTGGCCAGTGGCTCATAGGAGCCGAATGCACAGCTGGGACTCCTCACCTCCTTATGAGTCAGCAGAACAGGAAGCAGAGACGACGAAGAATGTTGGGTGGTACCATAAGCCTCCAAGCCTGCCCCTTAAGAAATCCATTTCCTCCCTGGCTAGGTTCCTCCTCCCCAAAACAGTGCCAGCAGCTGAGGACCAAATGTTTAAACACATGAGCCTCGGAGGGCTATTTCAGGTTGAAATCGTAACACCATCCAAGGGCACTAGGGTCGACCGTGTGGCTATTTGATGATTTCTCTCTGGGCAGGCTAGAGAGAAAGAGAAGAAGATACATACAGATGTGAAGGACCCAGGCTTGTCTGGCAGAAGAAGATTGGCAGGAACTTGAGAGACACAGACGCCGAGACCAATTCTGCACAGAGTGACTGCATAGCCTTAAACAAGTCATTCCGTTTTCCCGAGAATCGGTTTTCTCATTTTGGAAGTGAAGGATCTGAGAGATTGTCTCTGATGTCTCTGGTACCTGCCCTTTGCCTTGTAATGTCCCCTTAGCTGGGATTCTCGGACCTCTCAAAAGCAATTGAAAGGAAGGAATTAAAAAAATCTTGAGATGCCCTCCAACAGGCCATGCGTGTTTCTGAGTAACTCCTTTGCTTGCAGAAGCAGACTGGCAGGGTTAGGCACTGCCTGTTCTGTTTAAATAGGCCACCTAGCTGTTTCTCCTATTCTCAGACATCAGTGAGCAGACTCATACAGGCTGAGGAAAACCTAAACTTGCTAGGTGTGGCGGCACACATCTGTAATCCCACTCAGGAGGCTGAGGCAGAAGGATCACAAGTTAAGACAAACAGGGCTTCATAGTGAAACCTTGTCTTGAAACACCACAGATTAGCTCTATAGCTCATGACAGAATGCTTGCCCGGATATACAAGGCTCCAGATTTGATTCTCAAACTAAACAACAACAATAAAAAATACCGAATTCTCTCTGATCTGCAGATACTGAATGACAGGATAGCAGTCTGAGTTAAACCAAAAACGTCAGCACCATTTTAGAGGAATGTAACAGAACTCAGAGTCTCTACAACAAAGCATTTGCAATACCCCAAATGAAATCTAAAAATGACCTGATATACGAGAAAATTCTTTTAAATTATGCTGCAGTCTTCAGAGGGAGAGTGACTACGACATGACCCAGATACTGAAATTCACCAATAAAGAGTTTTAAAACAGCCATCA
>JAMJFZ010001264.1:24725000-24750000 GCA_026225945.1 Cricetomys ansorgei
ATTCCAGGCAGGGAGAGTGGTGTGGGGGGGGATGGGGGAAGGGAGAAAGATGAAATTTACATCCAAAGACACAAAGAAGTCAACTCTCCTTTTCACAAGCTTTCTTGGAACTCTACCAAAACGCTTCAGTTTATATTTCATGGGCCAGAATGATGTCATACGGCCACCCATGGCTACAGTGGAGACGGGAAAGCCATGTGTTTTCATCAGAACCCAGTGACATCTTGAGCCAGAACTGTTTTGGGAATAGCTACTGGGTGAGAATCCGGCAGGGCTGGAGCACCTTGAGGCCTGGGACCACCTCCTGGGCACTGGTCTCTGCCTTGGGGGACATTCTGGCCTCCAAGATCAATGTCGTCTCTCTCTACACCTCCAAGAAGATTTACCTGTCAGATACCAACATCTCGACCACACCTTCTGGGTCCGGTCAGCACCAGCTATGGGCCCTCAGGCAGAGAGCAAGTGGCAGGTCTGGTCACACCTTCCCGAGACCTAATCTGACCTCAGAGATGCCCGTGGACGCCCATGGCTGGGTGGGGTGCGCGGTGGGTGGGGAGCCTAGGTAAGCTGATGAAAGCTTGCCCTTGGTCCTAAAGCAATGAGCCTGTGCTTATGATGGTGCTGCGTGGGAAGTGTTTCAGAAGACCTGGTGGTCAAACCTTAACCAGACAGTCCTCTAAGCTCTTACAGTGCTGAGAAGCAAGTGGCAGCCCCCATGCCCACCCCTGAGGGTCACAGGCTGTGGGTTCTAAGACTGCTCAGTCAGCATAGACTGGGCACCATCCAACTCCAGACTCCCTGCCCCCAGGCCTCTCCCAGACTGCTCTGCCCTTGCACCCCCAAAGGACAGGAGCCATCCAGGACTACATTTACTCTAGCAAATTAATCTGTTTCCAGATGGCTTGGGACCAAAGCCATGTCATCTTCTGTAGTCTCTGCACATGGGAGCTAGGCCAGCAGGATGCCCGGGGACACTGCAGGGGCCTGGGGAGAGGCTGCAGGGCTTCTTACCGGCAGTGTGGTGTCACTGCAGCTGCTCGGTGTCTCTGGAGCCTCACCCCTTTCAGCTGCTCCTCTGACTCACTTCCTGTGGTTATGCAGGGGTGATGCAGGGAGAGCTGTGCAGGGAGAGCACCCAAGAGCAGCTCCGATTAGGGCTCCAGCCACCATCTGAGAAACCCAGTCAGGGATATACTGTACATTCCACTCTCTGCCTTTAGGGACATATTTCATGGCTCTGTCACAGAAAGGACTCTAAGGTACTGACAGAATCTGGGCCTCAGTTTCCCTAATAGCCCACTAGCTCTAGCTGATATTCTTCAAGGCAGGATGTTACAGTCTCTTTTAGTACTTAACAATAAGCAAGTGACGGAGAATTAAGCCCTGGCTACAGCTAACAGGAGTCTTCTGTATTTGCGACTCATGCCAAGGAATGGCTATGTTTCTCCTATTTAACCTTCACTTTGTAGAGGTACAACGATTGTTCCCATTTTATAGACAGGAAAAAAATGAGGATCAAATAATGAACTGGGGTTAACTATATATTGTGGAGAAGCCAAAAACAATTGTCCACAGTGGTTCTAGGGCTCTGCAACATTAGGGATTCAGGCTCCTCCTACCTGTTGCTTTGCCTTCCATTCCCATGATTAACACATCATCTCAAAGACCTTCCTAGAAGTCACTTGTCCTCTTCTGCTCATATGATACTGCTCAGAACTTAGCCATTTGGTCACCTCTTACAGCAAGGGAGGCTGGGAAACACAGTGTTCAGTTTGGATGGTCTTCTGCCCAGATTAAAAAATGTCAGCTCTCTGTAATGAAGGCATCTGTGAGTGGTGAAGAGCACAGATTTCCTTCGGGTCTCAATGGTGGGCTCTGGTCACGTCCCCATCACTTCCTGAGCATAATGGGACGTTCATTTATCCATTTCTTCACTGAGACTCCGCTCTGTCCCGGGCAGTGCCCTCAGAGTTAGGATGTCAAGCTGTGGGGAGTATTACTCCAGCCTATGAGTCTTTGAGGGCACAGCCAGAGTTCCTGACGCCAGCCTACGAGTGGTACAAGCCTCAAGGATCACTGTCCCCAGGTCCCTGAGAAGCCGGGACACGCGTCCAGGTCACCCAGGCAGCTGCTGCACGGGGACAGAGGTGTGGGGTGATGCCCAAGGCTTTTGGTTCCAGACCCACCTCCCACCCCTCTCCTCTGCCTCACTGCTGCCGCCAAAACACAACCTGGCTTCTGAAATGGAGAGTCCCATAGCACGGACTTTGACATGGGGCCAGGTTAGCCCAGGTGGGTTTGAACTTTGCTCTCCCGTTATATCAGGGCCCCTGATATGGCCCTGGACAAGCCACATCACACCTGAACCTCGGTGTCCTCTTGGTAAAATAAGACAATAAAAGGTGGATGGTGAAGGTTCTGTGACTTAAACTAGAACACATCTGAGCACGCAGTAGGCATGCAGTTAGTGCTTATAATTATTGCTACCATTGCTGCCTCATTTAGTGTTGTCTACAGCTGGCCCTCCTGCTGCACGCTCCCACCACCACAGGCCAGCCAGGCCCCCTATCCTAGATTCTAGACCCACTTGGGGTAAGTGGGCCCTACTTGTCCTGCCCCCCAGAGACTGATGGGAATCGATGCCATGGGCCAGGGACTCAGCCTCCATCTCTCTCGTCTCTGCAGATTTTAACGAGAATGGCTTCATTGATGAGGAAGACCTGCAGAAGATCGTGCTAAGGCTGCTGAACAGCGATGATGTGTCCGAGGACCTGCTGATGGACCTCACGCACCACGTGTGTACCCAGAAACCGAAGGGTGGGGCTTGGGGGTCCAGATCACCCAAAGCTCCTGGATATCAGGCCACCTTCTTAGGAAGGGATCCAGAGTCAAGCCTGGAACAGGTGGTGCATACTCCCTGACAGCTGCCATGGGGATGAGCAGCACATGGTGCCCTGTGAAGTGGGCACGCAGTATCTGACCTTCCGATGAGACTCTGCTATGTTCTGCAGTACAATGTATCCTCCCTCCCGCCCACATGGGTCACCAAGGGCAGCAGAGCCTACAGCAGCTTAGTATCAGATAGATACACAAAAATGCCCCTCCCTGTGTTATTCAGTAGGAGCCCAGATGTCCCCGAGATAAGGCACGGGGACAGCCCTGAAGACTTAAGATGAGGCACGACCTGTGTGATCTCAGGCTGTGAGAACCTCTGAGTATTTCAGGCCTCTGATTGGTACCTCCACCACCCCCCACCGCCTGACTGGGGCTTCTTACAACACAGGGCTCCTGTGTGCTGAGGGCCCCTGAGGAGAAGCCTTCAAGGAGAAGGTCACGATGCTTCCTCTACACCAACCTTAGCACACACACGCCTCTCTGTGGGGCAGGGGTCCTGAGACACCCCAGCATGTGGTAGTTCCTCTACACAGACCATCTGTCTCCCTCCTCCTGAGACCCATTTCCTGTCAGGCCCCCAGGGTCCTCTCAGCCTCAGCCTCCTTCCTCCCACCAGGTCCTGAGCGAGTCAGATCTGGACAACGACAGCATGCTGTCCTTCTCCGAGTTCGAACATGCAATGTCCAAATCTCCAGATTTCATGAAGTAAGACATTCTCCAGGGGAGGGGCAAAGCTGGAGGCAGGGAAGGCTCCCTCGTCTCCCTCGGGCCAATGGCACATGTCGGTCTTCCCATGGAAGTCATAAATTTTCAGGGATTTGCTGATTTTTTTTTTTTTCCCTGAAGCAGTAAAACTGAAGTTTCTGAGAAATCAGCTAAGGATGGGGAACCAAGATAGGGGATAACAAGTTCCCAGGGTTTTCAAACCATGTCTGGGGCTAGTGTGATCTCAGAGACATTACCCCGAGGGCTAGGATATCTATGCGTGTCTTCCAAGACCTCCTGGGATCTGACCTGAGCACTGCCTTCCGCCATTACCCAGATGCCCTGGGAGCTGGGGGTTTGTTCAGGAGCTGAGGGTGCCAGTAGAAGAGCTGTCAGAAGAAAAGAGGTGTCTCAAGAGAAGCAACTACCTACCAGAGAGCAGAAGAGGCCTCAGGGATCTCTCCCCCAGACTCCCAGATGACTGGCCCTCTGTATTTCCAAGGCCGTATTTACCAGACTTCTGGTTCCTTCCAACTCAGCAAATACACCCCCTCTAGAGCTGGCCCATGCCATGACTGAAAGTCCTGTTAGGGTGGCCTTCCTTGTGCTGAGTTGACATCTGGTGACATGCGCCTTTCACGCTTGCCCCTAACGCTCCCCTTGATCTCATGGACAAGATGAATTTGATGGTGAGGAAGGATGATGACCCTTGAGAGTGTTACAAACCAACAAAAAAGACAGGGCCGGTTGAGCAAGAACCTTGGCAGGAGCCGGGATAGCTGCACATTCTCCTCTCCCTTTCCCTTTCCCTGACGTGTCTCTACCTCCATAATGTCTACTTATCTGCTCGCCCCTCCACACTGACCTCCCACCGCACACCAGCAGCACCTGGGGTGACACACACCCGGCCTCCCAACACTTTGTATCTGTCTGATTTTGATTGGGCTTCAGTGACTCTTGAGTGATGATGTCTCAGCTCAGCTCTGACCTTCCAAACAGAGGGTCTCGGATTGGCTCATCTGGGTCAGGGTGTCCACGCCTCTTCCAACCACATGGATGGAGATGGAGGCTCCTGACTCCAACGTGGCTACCATAGGGCTGCGGCTGGGCCGAAACCTAGAGAGGTCACGTTTGGGATCACACCTATCAGAGGCAAATCCTCCCCCTCCACGACAGCCCCACCCAACGCTGGCACTGGAATCCTATGTGCCTTGCGTCTGTGTCTGAATCACCCCCCCCATTTCTTTCCATTGGCTCCAGCACCCCAAAATTAAGAAACCCTTTGTGTTCTGGCGATTCTAAAAGAAGCTTAAAAGAAGTTTAGGCAGTGGATCGCTTAGTTGGAAAACTGCTTGCTATGCAGTCGTAAGGACCTGGTTGATCCTAGCGTCCATATTAGAAGCTGAGAATGGCGGTACCTGCCTGCGATACGGAGGCTGAGGAGCCTGAGACAGGAGGGTCACTGGGCTTCCTGGTCCCTGCAATTTATCTAGAAACAAAATACAAGAAAAACAAGTTAGATGGCTCCCGAGGGGCCACACACGAGGCTCTTCTCTAGCCTCCATGCATGTACACAAGTGTGCATTCACCCTCACGGACACATGTGCAAGCACACACACACACACACACACACACACACACACACACACACGGGGGGGGGGTGTTGACCCGCCTGGGACCTACAGTTCTGTGGGGACCTCAGATAGCTCCGGGACTCTTTCTTTCAGTTCCTTCCGGATCCACTTCTGGGGATGCTGATGTGGAGGTGACCCCCTGGTCCAGAAGCCTCGAGGGAGACCACTGGAGCGCACTTGCCTCCAGGCACCGTGAGATTTGATTGGAAGTATGACTCGTCTCTGTCCCTCTTTCACCTCTAGAATATTGTTTACTAAATAAATAAAAAGAAATGTATTTTCCTAAGCCCATCTATACCCACCATTTTTTGAAAGCAAGGTCTGACATAGGCAGTTGGTGTTAAGAACTTCTCACTCTAGGGCTCAAGTTTGCCAGCAACTCGAGGCAAGCTGGGATGGCACTCTTCCTAAGGACAGAGGTCTAACCTCAACCCATGTCACAGGAGGAGACTGAGCCAAACGGAACAAAGTTCAGAAGAAAAATATTTCATCCTGCCCTCCTCTGGAACCCACCCGTGACCCAACGTCTCCCAGAGCAGAGCGTCATGGATGTGCACATAGCTGTCATTCCAGCTGGCGCCTGGCTTCCCTGTCTTCCTCCCACAGAGAAGACATCTTGGCCCTACTTGCCATCCTTCGGCCCTGGGGATGGGACCATGTGTGACCAGCATTTAGGGCTTATTTGCTTTGCTATTCAGCCAAGCCCTGCGATGAATTTGGCCACTCCGGGGACACTTCGGGGTCCAGCTGGCCAGAGATTCTGGAACACAAGAGAAGCTCATCATGGGAACTTGTGGGAGCTGCCAGATGGCTACCTGCTGGGCACGTGGTTTTCCTCATTTATGTGGTCCCAAGGGAGGTGGATCACCACCGGCTACACAAGAAGGGCTGTTTTGCCATTGTGTGCTCTTGAATCCTGTCTTTACGCCTGTTTAAGAGCAATAGGGACCCATTGCTTGACGGAGTCCCCTTGATCTAATCCAGGAGAAGGCAATGTTGAGGGGAGTCTAGTGGTAATAGGTATACTCATGAGCTGAGCTCTCTTCCCCAGAACCATCTCTGGTGGCTGTTATGTTCTACCCTCTGCCCTATCAAAGTCTCCCAGGAGGTCCGACACACACATACACACACACACACACACACACACACACACACACACACACACACACACACCCGTGGCCATGTTTTTAAAAGTAGTTTAGTCTCCGCTCAGTTCTCCAGCTCTTCAAGAAATAAACTCAAGGACAGATACCAAATCAGCCAGCTCCTGTCAGTCTCCGCTAAATACAAGACATGGCTACTTCAAGGGACTTCTTAAGAGCTGTCCCACTACCAGGCCCCTCGGGATCACAAAGACCCACATGGATATGTGATAGAGAAACCAGGACTGGGGAGCCCAAAAGACCTGGTTCAGATCTTGTCTGTCATTTCCTTACTGTGTACACTCTTTCTCAGCATCCTGCAAATGTTGTGTCCAGCAGTTAAGAAGGCGGGCAATGCCTCCCTCACAAGTGGTCAAATAATGCCAAGGCTCCAGGGAGAATTCCTTCCCATGTGTGAAGGTTATTTTAATTGTCAATTTGATTAGATTAAGAAACACCTAGGGAGTTAGTGGCACACCCTTTTGCATGTGTCTGTGCAGGTGTTTTCAGAGACGATTAACCCAGTGTGGACATCTTTCTCTGAATGTGAACAGCACCATTCCATGAGCTACGCTCCCAGACTGAGTGAAGAGAAAAGGAAAAAGTCAGCTGGCATTCCGTTTTCTCTGCTTCTGATCTACAGAGATTCCTGATGCCACAGACAGGAGCATGGCAGACCACAATCTCCTGAGATGTGAGCACCCTTAATTGTTCTTGTCAGTTTTTGATCACAGCAATGAAGCAAGTAATTAATACACTATCTCACACCCAGGGCTGTTGCTTGGGGACCATGGCACCTTCTTCAGACACAGACTGAAACTTCTCAACTACCCTAATGAAAGCTGAGCTCTCCATACCTGAGTGACCAGCCGCCTGGGCAGCCTTGTGAGACCTTTGTCAGCCCCACCAGTCCCACTTGCCTCAACCCTGGAGCAGCTGGGTGACCCACAATAGCTGGGCACTGCTTCTTGGTTTGAATCCCTCAGGCTTAGGTCTCCCCAGGTGCTCAGGACACCTTCCTGCCATGGTGACAGGATCCAAAGGAGAGGCACATAGGATGGTTGTGGCTGAAGATTTTATTGCAAGCAAGCCAGCCTGGTCAGGTCAGGCCAGGCCTCCATGGCATCAGCCACCTGGTTTCAGGCTCTGAACTCGAAGTAAAGGTCCCTCTTCTGCCGTTCTTGTGAGGAGACTCTCTTTCCTGATGGGAAGGTCTGGTAGGTCCTCAGGTAATCAGGGGACACTCTTAAAAGGTTCCACTTATCCTTCGGGCTCAGAGGAGGCCTGGGGGAAGGATGGGACCATTGTCAGGCAGTGTGCCTGAGGAAGGGTGAAGAATGTTCACCATAGCCCCATGTACCCATTGTAGCTTTGTGGCCCTGCCACACCCACCAAGTCACATGGACTGTCCTGTCTCCTGCTGACAACCAACCAATGTAACAATGAACTGCTGCTGCTGTTACTCTCTTGGCTTTGTTTCAAGGCTGAGGTGCTCAACCTGTGGGTTGTGACCCTTTTGGGGGTCAAATGACCCTTTCATAGGGGGTCACCTAAGACCATCTGCATATCAGACATTTACATTGTGATTCATAACAGTAGCAAAATTACAGTTATGAAGTAGCAACAAAAATAATTTCATGGTTGGGGGGGTGTCACCACAGCATGAGGAACTGTATTAAAGGGTCACAGCATTAGGAAGGTTGAGAACCACTGTTCTAAGGAGTAAATGTACTCTATAAATAAAACATTGAACATAAGAAAAGGCAAGGAGTAACATTCATCGGTTACAGCGGATAGTGGCCAATGATGCGGCAAAGGTGATGGTGATGATGATGGTGATGGTGGTGATGGATGGTGATGGTGACGATGATGGTGATGGTGACGATGGTGGTGACAGTGATGGTGATGGTGACAGTGGTGGTGATGGTGATGGTGATGATGGATGGTGATGGTGACGATGATGGTGATGGTGACGATGATGGTGATGGTGACAGTGGTGGTGATGGTGACGATGGTGGTGACGATGGTGGTGATGGTGACGATGGTGGTGACGATGGTGGTGATGGTGATGATGATGGTGATGGTGGTGATGGTGACGATGATGGTGATGGTGACGATGATGGTGATGGTGGTGATGGTGATGATGATGGTGATGGTGGTGATGGTGATGGTGACGATGATAGTGATGGTGATGTGGTGATGGTGGTGATGGTGACGATGATGGTGATGGTGATGTGGTGATGGTGGTGATGGTGACGATGATGGTGATGGTGATGTGGTGATGGTGGTGATGGTGACGATGATGGTGATGGTGATGGTGTGACGATGATGGTGATGGTGATGATGATGGTGATGGTGATGTGGTGATGGTGGTGATGGTGATGGTGGTGATGGTGACGATGGTGGTGATGGTGGTGATGGTGATGGTGATGGTGATGGTGGTGATGGTGGTGATGGTGATGGTGATGATGATGGTGATGGTGATGTGGTGATGGTGGTGATGGTGATGGTGACGATGATGGTGATGATGGTGGTGATGGTGACGATGGTGGTGATAGTGGTGATGGTGACGATGATGGTGATGGTGGTGATGGTGGTGATGGTGGTGGTGATGGTGGTGATGGATGGTGATTGTGGTGATGGTGGTGAAGATGGTGGTGATGGGGTGATGGTGGTAATGGTGATGTGGTGATGGTGGTGATGGTGATGGTGACGATGATGGTGATGATGGTGGTGATGGTGATGGTGGTGATGGTGGTGATGATTGTTGAAGAAGTTTATTTTTAATTATGTTTAAAATGGTTGTTTTGTATTGTCGGGTGAGAGGTGCCTAGGCCTTGGCATTTTGTATTATCTGTAGGTGTTGGCTTTATTTAAATTCCTTATGATCTGCAAGTGCTATCAATAGAACACCTGAGGAGCTTAGGTATCAATAAAAAAAAAAACCCTGAGATGAGACGCTCAAGATTCCACTGTCCAGTATGGCATTTGCCATGATAGTGGTTCCCTCTGCTGAGGTCTGGCTGGATTTGCAGATATGAAACTGTCTGCTTGTCTTTCTTGCTGAGCAGCACCAAAGGTGTACTGCAACAGATGACTGTGGCTGGGGCAACGGTGATGATGATGATGATGATGATGGCGATGGTGATGATGGTGATAGTGATGGTGACGGTGGTGGTGATGGTGACAGTGGTGGTGATGATGATGGTGATGGGGTGATGGTGATGGTGGTGATAGTGACAGTGGTGGTGATGATGATGGTGATGGGGTGATGGTGATGATGGTGTTGATGGTGATGGTGGTGATGGTGATGGTGGTGATGGGTGATGATGGTGGTAGTGATGGTGGTGATGGTGGTGATGATGGTGGTGGTGATGATGGTGGTAATGGTGATGGTGTTGATGGTGATGGTGGTAATGGTGGTGGTAGTGATGGTGATGATGGTGATGGGGTGATAGTGATGGTGATGATGGTGATGGTGGTGATGGTGATGGTGGTGATGGTGGTGGTGATGGTAGTGATGGTGATGCTGGTACTCCAAAAGTGTAGAGAATCTCCAGGCTACAGAGCTGATCACTGACCTCCCCCACTCACTTAAGACTAATTATCTGTGTCAAGCATGGCAGTGTCAGCAGTACAGACTATCAGGTAATTTGGAGAAGAAAGAGATACAAGGATCTGAGGCACATCCGATCTCAGGAGGAGACCTGTCCCCAGGACAGGCTCTATCTCCAGGGACACACTGGCTCAGAAATGCATCAATAGAGAGATGGCCAACCCAAAGGCTAGTTGACTACAGCAGACATGAGTACCTTCCCAGGTTGGGTCTCCAAAAACCAGGCCACATGGTATAAGCTCCTGGGGTCCTCACTAGACTCAGTTTACCTATTTACAAAACAGACTATCTGTCTTACAGAGAGGCATTTCTAAAGGCAGTGAGACAATGCCAAATCTATCGAACTGGGTGGGAACAGTTGCTTTATCTACATCTGGATGCTGAGGCTGGGGCTCTTGAGGCAAGCAGGGGATAGTAAGGGTCAGAAACCCCAAACCTGTCCATTCACCTCCTAAGATTCCCTCCCTAGACAAAGAGGTGGGCTTCAAGAGCTGGGTGAGAAACAGGCTTTGAAGGCTTGCTGGCCTCCAGTCCAGGCACCAGTCACCACCCTACCCCAGCCAAAAGGCACCTGGGAATAAACTTGTGACCCCTGTGCTTGGGTGGCCAGAGAGAGCAACACTGCCTGGGTCACCTTGCAGAGTCAAGTAGGTCTTCCCTGGGGGTGGGCAGAGGAGCTTCCCCAGGTAGTAACATGGGGGCTAGGGCTAGACTGTAAGGCACTTTTAATTTTTTTTACCTGGATAGTTAGACTTTTAAGGCAGTTTCTAGTCCTTGATGAGGGACTAGGGGCATACCACATTTCAACACTGGGCTCCATAGTTAGGGGCAAGAATGGCAAGCTATTGACCCGTCCCTAGTCAATGTAGTACCCTATGCACCCACCAGAGGGCAGCAGCAGCTCCAGGTTTAGACTGGAGCAGCTTTCAGAGGGGGCTTTTGCAGAGGAAGCAGGGGGCAGGTTCCCGCCCTCAAAAGTTACGGAGTATGCATCTGGTCAGGAAAACACTGTCTGATATTGCCAATGCAGGTTCCTGCCATTCTCCCTCCAAAAGATCCTCCCTGCAGTGCACCGGCTTCTGCATGCAGGCACCAAGGTTAATTGGTGTTAATTGGTTCTGTGCCACGGCTCTAGGCCTGGATGAGGAGTAGGTGCCCTGTGGATGTGTGTGTGTCAACAGCAGAGAGGAAGAGAGGGACACTCACAGGTCGGTGGGTAGGGGGTACCGGTCTGGCTCCCGCGCAGGCAGCACGAAGAAGGGAACACGGGGCACAGTGCCAGTCTTGTCCTGATAGTACTTCCGCTGCTGCTGTACTATCTACAGCTCGAAAGAACAGACATGTTGTCACGGCATTAGCCGCTCCCAGGCATATCGGGTCAGGGCGAGGCAGTCTCCTCCAGTGCTCCTGGAGGAGTCCCCAGGGATCCCGAGGACTCAGCTCGACTGCTAGCCAGCTGCTGTCCTCTATGCCTCAGTCTCCCTCCGTCTATCAGGAATATTGGCACCACACAGCAGCTTCGCTACGGCCAGTAAAGGGGACCAGGCAGCTAAGAGAGGTGCTGAAATGCCGGCTTAAATGTGCATGCCTACCTGCCCACACACAAGCTCTCAGCAACTCACCCCGCCCACACACGTGCTCTCAGCACCCTCACCCCCATCCACATAGGAGTGTCAGCACCCTCACCCTGCCCACACACAAGCTCTCAGCACCCTCACCCTCACCCCTGCCCACACACAAGTGCTCTCAGCACCCTCACCCCTGCCCACACACAAGCTCTCAGCACCCTCACCCCCACACAAGCTCTCAGCACCCTCACCCCTGCCCACACACGCGTGTCAGCACCCTCACCCCTGCCCACACACAAGCTCTCAGCACCCTCACCCCTGCCCACACACAAGCTCTCAGCACCCTCACCCTGTCCACACACATCAGCACCCTCACCCCTGCCCACACACAAGCTCTCATCACTCTCACCCCTGCCCACACACGCATGCTCTTAGCACCCTCACCCCTGCCCACCCTGCTCCACACATGCGTGCTCTCAGCACCCTCACCCCTGCCCACACACAAGCTCTCATCACTCTCACCCCTGCCCACACATGCATGCTCTTAGCACCCTCACCCCTGCCCACACACAAGCTCTCAGCACCTTCACCCTGTCCACACATGTGTACTCTCAGCACCCTCACCCCTGCCCACACACAAGCTCTCAGCACCCTCACCCCTGCCCACACACAAGCTCTCAGCACCCTCACCCCTGCCCACACACAAACTCTCAGCACCCTCACCCCTGCCCACACACGCGTGCCTCATCTCTGCTTTCCTTCACTCCTGGAGCAGGTGTGACTGTATGAGTCAAAATGGAGAGAAAGGCTGCTACTGACACCCTGAGATGGTCCCATGGCTTCTCAAAACCTGAGATCACCTCTCCTCATCCTGGCCCTGGGGAACATCCCTCCCTAGGACAAGTCCCCTGCTCTGGCACCAGGCTGGGTATAGGGCTCCTAGAACAGGAAATGAGTCCTCATTCCCACCTAGGGGCCAAGTCTGAGTGTCTGTGCTACACCAGGGATACTTGGTGAGCCAGAGAAAAGCAGGATGGATGTGGACAGGTCCCTATCTCCATCCCTCCATCGCAGACAGCTCGGTACAATCTGGGCTGACCTGGGGCACACTCTCAGGGGAATGGGGACTGCGGAGGGCTAGCAGACACTAGGGGTATCCATGGGATCTTTGGTTGTATACTCCTGGGGTTTGTTTTTGGCCTTTTCGTCAGGTAAGAGGTGAGCAGGTATCTTGTGATGGCTAGTTTTATGACAACTTGATACAAGCCAGAGTCATCTGGGAAGAGGGTACCTCAACTGAGAAAATGCCCCCACCAGATTGGCCTGTAGGTAAGCTGATGGTTCATTTTCTTGAATGATAATTGATGATTGATGTGGGAAGGCCTAGCCCACTGTGGATGATGCTATCTCTGGCTGATGGTCCAGGATGGTGTGAGAAAGCAGGCTGAGCAGCCATAGGGAGCAAGCCAGTAAGCAGCATTCACCATGGCATTTGCTCCAGTTCCTGCCTCCAGGTTCCTGCCTTGGGTTCCTGTCCCGACTCCTTTCAATGGTGGACTGTGATTCGGAGTGTAAGGCAAACAAACCCTTTTCCCCCAAGTTGCTTTTGGTTATGATGTTTTCTCACAGCAATAGAAACTCTAAGATACAGCCATAGAGTCAAAAGACTACAGGGAACAGAAGGAAGGGGCAGGGGCATCCCTGAAGGTTCCCCAACTACACTAGCCGTGGAGTGAGCAAGACCGAGCCACAGAAAGCCCTGGGATACAAAAGGTCTCCTCTAGCCCTGAAACTCTGGAAAGGCCACTCCCTCCCAGGCCTTCCCAGGCTGGGGCCAGGTGGACAGCTCACGTGGTAGAAGTCAGTGAGCTGGGAGTTGCGCCCGTTGTCCAGGTTGAATCGGCTGTAGGTAGGCAGGTGCAGCCAGCGGTCCCAGTTCTGTGAGCGGTCAGTGAGCACCAGGGAGGGGTTAGGGGAGTAGATGGTGGGAAAGCGACCTCCACTGAGGAGTGCATAGCTCTTCTCCAAGCCTGTATTGCGGAGGTCCTGGAAATACTTGAAGGTGGTGTTGCCATAAGTGGAGCCAAAGCAGGAAACCACGCCAGGGACATGGCCTTTATATCTGTGTGACAGTGGGGAGGGCGTGGGTGGAGAAAGATGTAACCTCATGACATCCACGGCCGGTTCCCAGACAGACCCTTCACAATGGAGGCTTCCTGTGTCCCTGTGGTTGTGGAAGGATTCTTACAGAGCACTAGCCTACTCAGGTCTTTGGGAGAAGGTCAAGTGAACAGGTCTATGGGCCTCTTTCTTGGAGCAGAGACTTTGACTGGATGGTTGTCTTACAGACCGGAAGCCTCTGAACACCCAGGCACCTCTCAGTGAGCCTACAGGGCACAGATCCTCCAGCTCTTCACGAGCCAGCCAGAAGTTTCTGGGGCTCTGTCTAGCCCTGATCTTCCATGGTCATCTCAGTATAGGGTAGAGAGTAGAAGTCGAGGGGCCCAGCAGTGAGATACTGTGGGTGTTTGGTTTTCTGCATCACTGGCCTGTGTCTTGTTCCTGCAAACGAAAGTTCCCTAAAGAAATTGCACCTTCAACTAAACTGTTTTTGAAGTCTGAGTGACTGATTAAAACTTCAGTGGTTAGAGAGGGTTGGAATGTTGCAGTCAAAAGACTAATGAAGTCTACCTTGGGCACTAAATGGCCACTCCTTGCCCACCTCTGTGTCTGACCTAATATCCAGTGACTCATGGACAAAACCATTTTGAATATATAAACAAAATCCTCTTTTCTACCAACCAAAAGGCTAAGTAAGAAATGCCAGCAGATACCATCTGGGAACTATAGCAGAGCAAGCTTTGCTTTAAGAACGTACTTAACGGTTCCATCATCGGATTCTTAAAGTATCTTGATTTATAGCTTTGTTCTTTTACTATAAATCAAACCATTACCACACAGGAACACGGAATTTGAGGTCATCTAACTCTACCTTCTGGGACAATGGAAACTCGTATTTGGCTCTAGAATAAACTCTTTTACCTCCTTTGAGGTGAGAGTTGTGGTGTTGTTTTCTTTCTAATTAAAATTTTCACTTTGAAAATTTCGCACATGCGTACTCAATTTACATCATTTCTTTCCTCCCCCTTCCAACTCTTTCCATGTCCCTCCCACCCCTTCTCAAGATAATTGTGTTTTTTGAGTTGACATTCCCGTGAACTCACAAGGTGTTTATTCAAGTGACTTGGGGACCTTGACCAAGTACCTGTGGCGTTAAACACCCATGGACAACTCTGTCACTTCTTCATGCCAAGGAGGCCCAGCAAAGGGGGCCGAGGGTGTGAAAGCAAAGGGTTAGTGACCCTTGTCTCCATGAGGCTTACAGAGGAAGGCTGCCCAGCACATGTCAGACACAGGTCAGAGCTTTTGGTCAGCACAGGCACTAGTCCTCTCCACTCTCAACCTTCCAACACCCGATTCTCCTCCATGCTACTGTTGAAATTGTTGATGACGACCTCACTGTTCCTAGTTCAGGGGGCTGTCCATCATCAGATCCTAAGCGAGGCAAAGCCTCGCCCACTGCATCATCAAAGCCACCTGACATCCCAGGCCTAAGGAGCCACCCTAGTTTTGTAGGTAGCAGGTCCCCTCGCTCTCTGTGCCTGCTCTTCTTTGCCCCCTCCGTTCCTGGATTCTTATTCTGTGTCATTTGCAATCAGGATGTCAATCTGCTCATTTCTTTGAGATAGAGTCTCACTATATAGGCTTGACTGTCCTGAAAATTGCTATGTAGAAGACTAGGTTGGTCTCAAACTCAGAGATCTGTCTGCCTGAGTGCTAGTACTCAGTACAAAGGTATGTTACCATGTCCTGCCTCTACATTACTAAATGATCCTTTCAGACGTGTCAAATACGACACCTCAGAGCTTGCCCCTCTCCTAGGTCTGGATGGGTATCTATTCCCTTTGCACCTTAAAATTTTCTCTACCACCTTCATCTCCATCTGTGCTGTTCAGATGGCCACGCCTCTTAATGCCCTCCACCAGATGGCGAGCTTCTCAGATAGGAGTGGGATTGTGTTTTATACCTGAGTCACTGGTTCTTCATACCTGGTCTGGCTCATGGTATGTGGGGAGACAATAAATTGTTTATTAATCAACCCTTTGAGGGCTGGAACAACCTTTTCACAGGGGTCACCTAAGGCTATCTGCATAGCAGATAGATTCGTAACAGTAGCAAAATTACAATTATGAAGGAGCAACAAAGCAACAAAAATAATTTTATGGTTGGGGGTCACCACAACATGAGGAACTGTATTAAAGGAACGAAGCATTAGGAAGGTTGAGAACCTCTGCTCTACAGGAAGTATGACCTGAGACTATCACACAGCCAAGTGGCCAGTGGGCCCTTTCCTAGCATAAAGTAGTAGAAAATAAAGTATTCACAGGCTCTCCCTAAAAGGAGTGTTCAGTGACAAACTGCCAACCAAGAGGTGACTCAGAGGAAAGACTAACTCGAGTCAAGCCGAGCCCCCATGCCAGCGAGGGCTGGTGATCTTCCAACCTATTGGAGAACACGGCTAGGAATAGCAGCCAGGTGAACGCTGCTGGCAGAACAGAAGCAAATGTTATAAAACCTGTCAAGGTAAAAATAACTTGAGCAACCAAAATTGAAAGATGGGTGGGGGGGAGATGCGAGCACACTAAGAATGTCTCTGAGCAGTCAGCCCATGGCGTCGAAAATGGAAATGCCATTAAAGTACACGACGTGATGACTTTCAGCCTTTGAAGACTTTTAGTCACCTTCTCCCCGCCGCCCACACGCCCAAGGATCTTTGAGGGATTAATATCTTTTTCTGATGAGTTGACATTTAACTAAAGACTGCCTAGTCTTTCCCTTGTTCCAGTTTCCTTCTCTTACACTCTAGTGAGATTAAATTTCACACTTTCATTTTGAAACAGCAAATAGGGTCTGACCGTATTTTTAATGAAATCACTTATACGGTTGCACACCTGTCCTTCATCTAGCCCCCTTTTCAGACTGAGGTGGGGTTCACCACGTGGTAACTTTGAGCATTTGGACTTGGGAAGACTTACTGCTTTCTTCATTGTAGATGCATCCAAGAGAGAGACAGATTGAGAAGGAAGCACACACACATACAGAGAGAGAGAGAGAGAGAACAGAAAGACAGAGAGACAGAGAGAGGGAAGAAGGGAGGGAGGAGGAGAGAGAGAGTGGCAGAGGGAGGAGAGAGATAGATTGAGATTAAAGGTCACTTTCCTAGGGCCCTAATGTGTGGTGGCTCAATACTAGGGCCCAGGGTCTGTAATTCCCAACTCTCAGGCAGAAGTCATGGTGTCATGAGATTGTGTCCTGTCTGCTGTGCTCTGTAGGCAACCAACGAGGACCAGCTACAGCCCAGGTTGGATCGTGGTCAGGGTTCTCATAAAAGGCCAGGAGGGAAGGCCCACTCACGTGATGGTGGTGGTGGCGGCGGGGTGCTGGCAGAGCTCTGTGAAGGAGTTTCATTTGGAAGGTGAGGGAAGGGGTTGGCTTTGCAACCGCAAAGCAGGGGGCTGGAGAGCTCTGGTGGAGGGTCAGCTCCAGTCCTGGGTCATCCCCTAGTGTTGGTGTTGCCCATGGTTCTCTTTTCAAGACTGAGTCCTTTGGGGAAGCCTCATCCATGAAAGACTCCCACCTCTGTGACTGACGATGCCTGGATCCATCTCCAGCCCCGAGTGTTCTGCACAGATGTTCTTTCTCTGCTCTCCACACAGGGAATTTGCCCACTTCTCCTCCTGCCCAGTGTTATAACCTTGCTTTCGTTAACACCACCCACCCAGAAACCAAGACCAGCGTCTACTGGACCTGCTCCATCACCTGCACACACAGGTCTCCCTCAATCCTATTCATAGACTCCCCAAAGCTCTCTCTCTGCCTTCCTCTTTCCCACAACCATGCTCACCAGGATAACCTCAATTCTCCTAGAGTCTCTCCTCAACCAAGTGTCCCCCCACCCCCCTGCCATGCCCAGATCAGAGAGAGCTTCCCCTTACCACCCCTACTTCCCTCTAGACACCCAGGTCTAGCAGAGAGGTACACACATTGTGGTGCCCAAAGCCTCTGATGCCTACAGGGCTTCCCCTGACCCCTCTCTGGACCTGATGTGGGTGTTTGCTATTGGGATTACCATCCTTACATTCAAACTCAAGTCCACACACAGGCTGGTTAGTGTTGTTTTGTTTTGTCAACTTGGCACATCTAGAGTCATCTGGGAAGATGACTCATTTTCAACTGAGAAAATGCCTCCATCAAATCGCCTGCAGGAGAGTCTGTGGGCATTTTCTTAATAATGATTGACGTAGGCGGGCCACCCAACACAGGTGGTCCTGGGTCATGTAAGAAAGCCACAGGGAGCAAGCAGTGGCTCCATGGTCTTTGCTTCAGTTCCTGCCTCCAGGCTCCCACCCTGCTTGAGTTGACCTCCCTCAACCATGGACCGTGATTGGTACCTGTAAAGCAAATAAACCCTTTTCTCCTCAAGCTGGTGTTTCTGGTCAGTGTCTTATCAAGCATTAAAAAGCAAACCAAGATAACACGGTCTACCTCTGTGTTCTTCTCAAGCCCCAGCACAGGCCCTCAATACATGCTCTGGGAGAAGGAAGAAGTCCAGATTGCTGGGGGGCACAAGGTCCCCAGCCTGTTTTAAAAGGAGTTCAGATATTCAGAGCACACGAAGCATCCCGCCCACAGGGCACTGGGCTCTTCAGAGGAAGAGCTGTGGTGATGAGACTTGTTCTGATGATTCTTCTCTCTGCCACCCCAGCTCCCTGCCATGCTCCTCCTCTGCTCCCTGCCCTCCCACCCTCTCTGAATGCCAAGACATTTGCATCCCAATGGAATAGACGACCCTCCTCCGCAACTCTCCTGAGCTCTGCTTGACTTCCCTTCTGAATTCGCAGCTCTGCCAGGTGTCTGTGTGTGCACACATTCTCATTATTTAGCACTCAGAGGACACAGCAAGAAGCTAGGCACGTGTCCCTTGGCAGCACCAGAGTGTGTGGGCCTTCAGCAGACCCCATAGAGCTCCACAACGGAGCCTTCTGCTGTCCTGTCTGCTGGCCCTATGGCAGAGGGGAACGGCGGGTGTTCTAACTGGGCAACACACTGGCACAAGCCCGTTTCCCACCAACTTCTGTCCGTCCTTTTTTCTGCTCTTGTGTTTCTCCATCTACCTGCACACACAAGATGCTAAGCCAGGCTCCTGAGCCAAAACCACATGGGGATTCTAAGGCCCATGGTGGATCACTCTGTGCAGGGAGCAATCCCATTCCTGCCTCTTAAGAGTACTGGCTGGCCCCATAGCTGACATTAAAATTAATTACTGTGAGCATCAGGGATCCCTTGAGTAGCCTTATTAACTAATTAACTTGCTACTATTCGGTGTGCTCTCATTCTGCGTGCAGCCTCTTCTCTGCACTACCTTCCACTAAGGGCAGTACTGATCACACACACACACACACACACACACACACACACACACACACGTGTTCCCCACTGCCCATGGAATCAAGAACAAAGCAGACCAGCTTCTTGGGGGGCGGGGTTCCCTAGCTGTAGGACTGTGTGAGAGATCTTGCCAACTTTGCTCTTGAATTCCCTAGCTTTTCCTCTCTAGCCAACTAGACTGGTGTTTTGAAAACACAGAACCTCCAGCCCTTGCCTTTGCTCAAGATGTCCATCCCCTCCGTCTAGAGGGCTTCCTCCCCCTCCCCATCTGTGATCGGACCTGACATTCCAGGTGATGCTCTGAAACGGTGCTGTGAGTTGAAGCTGGGGCCTCGTGGGTGCCAGGCAGGTGCTCTATCGCTGAACTAAATTCCTAGCCCGAGTATTCATTTCCAGGAAGCCTCTACTGACTTACCCCTCAGCCCTGCTCGCCCTCAGCCTGGTTGTCTACTCTTCGTTGGCATTCTATTGTATTTTAAATGGTCTGAACCCTTGGAATAGTCTTTCTACTCCTATTTGTGCTTTTGTCATTCAAACCCAGTAAGTGCTCTGTAAGCATTTATTGGATTGAGTTGACAGATGGAGCTCATTTTGAAGAGCCCATCTTTCTCTAGGAAAAGAGGAGAACTTTGATTTGAAGCCCAGACTCCTGACACTCTGTTCTCAGAGGCTCCTTAATGCCCCAGCTTGTGTGAGAGGCATCAGTTACCTAAGAACTACCCCAGCTCTCTGAACAGGTTCGGAGTGAAATCCAGGAGGCGACAGCCTTGGGACTGGCTAGTGCTGGGAGAGCTGAGGGAAACGCCCCGAGAAGAAAGGTAGATGACTTATCAGCCGGCCCTGGGGAACAAGAACAGGCTTCCACTGAGGAGGGGGGCACTGGGAGGGGACTTCCCGAAGGGGCAGAGTCTAGAGGAGGAGGAGAACGGGGCCTTAGAATGTGGTGCCCACAGACGAGAACTTGCATACCCCACGATGGACTGGCCCACCTTGAAGACAGCACCTCATGTGCTAGGCCTGCCCCGACCCCGCCCAACCCGGTCCCCTCTGTCCCACCTCCTCTAGCTCACCCATGAATAGGCAGACCCCAGGGAGCTGGCAGGTGCAGGGGGAACGATCCTGAGCTCAGGCTGACCTCAAAGAGTGGTTGCTAAACTTTCAGAAATGTGTCTGTTGTTTAAAAAGCTAGTATTAAGAAAAAAATAAATGAATAAAAAGCTAGTGTAAAAAATTAGGCTATTTAAAGTTGCAATTCAACAGATCATATGCAAAACCAAGATAGTAAGTGTGCAAAAGCTCATCACTCACTGATCCTCTTATCTGTGTTCACTAGTTCGTATCTTCTGGAGTTTACAGTAGAGACATAGACAAGCCTCCTCTTCCAGGAGGATTTACTTGTCCAAAGACCCCCAGTGTTCAACTCTCTATGTTCGCTTTCTTCCTATACGTATATACTTATGATGAAGTTTAACTTGTAAATTGTGTACAACTAGAGAGTAACAAGAGCTAACGGTGTAACCAGACAATTACAATAACACACTGTAATAAAAATTAAAGCGTATGAATTATTTACTTCTGGAATTTCCATTCTTATTTTCAGACTGAGGTTGGCCTTAGGTAACTGAAATTGCTGAAAGCCTGTGTCCTCTACGGTGGTGTGCTACAATGCACCTTGCCATGTTGACATCTTAAAACTACCTACAGGGAAGGGTTTCTGCTGCAGAAACAGGAGAAAACTACAAGTCCGCGCTTCCTCCTCTGGAGTGAACTTCAAGAAGCAGGCTGGGCGTGAATGGATGCACAGAAGCCTGGGCGCGTGATTGAAGGGAGAGAAGCAGGGAAGGCACCACCCACACCTGACTACAGGCAGGGGCAGGCTCTCACAGGGCTAGTCTTATCATTTAAAAGGCTTATGGGCCCAGGGCTTTGGACCCAGGAGTTCTCCACCCAGTACAGTGTGGCACCCGGGCCAGGTATATACAGAGAGTATCTACAGAAGGTGTCTGCACAATGTGCCGCTTAGAACCAGCAGAAACAAAGCTGACAAGCTTGACAGCTACCTGAACACTGTCATCATCACCATTGTAATCTTCATCATCACCACCACTGCCATCATAATCATCATCACCATTACCCCGCCATCCCATCTGGTGCCGTCCCCTGGAGCTTCAGTCTTTGAACATAGTAGTGGTCTAACACAATAAAAGCTAACAGTCACCACGTTCAGGCTTTGGAGCACATTGGCTGTTCACTTTTCTTTAACTTGCAAGCCATTGTCTGCATTTACTAGATAAGCTAAGTAGAGCAGAGTGGGGATAGAGAGCTTGACCAAGGTAAACAAGACCAGGATCCAAACCCCGGCAGGCTGGCTCCAGCATCTCTCTCTCGACCTCCACTTTCTGCCGCTCGCTCCCTGCTGGGTAAGCAGGACCTGTGAGGGTGCAGGGTAGATACTGGGATAAACCAGAAAATTAAAGCCCCGAGGGCTTGCTGAGAGGTCTTGAGAAAGATGCTCATTCCTCCTCTGGGTTGCTATGGAGACCCTTTTATGTATTTCTTTCGGTGGACAGTGCTGCATGTGCCATGGCCTGTGTGTGGAGGTCCGAGGAAAACTTTCAGGAGTGGGTTCTCCTCTCCTTCCACCATGTGAACCATCAAGTTCCTTTACCTGCTGACATCACACTAGCCCACGGAGACCTTTTTATGGAGGGGCTTGTAAAGGGCATAGCGCAGTGTGGGCCTGGCATCTGACCCCACGACCTCCACCCCCGCATGTGAAACAGCAAGGAGGTGGGGCTATGAGATCTGTGCGGTCCCAACAAGTCAAATATTCCCTGCCTGTGGATAAAGCTACAAAGGGGGTGATTTGAGTGTCAAAAGAGACTTTAAAATCTGTGATTAATGTTTGAAAAAGAGCAGAAAAATAATAATTACCAGGTGAGGTAGGGAACCCTGGATTCTTTTGTTAAGAGACTTGCGGGTGAGGCAGCAGGAACACCAGACGCCTTGATCCATCCCTTGTTGACGGGGACCTTTAAGGAAAATATCTCTCTCCCAGAATGATCTTGACAAGGAAGCAGCAGACATGGGCTCAGTCACTCGGCCTAGCCCAGGCCAGGCTTGAAGCCTAGTTTACGGCCCACCCGTCATTACTATTTCTAAAGGCATCATGGGATAGGATGCAGCACTCCAGGGAACTGCAGACATGTGTGTTGAAAGAGGCACCATGAGGGTTGCCCTGACATTACAGCTCCCATAGCTTCTAGAGCGAAGGAACTGTGGGATAGCTGCAGGCACACCAGGCCTTGCCCTGAAGGCCACAAAGAACCAAGGGGTCTGACAGCAGAGGCTTAAGAAAAATAAAATATCAATGTATAAAGCCAAACCTCATGGCAGACACCCAGAATGTGGTGAAACACCGCTAGCCATCGCCACAAACATGGATTCAAACTAAACCTGAAGAATTTACTGAGAGCCAGGCCTGAAGCCGTAGGCTTCTAAATGCCAGCACTTGGCAGGCTGAGGCAGGAGCGTCAAAAGTTCAAGGACAGCCTAGCCTACAGCATGGGTTCAAGACCAGCCTAGGTAACGGGGTGAGACCCTGTCTCAAGTTTAAAAAAAAAAAAAGGAAAGGAAAGAGAAAGAAAGAGAAAATGCAACCTAAATAGAAGTCTGGGATCCCTCAAGAGTAATCTCTGCCCTCACTTGTCTTTGTCTCCCCAGGGTCTTGTAACCCACCCCCACCCCAAACCCACCCCCACTCTCCCATTCAACTTTTTTCCCAAGTGAAGAAAGGGTGAGCAGGCAAGCCCCAAAGCGATCTGATGCGTCACTCCTGGCTTGCCTTTGTGGAACTACTATGTTTTTGTAAATCAGCTTTGTCTGGTGGGAACCAAAGTAGCTTTTGAGATGACCGAACTCCAGGGAAAGTCCCGTCCACAGCCAGGCTGGATGGGAACTAGAGCCGCAGACTGTGGTTGCAGCTACAGCATTGTTTCTGGAAATGATGGTAACGTTATAGCCCCGTCATGCCTTGCTTTTTCTGCTCGAAAATAACTCAAATTTTATGTAAAATATACTGCGCTCTGTTGATGCTGGTGGTTTCATTTTGCAGAGTGTTCAGTTTGCAGAAGAGAATATGTGTAAAAATCAGGTAGAGCGTGTACACTACCAACTGTCAAATACGGCCCTGCCAGATTCCGCCAGCCACACCCACCCAGTCAAGGCCCCTCCTTCAGTCCATAAATACCTTCCTGGAAAGCCCAGCACTCCCTGCCCCCCTCGCGTTATTTCTCTGTGGCCCAGGCTGCTGCTGCTACGCACACAAGTTTTCATCTCCTTCTTCCTCACTCTGGCCCCACCCACAGCAGGTAGCATTATCCGGGGTAATTCTCTGCCATCAACTTCTCCAGCCCCATCACCCTCCACTGTCTGCTGTTATAGCAGAAATGACATGAGAAAAAAGAAGGAAACCTTGGCCAGGTGGGGTTCCCTTGAATCCCCCAAATCGGGAGGGCAGAGCCTCTGCAGCCTGGCGGGTATGTTCAGAAAGGAAGAAAAAGGGTCTGTCCCCCGCAGGTTCAGGTGTGCCAGGGTGCCTGGCGGCTTACCCGGGCATGAGAGAGGGGGGCACGAAGGTGGCATTGAATTCGGTCATTAAGGTGCCCGCGCTCCGGGAGGCCATGGTGGGTGCTGCCCTGCGCCGTGGCTCTACTCAGCCCTGAGGTAAACAGCCGGCTGGTCACCCGGCAACCGCACACCTGGCAACCTAAGTTCGTTCTGGGACAGTGGGTCCTCTTCGCAGTGAGCTCCCTTGACTGCCTCTCTAGCAGCTGAAGAAGATGCCTTCCCAGCATCCCCCAAGTCGCCCTGGCCTCCAGCCCAGGGCTCCCCGCATCCCTTGGAGCTCTGGGTAGTGGCTCCATGATGAGCCTAGCTTGATGATGTTTCCCAGCCCCGTCGTTTCGGTGTTTCTCATTAAACAGTCTCCTTAATCTGCCCTGTCTCCCCTTGAACTTCCTTTTTCTTTTCCTGCATTCCTCAGAACTGCCGAGTTATGCTTGGTGATTCATGCCTGTAATCTCATCTTCTTCAGAGGCTGAGGCAGGAGGACTGCTAGTTTGAGGACAGCCTAGGCAACTTGGTGAGACACTGTCAAGAACAGAAAAGAAGGAGGAAGAGAAGGAGGTATTCCTGTTATAGTTTGCGTCTCTTGTTTTGAACCTTGCTCCCGACAGAAGTTACTGTTGAGAAGCTGTGGAACCTTATAGGAAATAGCCCCGGCAGGTGCAAGTGGGTTACTAGGAACTACCCATGGAAAGTCATGCCTTGGCCCCTGGTTCTGGTCACACTCTGCTTTCTGGTCCACTAAGATATGAGCAGAGCTGTTCTTCCAACCCTCTCCACTATGATGGATCGAAACCATTGTCTGAAATAGAGCTTGGCTCCTTTACATTGTTTTAGTTCCATTATCTTGTTAGGGTGATGTGGAAGTAATAAAGTGTGTGGTTTACATTTGTCTCAAGTACCACACAGTTCATTCTGCCCAGGAATCTACAGGGTTGGGTTTCCCTCAGGCCATCAAAGCCCTGAGGTCCACATGAGGTTTGCTTTACATAAACTGTCTCCCTCCATGAGGCTTTTTCACTCCTAAGCAAATCTAGGTCTCATCAGGCAGCCAGTCAATATCAACCATGGTGCAGTCGATCTCATCTCAGATATCAGACAGGGAGAAGTGTCACCTGCACAGCTGGACTCTGTAAATGGCAGCTGATGCAGACCACAGACACTAATGAACTCCCAGGGTGCCACGGCAGTCAGAACTCTCCAAAGATGCTCTACAACAGATGCCAACGAGTGGGGAGGTGGGAGCCACATGCCTGCAAGAGGTGCGAGTGAACACACACACACACACACACACACACACACACA